>JAHLEZ010000018.1:1200000-1744507 GCA_020726505.1 Leptodontidium sp. MPI-SDFR-AT-0119 | reverse complement strand
CCCTAACCCTAACCCTAACCCTAACCCTAACCCTAACCCTAACCCTAACCCTAAACCCTAACCCTAACCCTAACCCTAACCCTAACCCTAACCCTAACCCTAACCCTAACCCTAACCCTAACCCTAACCCTAAAGGTCGTATATCGGTGGTGAGCTTCTAAATAAGCTTGGGGTCGTAGTACCGAAAATATTGCCTAAACCAGGCATAAAAGATCTCATTTAGACTCTTAAAGCCTTTCCGAGCAGCCAGACTTATATTATAAAGAGTAATTGCCGCTATAGCCGCTTCTGTCTAAAGTTCTTCCGGTAAGTTTACTAAAAGGCGCATCTTAATAGACTTTTCGATAATTTCCTTACCTGCACGCTCAGCTCCCCTATTAGGTTAGTGTGTATACGAAGGGGTACCCTCAATATCAATACCATTCTCCGTATACCACTTTTCGTACTCGGTTGATCCATTGATTCCTATAACCGAGGTATCGTTGTCTTGGCGTATTTTGCAAATCGAGAGTCCGAATTGACGTCTCGTCCACGCCTTAAATAGTTTAAGAACTCCTAAGACGGCGATTAACCCTTTGTTTTTCAAGAGCTATCTATAGAATTTCCCGTCGTATTAGTCTTTAACTAACAAAAGCCAGCTATTCCCATTAAATCTAATAGGGAAGTCGAATAAGTCCTAAGAAATGCGATAAAAAGGCCGGGTAGCTGTTCTCTCCGAAGGTCTTCAACTAACGACTTGCTGCGCGACAGTCAGAGAGCACTCTTCACACTCAATTTGAGTAGTGCCCATAATCTCGACGTTGCGCGCATTCTTGACCAAATTCTCTAATGCTTCCTTCCCTAGGTGCCCTGCCCGTAAGTGCCATAACCTGGCGTCGTCTAGCCGCGGTCTCAAATATCGTCGACTTGATTAAAAGCCTTGCCGGATACTCCTTTAAAGCGTGGGGAACATCAAAGAGGTATGAGTTAGGCGAATCAGAGAGTTGTGAGTAGTTAAGGAGGCCGAAGAGTAGTTAAAAGGCTTGTATTCAAAGAAAGCTAAGTTAAACTGTCGCTCTAATTGCTTCAACACAATGCTCTTCTCAGCTGATCCTACGCGCAACGTACAGTCCAACCTATTATACTAAAGTCCAGCCTTTAATAAACGAGCTTCTGAAATAATATTAACATTAAAACCTTTAACGACAGCGACGTTAAAAAGCCTTAAGTCCTCGGTGTTTGGTCTATTAGGGCTATAAAGAGCACCCTTAAAGACATAAGTACCTCGGCCCTTAACCATGAGGCTCGACGTTCCGGCTTCAACACTGTCGTCGTTAGTTGACTTAACAAAGGTCCCAGGCTCCAATAGAGCAACCGAGTTAACTAAATGAGTGGCAGCGCCGTTATCGAGTAAGGTACTCTCTAAGAGCGGGTGTCGATCCATATCGATGGTGGCATAGATTCTAGAGGTGGCGAGAGCCTCGTCGAGTAACTCCGGACTAATTACACAAGCATTAACACTGCCGGGATACCTCGGTAGCTCTGAGGCTTTTGCCGAGGTTGTCGGAGAAGACGAGGAGTTTTCGGAGGTTGTTCCCTTAGCAATTTCCTTCACCGCTACTTGTCTCTACCCTTTCTTGCCGATTGCTCGTTTAAGGTCAGGAAACTCTTTTTCAAGCTTAATTCGGGTTTCCTTGATTTCCTCCGCAGACGGTAAGTTACGCAGTTTGTCCCCGGTTGAGCCGTCGTAGCAATATCGAAGTCTGTAACACTCGATCGCTTTGTGTCGGTGAGAGCCCACCTTACAGGGGCAAGTGTTGAGCGAGGTATTTAGCGAAGGAGTCCTTGGTGCTAGTGGTGCTCCTGGAGTATCTAATCTCCCTCTAAGTGTAACGTACAATCCAACTGTCTTATTTCTTCCGGTAGCCGTAAGAGACTCTTCGTTAAGCGCCGATAACTAATTAACGTATTAAAGTAACGTGTACTTGTAAACAACCCCAAGAGTATCGTCTCTAAGGACTTCAGACAGTCGTTCGCGGGCCCATTCAAGTGCGAGCTTCTCTTGCACTGCCTTAATAAAGTTAATAATCGCCAAGGGGCCCTTAACGTCCGGAATGTCGTATAACAGAGCATCTTAGTAGGCTAATCGCCACTCTTGAATCCACACCTTGGGATTAACCCGTCTTGTTTTGACGATTTCGAGCTTTTCTCTGTATTTGGCTTGAGCTTTAGTAATGTTACTTGTTTCCGAAGGGGCGTAATCTCTCTTTAACACCTTGAGGAGCATCTGTAGAGTCCAAGATCGTGGGTCGTTCGGTTCGTCCGTCATCTTATTAGGTTACTCTTTCACTCTCTGTTCCTCCTTAATCTCGCACTCCCGAACAGCACTCTAGTAAATCGAAGGATCAACCGTCTCTTAAATCCACTTATATACTGCCTTATAGGCCTAAGCCTTTTCCGACCATTATGCGTGTTTCATAGCATACTCCCTCATTAAGGCAATATATATTAGAGTAACTATAGCAACGTTAGATAGTGCAAGAGGAGTTGCACTTAGTTTAAGTCCCTTAAGTTCGGGTGCTCGTTAGTCTTCATCCCACTTTACTTACTCCCTAAAGTTGAAATCGAGAGCCTCCTTGTCCCATTATGCCTTCACTTAGTCGATCGTTTGTGCTTAAGGCTCGTTTTCGAGGATATTTGGAGCGACCGGTAGCTCTAGATCAACCGACGTCTATACCTTGTGGAAGATACAGAAGGATTTGAAGGCTTAGTACTATGGAGTCCAGGTTTGCCTGTCGTAGTTGAGCGGCGTTCGATTATTAGAAGAGGAGACTGAAGTTGAGTCTGCCATGGCGAAGAGAGGGTTGCTCTTCGAGGGTTCGATGGATTTATTGAAGAGGAGAAGAGAATATCGAGTACAGGTACTCGATTTACCCTTTTCTAGAGAAGTTAAAGGGAAAATAGCAGTGTGAACTGCACTTATTAATAGGTGGAAACTCCGACGTTGTTCGTCACCTACTAATCCTCCGTTAACAGCTCTACTTAAATCTACAGAGCATAAAAGGAAGAATACTAACTTAATAGCTTCGTCACGGGGCTTATAACTGTAGTACAGAAGTGGAGTAGAGCCTTACGATCAACGTAAGGAGAAATGAAGTGGTTAATTGTTCTCTAGAATATATAAGGAAATCAGGGGAACACGTTGTTCTCCTAAAAGCGGTATAACGTGGCAGAAACCATATCCAGCGTAGCGCGCAGCTAACCGAGCATCAGCCCGTGCCTGTACGACAGCTAACTTATACTCGAATTTGAGCCTCATCCGAGCTTATTTGGACGTAACCTTAACAAATGAATCTAATTAAATGAATCTTATGGCCTCGGCAAATCCACACTAATAAGTTATATAAGGAATCAAATGAATCTTATATTAGATTTATTTAATAATAATAGATAGGCTTATAAATATTTAAAAGTTTATGTTTAGTATAATTTGAGTAATAAAATAAATAATAAATTTATTATTTGCCGTAGTTTTTAAGAAGATCTTCATAGAAAGAATAAAAGTAATATATTTACGAGGGGTAACAGAGGTATTAAATAACAAAATGGCGGCGCTATTAAGGCAAGAGAGATACTTATAATATTAGTTAAATAAAAATATAAAGGATATACAGCACGTGTAGTTTAAATACGACTACTGTCGCGATTTTAAGTATATAAAAAGTAAGAAAGAACTAATAAAAGGAATTAAGGACGGGAGGCTTTTAAGGTCCGGTTTATATTAAAAGTGTTATATACCTTAAGGAATTAATAGGTAAAAGACTTGCCAAAATAGACAATACATTTAGAATAATATAGTAAAGGACATAGTAATATTAAAATTAAAGGTAAAGCGGCTGCGAAGGATTTTAGAGGTTTATAGTATTAAGGGTAACGCTAGCGTGACTGACTTAGTTAGTATACTATGTAGTAAGGTTAAAAAAGGAAATCAGGTCTTTAAGTATAAAATACAATTAATTTTTGTATATATTATTACTTAAGTAAAGTTAATATAAATAATAGGGGTTTAATATTTAAGTTAGTTTAAGAAGATAATTATTTATAAGTAAGTTTAAAGTATTAGACTTAAAGTATTCTCAAGTATTAACTTATTAATTTATTTAGGGAATAATTTAGGACAAGAAAACTATTACTTATAAATAAAAATCTAAAAGGAAAAGTTTAAAAAAGAAGGAGTAAGGCAGATTATTATTTATAAGGTTAAATTAAAAAGGGAAGTCGTAATTAAGTAATAACTCTTAGGGTAAGTAAGTAGCTTTTACTTTATAAATAAGAGCTTATTGAAAGTCGCGAGATTATTTTAAAACATTAACCTTTAAAAAGCTAAGTTTAGGTTTAAGTAAGCTTAATACACTTACCCTTAAACTTTATTAGTCGACTTACCTTTCTTATTACCTTATACTCCTCGTAAAGTAAAATAATAACTGTCTAGAACTAGTAGTTAATATCCCTTCTTAATTTCCGAGCGGTTTGTTTAATATTTTACTAGTACTAAGTTGTAATAATTTTATTAATATTAACTTTAAATAAGAAAATGTATTCGAAAGTATAATAGGAATTTTTATAGTTCCAGCGATCTTTATATAAAGTCTTAACGTTATAATAATTAAGTTCTGTATTATACTTAAGACTAGTAATCCCTTTACAAATCGAGTATAAGCATTAATAATAGTTAGCTTATTATTATACTTAATGCCCTTCTCGTCTTAACGTTTTATAAAGGAGGGAATACGAACTAATTTAATTTTATAAATACTCGTCGTTATTAAAATAAAAGGTGTCTTGACCCGGTTACCCTAGTTTGCGTGACATTTAAGGGCTTTATAACAGTCTTTAGTAAAGCCTAATAAGAACTAAGAGGCGCCGGAGAGAAGAAGCCAACTATATTGTCGTTAATTTTATATTCGCTTATTTAGTCCTATGCTCTTAATAATAGACTATTCTTGTCCTTAGTATCGGCAATTAATTTTAGTGTAAGTATTTAAAGATGCTCTTCCTCTTCTTCTTTAAATAAAACTACCTTAGTTTTTTTCCGCTAGAGATAGTTTAATTAATTTTATTAAGGTCGTAAAAAGAGTGATTCCTTATAGAGTCTTTAGGAAGTCTTACGAGTTATTAGTTAACTTACTTAGTTATAGTTTATTAAAGTAATAAAGCAAAATACGTTAAACCTTATTACTTCGTTAAACTAATAAAAGCTTAAAGTGCTTCGTGATTCTCGCTTGTTATATAGGGAATAATAGTCCAAGCTTTCGCTTGAAATTAGTGAGGATTACAAAGGGAAAAGGAAGGAATTAGAGATAAAGTAATAGTGCTTACGATGCAACTTCTCCAATGGTTGCGTGGGCGAAACACTACAAAGATATAGAAAGGTTATTTGCCATCGATGTCACGCTAAGATTTATCGGCCCGGTCTACACTAAAAAGGAAAGAAGCAAGTACAAAGGAGAAAAGCAAAGGCGGCATGCGGCTCAAAACGTGAATCGCATTGTGACGGTTCCCACCGTCACACCAGTGGTTTGTAGAAGTATCGGACCTCGTCAGTCAGATCAAGGGGTGGCTAAGTTTAGATGATTCGTTCCTGTAACTAGATGATCTTAATAGTCTTCAAAGTGGCTTTCCTTGCCCATATCTCCCAGCTCTGCATCTGCTGAGGCCCGCCGAGGTAGCCAACTCTTTCATACGCACCGTGTTCTCGACTTGACTCTCGAAGCACAATAATGTGAACTTCATCGTAGTACTCTTCCGAGCGGTACATGACCATCAAACAATAGAGATCTTCCCACATCTTTATTTCAAAGTTGTGTTTCTCTGTACCTCCCGGCTGTTTGTTGATGGCATCATAGTTCGTCTCACCGTTACCCTTCACATCAAAACACAAGTCGCCCTTAGGAGTGTGTCTGGGATCGGGTTCATTTGGATCAAATTGGCCAACCGAAATCCTAATACCGAATGGATGCCCTGGGTCCAGTTGAACTTGCAGCAGGGAAAGATGTGTTGGGGCAAGGAGGCCGCGCACAATAATATGGCCGTCCTTGAGGCTTCCGAAAGGATTGGGTCCGGATAACACGAGGTCGATGTCGAGAATCTCTACTTCAATCTTGTACTTGGACTCGGTATGAATCAGAGGCGCAAAGTATCGGATAGGGCCTGTCACGGATGCCCACGACCACGAGGGGGCAATATATTCTTTGTGCCGTCTGCTCGTGGTGGCGTTAAAACTAGAAAAGCCAGGAACATACCAAAGTAGGTGAAGGGCAAAGTCTTTCTTCCACAGCCCCGCTGCGTAGTCGTTGGCGGAATCAGGTTTCATGAGTTCAGATATACCGCCAATTGCCGGCAATCGATCAGTCCCGACAGTGAGATTGCGGTGAGTGAAATCCGTGACAATCTGGCTCCAGTTAAACTTGAATGACCTATACTCAACACTGTCATATGTTGTAGCCGGGCTGTAGTTCCTCAAGAATTTCGATTTATACCCTTGGCTGTTTGGAGTTGGAGACGCCTGACACTCGCATCGATATTCTATCGTGCATTCCCAAGCCATTTCAGTCCCGGCGAAATGGATGATTCTCGGGGCTAGTAAACGCTCTTGAAATGTCCAACCTCTCGTCTGCAGTCTGCTTGGAACGTACTTGGTATTACTGGCTCTGGTGCTGTGGCCCACTTCGCCTGCCCATTCGTCACGGTATCGTTTTAGCCTGGAGTAGACGTAGCTTTGAGAAGCCGCCGTTCCTGGGCACTCTATCTTCAACGCTGGCTCGCGTAGAACGCCTTGGGGCAAGAAACAACCTCCTTCATTATCATCCGCTCTTTCTGCGCATATAGTCACCAGAGAATTTGCGTAGACGGATTTCATCTTGGCGGCCTCCTCTGCCCAATCGTCCGCATCATCCTGAACGATACACAGAGAGTCTACCCAGAGATAGCGAATCCCCAGATTTTGGGTGATTACGACTGCGTCCTGGATGGTCTTTGGAAGATGGCCAAAGTTGATACCGGCCAGTCTGTCCGTAAAGGTGGCGCGAGTAGTTGTCAGGACAGAACTCCCGCCCCAGCAATAACTCAAGGCGGCATATTCAGCAAATTCACCATTGGACACCAGTAGCCTTGGGTCCATGTTTCCTTTAGAGCCAATATCGATGACTCTTGTAGGCAATGCAGTTTTCGAAAAGGAGCAATCAGCATGATTCGATACGCATTCATGAATCCAGGACTTGGCAAGATTCAAGCTTGTCGAAGACGATGTGCTCGGCGGTAGATCTCGAGCTACTCGAACAGTAGGCCAGGGCGAAGGTGAGCCTTCTACCGAGAAAAGCTCCAACTCAACCTCCGATCGTCGATGTTCTAAGCTGTTCAACCGGTAGTCGGGCCAAACCTCAAGAATCAATGGCGTCCGCTGATCATCATCTGCTTTGATTATGACCTTATCTCCGGGAGAAAAGTTTGGGACATGATGGCGGATAGCCTTTGACAAGACTGAGCAAGCCTTGCAACCGCCCACTGCAGTCTGCTCGATATCACTTGCGGACGTTTTGTGCCCTCGATAGGAGTGATTCCAGGATGCGAAAGGATACACGGGTTGAGGAGGTATCTGGCCGAGACGAGGAGGCTTGGTGAGATGAGACATTGGTTCACTCGCTGCTGCAGTCGACTCTGGCAAGTCCAAGTTCATGTATTTTGCGGGGTCCCGAAGGCGAGCATATTCCAAGTCTAGACATGATGGACAGAAGGCTTCCATTTGGCTCATGATTTTTCTGTCGTTGGTGGATTTTTCGTTATGGTCAGCTTGAACGGAGTCCAGTGTCGGTTGTAGCGAGTGAGTTGCCTTGACGATCTCGAAATGGTGCTGATAACCAGCACTTGAGGTTCTCCGCGAAACTAGGAATGAATGAATCTCAGCCTTCGCCGGGGCAACACCGCCAGAAATAACAATCGACCCCCGCCCCCACGAGCCCTCGCGAAGCCACGTAGTTCAGGCTCTGGCCGTCCCGTGCAGATGCCGCCAGCGCTAGAAGCCAAGCAGAAACAGGGGAGGCTGGGCTTCAGTTAGGGTTAGCGTGGACGCCACGCTGTGTTACACCTACAATTTTGACAGTGGCAGGTTACTGGGCCAAACGCTTAATATTATATAGATTTGTTTACTTTAATTTTAGTAAGGTGTGCACGTGCTTCAAACGACCACTTAATATTGTCACTAATAGTTTAACAACTTCGGGAGCCTGATTACTTACGAAGGTGTATGGGATAAGTCTTGTCTCACCGCCTTGGGCAGAACAAGGGAATCTAAGTGTTTGGTTAGTTTAACCTATGTTTTGCCCAAGGCGGTGAGACAAGACTTATCCCATACACCTTCGTAGTTCCAACCAATCTCGGCTCGCCACGTTGGCGTCGCCCAGTGCTTGGTCCAAGCTCATGAACATCAACTTCAAAGGTTCGATAGTGAAGAAAGACGCCAAAAAGTACGAAGATGGTAATTCGCACTCTGTGATTGCTTAGGACTTGGATAACAGCTAATAGATTCACATAGACCACGCCCACGTTCCTTAAACAGGTCTACCCTGAAGAGGGGTCTGAGCATGCGCCTCAGCACGAAGACGTTGAGTAAGGAGCAGTTCTCAATCCTCTATGCTTTAACTGCTCCCTGGCTGACAATGTGGACTGAAGTATTGTCTTCGTTCATGGTCTCAACCCTGTCAATTCCTTGGACTTTGCATTTCAGACATGGACGCACCCGAACGGGACATTCTGGCCAAAAGACCTTCTGCCAAAGAAGATTCCAAATTGCCGTGTCCTGATCTTCGGGTACAACTCAAATGTTGCATTTGATGTCACTCAGCAAGGAATCAAAGAACATGCGAATACACTTTTGGATAGACTCTCTGGAAACAGAGAAGACGTCAAGGCAAGCTTCACTTTCTTTTAAACTTCAGTTAGGCTGTGGAGATCGACAGGTCAGTCAGGAATAACAGTGCATAAAACGGATGCGGCGAAAACTGTACGATGGCCGAATATCGCCGCTAATGACAATGAGCGAATCAAACAGGCCCCAAGCAATCGGCCCATTATTTTCATAGGACATAGCCTTGGAGGGCTAGTCATAAAACAGGTTTGTCAGACTCGCAGTTCTGTATGACGTCCCGTATATATTAAGTTTCAGGCTCTTATCAATGCGACCCATAATTCTCATCAATACGGCTCTATTAAGCAGGCCACATATAGTCTCGTCTTCTTCGGTACCCCGCATCAAGGTGGGAATCGCGTCCCTCTTGGTAAAGTTGCTGCCAATATCACCACTGCAGTTACAGGGAGTGTTAGAAACGATTTACTCAAATCGTTGAGTAAAGATTCCGTTCTCACACAAAACACCAACGATGACTTCAGACATTATTGGGATGACTACCAGGTTTTATCATTTTACGAGACGAAAGCGACAAGAGTCAAGAGGCTTGGAGGGATACTTGGGTTCATTTTGAACACGGTAATGATACATGAGCCTGAATCACTGCATACTCACTAATGACTGGTCATAGGTAGTAGTCGATATCAATTCGGCAAAACTCGGCTTGGGAGGTCGTCATGAAACCCAGATACCAATCGACGCTGATCATTCGGGAGTATGCAAATTCGAGGCGGCGGATACCAAGTTTGAACCAGTTGGGAGACTTATTAAGAAGCTCGTGGAGGAAGCAAAGGAACGATCCTCTGTGCCAGGAAATAGTTCTAAGCGTATGTGACTATCATAGCCCTCTATTTTCCTGCGTGATTGGTGTCGAGAGATCGTGCTAAAAGTCTCCTTACAGCGAATACTGAGGACGGAAAAGTAAACGTGAGTTATTCAGAGAAGAAATCACAGACCAGTAACTTATGTAGTATCAGCCGGACGGCAAGTTCAATATTCACAATCACGGTCAAGTGAATAATCAGGTAATGGGGGAGCAATCTATCACAGGGGGAATGCACTTCTCGGGTAGGGAATAAAAGTTGTAGACAGCGCGACCGCACCAGCGTCAAACTGTTTTCCCAATCAATACATTCTATGTCTCTTAAAATCAACTGTATCCTAGGATTCCTCAGAGCCCTTCGGCCCAAAAACCATACGATCGACGTTTTGAGTCCCATTAACCTGATTGTGCACGGTAGCGAAGTTATTAACCTCATACCCGCCATCCTGCTAAGACTGTGTTAGCAAATCTTTTTCTGCTTTGTTCATCACAACACTTACGCCCGACGTTCCAGCCCCTATCTCCTTTTCTATCAAGTTCTTGAGTGCAGTCGACACGAGGTTATACCCTTCCTCTTCCCCGGTTTTGAATTGGAAGATACTGTGGTCGGCGTCTATCGGTGCCGCGTCACTAGGCACCCAAGTAGAATCCTGATGAATGATCTTTACAGAAATCAGTAAGTAGTTGACGATAAGCATAGTGACTAACCATATTGCCGTTGGCTCCTGGTTTTCCATAAAAGAACACAGCTTCAACACTCTCTTTAGAATCTTTAGGCTTCTTCAGGATTTCTAAAAACGGTTGCAAGTGTACCCATATCGTCCCAGATTCCTCTTTGAAATCTTCGACATCGCTTACTTCGGTCTGGTAATGGAGATTCACGATCCTCACCATCTTTTCCTTCCATGCTGCTTTGCCTACACCGGGAGACGGGGTGGCCAGCAACACCATTCCACGAACGTTCTTAGCGATGAGTCGTGTATTGCTGCTGCTTGACTTATATCCCATAACAAGTGCCTGTTTAATTTGTATTAACGCGGTGTCACCTTTCCGAAAGTAACTTGGCATTTTACCTTTGCGCAGACAAGCCCTCCAAGGCTATGCGCAACGAATATGACGGGAGACTTAACCTGATATCACGTCACCGTCTAGGGCCTCCCATAGATAGTATTACCAGCTCCTCACAGTATTTGTCTTACTCCGCAAGCCAGCCAGCTTTTCGCAAAGATCAATCGCGATTTTCTCAATCCATGACGCTGAAAATTCAGCTACGCTTGCATCGTATTTGAATGACAAAATCCGGGCCTCCGGAATTTCCTGTGGGAGGAAATCTTCAAACCAAGAAGCCCATATATCTGGTTTGGGTCCATGGACAAATACGACACTTGAGCGCGCGCCCGAAGTCAGTGGGCGACAAAAATATTAACATCAAACTGGGAAACCCGTACTCTACTTTTGCATTCAGCGGATCGACTCGTTCGGTTAATTTGCTTTGAAGCATGTTCGAGATATGTTTGGTGCCTTTGCAAAGGGTACATTACTTACAGCTGTGGTTTTCGCTCAGGTGTCAAAAATGGCTGCAGTACTTATGGCTGGTGATTGTGCTAAAATTGGCCAGACTGGCTTTCTGCAGCAACACCATGCTGCAGAAATAAGATAACGCCTGCAAATCTGATAGGACAACCGTCATTGACCTCGGGTAACTGGGGCTAATCGGGGGCCGCCCTCCTTATTATCTAATTTGCATTAGTAATAGAAGCATTAAGGTGTCCGCCCCACTACTCTGCAGGGACTTTCAGCTGTCAGATCAACAACCTCATTATCCTTCCCAGCCTCAGGTCATGATTTAGCGACGACATCTTTACCTGCGCGAAATGGATCCACCGAATCATTTGCAAGGGCGTCATTCTGTTACCAACAATGCGGAAGTCACGAACCAAGTTAATGGTACTCAGGTGATTGAAGGGGATTTGTGAGTTGTATTTTGAACCAGGCAGACGCCTGCTAATGCTTGATTAGGGTCTACGTCAAGTATGTTGTGCGACCTGACGAGCGTGCCGACGTGCTTTCGTGGATTTCAAAGACTCCGTATGAGAAGCATTTCAAAGTCGCTAGGGGTGGTCTCTTGGAAGATTCAGGCGGTTGGCTGTTCAATAACTCCCTGTTCGAGGAATGGCTAGCTTCCGACAGCTCGGGATTCCTTTGGCTTCACGGGAAACGTGAGTACGAACATCTCACACAAGATCTACTTGACTGGACATGAAAGTCCGAAACAGGCTTGGAGATAACAGCCTCAAATCAGGACCTGTATTAACTTGGCTGAATGTCAGCAAAACTGAGTGAGAAGGTCGGTAAAATGAAAGCTACTGACAATGCCAATAGCGGGAGCCGGGAAGACCAAACTTTGGTGAGGCCATCAACCGCTAAACTGTCTGCAACACAGGCTAAGGATAGCAGCGCAAGGCTAATCGAGACTCTGATCGAGCAAAAAGAGAATGTACTTTACTTCTTTTGTAGCGGAAACCTCAATCAACCAGACGTCCGAGATTCAAAGAGCATTCTGCGGGCTTTCGTCCATCAACTTTCTTTAAATTCGCCCCATGATAAACTTCCAGAGTTGATCATGAAAGAATACCGCAAGAGGCACTCGACCGGGATGGTAAGCGGGAGACTGGATTCTCAAGAATGCCGCGATTTCATCATTGCACTCCTTAAAGGCTATCGCCGAACAACAATTGTCATTGATGGGTTGGACGAATGCTACGCGGAAGAAAAAAGTTCTCTTCTCAGCTCGCTGAAGAATATCGTGGATGCCTCAACTACGTTGGTCAGGGTGCTCATATCGAGCAGAGACGATCGCGATATTGAAGTCCGACTTCCACAGTCGCTAAACCTAACCATTGACGAAAAGTCCACCAAGAAAGACATGGAACGCTTCGTGAAGAAAGAGCTCGAGCGGTGTATCGAGGATAAAGATTTGCTTCATGGCGATGTTTCACTAGAGCTAGAAGAAAAAGTGGCCGCGGAACTGCTTGCCAAAGCTAGTGGAATGTAGGTTATATCCATGTTTATTCGTTTGTGGTAGAATACTAAGTTATACCAGGTTTCTCTGGGTCTCGCTTCAAATCAAGCTTCTCTGTGAAATGCAGACGGAGCGCCAGTTGTTATCCTGGTTAGGAAGATTGCCCACCACGCTCATAAAGATATACGACGGGCTATATGAAAGGATAAGCGGCCCCAGTTTCGAGGAAGCGCAGCTGGCCCTAGCTTGGTTGATGTGTGCTCGGGAGCCTCTTCGACCAGAGCAGTGGGCTTCTGCTGTTTCTTGGGCACTTTGGAAAAATCGGACGCCTGGAGATGCATATCCCACTCGCTCCAATTTTCGCGCGCTCCTTGATATGTGTCAGTATCTTGTTTTGTATGACGAGATTCAAGACAGCATGACTTACGTTCACTTTTCTGTGCGGGAATACCTTGAGAAGAAGCCGCAACTCCCCAAGCTAATTCTGGAAACCATGGCAGCCGAATCATGTCTCTGCTTTATGATTAACATGAGGTTACCGCGGCCATCGGAACTGGAGTATGGTTTTTACAAGTATTCTGCACGCCATTGGGTCACCCACGTCAAGAACTGCGATGAGTGGCTGCCTGAATTAGATGAATTCTTGGGAACATGGCTTGAGCCAAGCGACGCTTACAGAGAGTGGAAGAGCGCCGTAGAACTGTTTGGGCGTCGCTATAGAGAATATGAACATGCCGACGAAATTGGGACCTTGACAAATGGGTTGCTTCTTGCGGCATACCACGGTATCCTACACACGGCCCTCTGGAATCGTGGTCATTTTGATCCTGATGCAACCGATGAACGCGGTTTATCTTTGCTCGCTCTTGCAAGTCAAAAGGGCCAACGAGAAATGGTGAAGATGTTGGTGCGAAAGGGCGCGAAAGTCAATCCGCTTCCTGTCCAGATTGATGCTAAGACAGCTATGACAACCTATAAACCGCGACGTACTTACCTCTCTCCTTTCGATGTGGATAAGTCCCATCCCTTGTTTCTGGCTATCCGTGGTGGACACCCCGAAGTAGTTACATTGTTGCTGGATTTCGGTGCATCCATTCAAGGTATGAATACCTTGGAAGTCGCCGCATCCTACGGTTCACCGAATGTGATTCTCTCGATACTACAGAGAGACCCTTCTTTGACAGTCAAAGATAAAACTGTGGTACAAGCCGTGACGAATGAGTCGTACCCAGAAACGCTGAAGATTTGTCTGGAAAGATGCCCGAATTCTTGCATTACCGGAGGGGTTGTCGAGGCAATTCTTGATCTAGATTCTCGGCGCGACCCCGAAGGAGTAGTCAAGCAATTGCTCGCAAACCGTATCACTGCGAGGGTACTTACTGGGATGTGGCGCATGACGAGGATGTCTATACTTAAGAAACTGATGGCGTGGATTCCGAACCTGCCTGTTACGGCAGACGTGGTCGCGGAACTGGCTGGGGATTCTTTACCTGGCGACGACGGCATTGTGGATGTTTTACGAGCGCAACTCCCCGGCGCTTCAATCACTGCTGCGACACTTAAAGGGGTCTTTAGTGCGGGACAGGGCGCTGTAAATCTTCTGAAGGCTATCATGGAAACCAAGGCTGGCCCAATTCCAAAATCGGAACTGTCAAAAGACAGCACCGAGTCAGAGACCCTTGAGCTTCTATTTCAGAAAAGCGTTCATATTCCGATCTCGGAAGATGTGGTTCTTGCTGCTATACAAAATGAATGGGAGAGCCTCGAGCTCGTCAGACTTCTGGTTTCTAGAGACCGCGTCTCTAAAATTACCCCAAAAATAGTCAAGGCTGCAGTGAGCAACGAAACCCATGGCGTTGACATTTTGAAGCATCTGTTTGGGATAAAACATGCTATTCCTGTCACCGAGGAAGTTGCAGTGGCGGCTGTGGAGAATAAAAACAATGGCTTCAATGTCATTGAACTGTTCGTTTCAAACTCCTGCAATCTTCCTATCACTGAACCGGTATTGAAAGCAGCAGCCGGGAATAGCTCGTGTGGCAGCAAAATTATGGAGTTGTTACTGAAAGACGAAGCTTTTCGTGTCTCCGAAGATATTGTTACGGCCGCTGTTTCAAGCGGTGACGAGAGCCTCAAAATTTTGGAGTTACTCCTAGCACGAAAAACTCCTGTCCCTATCACGAACTCTGTGCTCAAAGCAGCTGCGAAAAATCCCTCCAAAGGCTTCCAAATTATCGAGCTTCTCTTTTCCAGAAACACTAAAATCACGGTCACTCGTAAGCAACTCTGGGTCTTTGTCCATGTGCACCCCAATCACCTTCAGTTTCATCTCATGTACTCCATTTAATCCACATACTCTTCAAAGAGGAAACAAGACTCCGAAACCTTCTTGATTAGGATAATACTGACTCCCCAATGTTGCTAGAGTCGTTAGTTTCTGCGGCAGCCCAGAATGCCTCCCAAGGTCTCAAGCTCATTCGATTTCTTCAGACGAAAACGGACTTCCTACCCATCTCCGAAGATGTAATTTGGCCCGCCTCGGGAAACAAGAATATCCAAACCGAGATGATGGATTTTCTTCTCGGAGAGTCAGCGAAGGTCGACATAGGAACCTCCGTGTTGCGTGCCGCTGCAATAGTTGGCAACACAACCTGGTTCAGCAAGCTTCTATCTAAGGCCGATCCTCTTGTCATTAAGACCGGCTATGGACCAATCTTCCTAGCCGCCATTGAAAGCGAAGATCCCGATATACTGAAGCTGTGCATCGATTACGGCGGATTATGGACCGGAACAGACGAACACGGTTGGAATGCTGAACTGATGGCCCTCCACAAAATGAATGACGAGCTTCTGTCGAGAATTCAGAGTCAGAGAATGCGCAGCGTGGCCCGTCCTCTCCTTTCGACTACAATGGAGATTCCTGATGTTCCTGGATTCTTGTGTGAGGGAACTATTTTACAGTTTGACGGCATGTATGCCCGGTGTGATAGAGAAAAATTATGTGGATTCATCTAAAAGACGTAGGTGATAATAAGTCTAATCAAATGGTCAGAGCCGACCACCCGTTCGCCCCACTAGGCACGAGCTATTTTGAGATGAAAATACTCGAGCTCGGGGAATCTAAGAAGCCAAGTCAACGGTCAGTTCAAACCTGTTTCCTTCAATCTTGTCTTGTGAAGCGTTCATTGACTATTCACAGGTCAAGCGCGTCCCTGGGCATAGGAGTCACAGACGAATATCTGCAGTATTCCCCGTCACAATACACCAACATTGGTTATGTACATGACTTTTATCTTATGAGACAGTATGAGGTTTTCGAGGAAGGAGACACTGTCGGCTATGGAATTGATTGGAATAGCCAAGAACAGTTCATAACAAAGAATGGAGTGCGACGTAAGGCAAACTTTGGGCGAGGCCACATTACACATCGTTCGTGAAAGCTGATAGTCTCTAGATACACTGGGCATGGACTTTAGACAATTGGTCTGGAGACGACTGTTTCCTTATGTGAAGTTCTATTCTTGGTGTGGGAGGTGTAAGTTGAGAGCCAACTTTCGAGGTCCCTTTAAATACCTAGGTATCAGTCGTGGGCATCGTGCGATGGACCTATATTGAGGCGATTTAACTTAGGACAAGAAGCTATGTATAGTCGGACTTTTCCAGCGCCAGGCCTAGCCAGCCTCCCAGGATTTCAAGAGCTGGGAATTGGGCGTTTCAAAACGAAAGGGGGCTGGAAGAAATCTAAAATTGGTCTGTCAAGATGGTGTGCAGAAAGGGGGCATATGCTTTGAAATATTTCAACATTTTTTTGGAGCACCGAGACAAGTCAGTGATGGGATTGCATCAAATAAAGTTTCAGATCTTGTCCCTTGGTGTAGCTGACTGACTATCAAGACTAAACTTCCGTAACCAGGCTGAGTAGCCGAGGAAAGCAGCTGGATTAATGATCACTCATCATCCCAAAAAATTACTCTTGCCAATATCAACACCCTCCTTCCTCAAAAGCGCATAACTCGTCACCGAGTGAAAAAAGAAGTTAGGAACCGCAAACTGCAGCGTATAGCTCTTGCCAGTCATCTTCCTCTCTCCAGCCCCAGTCTTCATCACAATCTCCTTCTCCTCCAACCCATCCATAGACTTAGGATCAACCTTCTCCAAGAACGCGATCATCTTCTTGATACGCTCCTGTAGCTCAGGGAACGTCTTCTCGTCGTCTGCCCAGGCCTCTGGCTCTACTTTGCCGAGACGCACGGCGACGCCCTTAGCTGTGTCGCTCACGCGCTAGATTTGGTAGGTCAAGGGCGCCATATCGGCGACGAGACGCGACTCTAGGAGTGTGGCTTCGCTGCCTGCGAATTTGGCTTGCCTTTCTCATGGATGACTGAGAGCATTTTGAGCTGCTGGAGGAAAGGCGGGATCGTGATGTCGTAGAGTGAAAGTTGAGACATCTTGAAAGTTGATGGGCTGAGTGTTTGATTGGTTAATTAAATAAGCTTTGTTCTAAATATAACCTATCGTAGTGTAGTTTCTTTATTTCCTAATTAGGAAGGTATAACGTCCTCCTTTGAAGAGTTATCAATTTCTTTACTTCCTATTTAGGAAGGTATAACGTCCTCCTTTGAAGAGCGATTACGCCATAGGAATGCTCGCTAAAGAGGTCTAATTAGGACTAGCGTATTTCAGAACAGTTATATATATAGGGGTAGTTACTCCCCTCAAAATCATAGAAATTATTAAAATCAATTCTTACTCAAATCATACTTTAATCACCTGATCTCTTGAATCCTCGCAACAAAATCGTTCCAGGATGCGATCCAACAAAACATCATGGATTTCAATTTTATGGATTGACTCGCTTTGTATCATCCAAGATGATGGGTAAGTGATCACTAGAAGTGTTTGAAAAGGTTGTGTAGTGACTATTACTAAAGAGAAATCAAACTAATAACCTTGTGTACAGAGATGACTGGCTCAGAGAATCTGCGAAAATGTGCGAGGTATATTCGAAATCTTTGAACGTGATTTAGAGTCGTACCTACCTAAGTATTGGCAGAACGTCGTTGAGGAATACACAGCACGCAACTAGGGTGGGAATTAATTAAATTAAACTTAAGTAACTTCATCGTTAATTATATTTTAATTTAATTTAATTAAAGTAACTTAATTATGACTTAAGTAATAGCCATATGATTTAAAGAGGGGCGCTAAGATAAGAAAGATAACCTTAAACTAGCGTACGTTCCTCTTAGCCAATGGATAAGGATTTAACTTATTTTAGCTTCCAGAATCTTCGCGAACCTTTAAAAAATAACAAATCAAATATATAACATATTAATATTATAACTAATTAATTCTTTAATATTCTATTACTTATTAAAAATATATTAATAATAAAAATAAGCTTATAAATTATTAGAAGTATTAGAAATCAATATTTTAATAGAATAATCTAGAAATAATTATATTAGTATATATAAAGATAAAGTCTCGTTAAAAATTCTTTTTTTTATCTTTATTAAATAACCTCACAACTAAAACACTTAATAACAACTCTAATTATTATTATTATTATTACTTTTATATATACTTAAAGTATATAAATCTTATAAAATGTCTCATTCTACTACTACCCGAACGAATATTACTTAAAATCAAGAGGATTTTAAGCTCTCTAATAATCAACCGCTTATATTTAAAAGAGGGTTATTTATTAAAGAGCTAGACCCGATTTAGTAAGACCTTACACAGCCTCGGATAATTACAGTTAGCTGTACATATAAGAATTTCAAGTAAGTTATATTAATCTTAATTTATATTAAGTTATATATTAATTTAAAGTTATAATAAAAAGTTTCTAAAGTAACGTATATCACATGCTACAAGTAATTATATATCGCATTATAAGCATAATCATAAGCTAGTATCGCTAGGCTTATTAGATAATGATATTAGTAAGTAATCTTATTCTAATTATTATTATTAATATATACTAATTATAATATAAATAGGCTCGCAAGTTAGTAACTCTTCTAGTATTACTAGAGATTTACTAGAATCTCAAGGCTCTATAAGCGACTATTTAAGCTCTTCTAGAGCTAAGAAGCGAGAATTAAGCGAATTCAATAACAAAGAGTTTAAAGTTAAGATTTTAAACTTTATATTACAAAACAACCTTTCTTTTCAATTAATCAATAGCCCTACTTTTAAAGAGCTTTTGAGATATTTAAAAGAGTAAGTAAATTCTTTATATTATAATACTTATATAAGCTAATTATTCTTTAGGGATATTCTAATAATTAATAGAAAGATTTTAAGAGACGAATTAGATTCTATTTATTTAAGTGCCTTTAATAGCTTTAAAAACAAGTTTAATAATTATAAAGAAAATCAAGGCACGTTTAGTCTTACTTTAGACGCTTAGACTGCGTCTAATTAAGACGCTTATTTAGGTATTACTATATAAGTAATTAACTCTTAAATTTAATATATATATAACTAACTTTTTTTATTACAAACACTTTATAAGTAAGAGCTTTAAATTAGAGTCTTACTTATTAAGAATAGCTATACTCGAAGATAGGCACTCCAGAGCTTATATGTGCGAAGTATTATTAAATACTTTAAAAGACTTTGATATTAAATATAACATTAAAAGGCAAGTTTTAGTATGTATTATTTAAATTATTATTACTAATTCTTTATAGTATTACTCGAGATAACGCATCTTCTAATAATACCCTAATATCAAGCTTTATTAGAGCTTATGATTTAGAGGCTATTAAATTTCAAGGAGATATAGCTTGTTGCGCGCACGTGCTTAATATAATTACACAAGAGATAATAAGCTCTATTATTAAAGCCGAAGATTTTATAGAAGAATTAGACGCTATTAGAGCTATTGAAGAAGAAGAAGAAGAAGAAGATTTAGAAGAAAGGAATATATTTATAAGTAAGTTTATATATCTTAAAATTATTAAGTATAAATACTAATTAATAAAAAAGGTCTTAATAATATATACTCTTTATAGAAACGAATTCGACTCATTATAATAACTTTTAAATATAGCTATAATAATAAACAAGCTCTATTAGCTTAAATTAAAGCTTTAAATATAACACAATTTCAAATGCCTTAGCTAAGTAAGTAATAATAATTATTTTACTCTTAATAAACTTACTAATTAATTATAAATACTACAACTCAGTGGTCTTCGACTTATAATATGCTCAACAACTTTCTAGTTCTTTATTAGCCTATTAATATAGTTATAAAAAACTCTAATAATAAGGCTTTTAAGAATAAGAAGTTATTAATCTCGGAAGAAGAAATAATATACTTGAAAAATACTTTATTAATACTTAAGGTATTTGTTAAGGCTACTAATAAACTTCAAGTTAATAAATATTGTGGAAGGGACGAACCCCAATCCACACAACAAGAGGGTAGTATGTAACGAGCCACCGGAGGAGATTCTAGGCTCTATAAATAACAGATTAATTAAATCTAAAGATATCACATATCTAAAGAGTACGAATCGGCAAAGGAGGGGAAGGAAAATGTTACGGAGGCACTCAAGACAGACAGATTCAAGACAATACACTTCGTACTTAGAACAATAGATACAGAAGAAGGACAGCTGTAGCTGACAAGAGCTGACCCTTATATCCTCAAAGTTAAAACACTAGCCCCTATATACGTGACGTCAGTATAAAACCGTCACATTACCCCCCCCTCCTAAAAAGTTCGTCCTAAGCGCTTAAGTATAAAAAATATTCCTTTATTAAGTATTTAAATAATCTAAATCGTCCGAGTCTAACTCGTCCTCGTTATAGTCGTTATTATAAGCGCTATCGTCTAAAGTAGCAATTGTCACCTTGCCGGTATTATTAATATATAGTCTTAACTTACAGTCTTTGACTTAATAGCCTAGAAGTCCGCATTATATATATAAACTATTAGCCTTAAATTATTACTTAAGCTCTAAGGAGACTAAGCGAGCGCGTGGGGCGGCGGTAGTATTAATTACTCTTATAATTACAACGTTGACGTTTATTAACTCGTCGTGTTAATAGTTATTAGCGTTATAGTGTAAAGAGGAAGAAGGGTTATAAAGAGTTAAGCTAGAAGTAGTATTAGAAGAGCGGCTAGTAAGTTACTAAACGATTCGAATAAAGTCAAAATATCGGCGAGGTAAGTTTAACTATTAAGTTAGTTAGTTGCGAAGTGTCGTATTAAGACTATTCTAAAAGGCCGAAATCTTATTAACGTTAAGTTAGTCTTGTTTACGAGCTTCGTAAAGAACTTGTTCGAACTTGGCTATATAAGCGTAAAGAGAGTCGGTGCCTTACTTAAGAGTATATAACTTGTCCTCTACTTCTTGTACTTTATTTAGGTTATTATAGATACGCGTAAGCTAATCGAGTATTATATTATAATTATAAGATAACTCGTCGGCTTAGGAAAGTTAAAGTAAGACTATAACTTAAACGTAGGACTTGAGGTTAAGGTAGACATAATAGAATTAGGCGGTGGCGTCGCTAATAGCTTCGCCGTCTACTTATAGCTTTGCCTTAATTAAGGGGAGCCACGTATCGTACTTGTGGACTTATTTATTAAATTTTTTAGGGTTAAGTAAAAAGGGTTTTAGTTTTAAAGTGGTGTGAGTCGTAATAATTATTTAGAGGAAGGTAATCTCGTCGCGCTAGCGCTATAACTTTATTTATAAGTCTATAAAAGTAGCCTGAATTTAGAGTTAATTTATTAACTAAGAATAAAAAACGTGTGCGTGTAGTTTTAAATAAGCCTAATAAACTTAATTATAGTAATCGTAAAAGCGTGAGACGTGAGACGTAGCTTAGAGTAGAACATAAGTATAAACTTAAGACTTAGGGTACTTAGTCTCAACTGAGGATTTATTATAATATTACGGAGGCACTTAAGACAAACAGATTCAAGATAATATACTTCGTACTTAAAATAATAAATACAAAAGAAAGACAGTTATAATTAATAAGAGCTGACCCTTATATCCTTAAAGCTAAAACATTAGCCCTTATATACGTGACGTTAGCACAGAACCGTCACATTACCCCCCCCTCTTAAAAAGCTCGTCCCGAGCGCTTAAGTATAAAAAATATTCCTTTACTAAGTATCTAAATAGTCTAAATCGTCTAAGTCTAGCTCGTCCTTATTATAGTCGTTGTCGTAGGCGTTATTATTTAGAGTAATAATTATTACTTTGCCGGTATTATTAATATATAGTCTTAACTTACAGTCTTTGACTTAATAGCCTAAAAGTCCGCATTATATACATAAACTATTAGCCTTAAATTATTACTTAAGCTCTAAGGAGACTAAGCGAGCGCGTAAGGCGGCGGTAGTATTAATTACTTTTATAATTATAACGTTAACGTCTATTAGCTCGCTGTGTTAATAGTTATTAGCGTTATAATATAAAGAAGAAAAAGGGTTATAGAGAGTTAAGCCGGAAGTAGTATTAAAAGAGCGGCTAGTAAGTTACTAAACGATTTAAATAAAGTTAAAATATCGGCGAGGTAAGTTTAGTTATTAAGTTAGTCGATTATAAAGTATTATATTAAAACTATTCTAAAAGGCCGAAATCTTATTAACGTTAGGCTAATCTTATTTACGAGCTTTATAGAGAACTCATTTAAACTTAGTTATATAAGCGTAGAGAGAGTCAGTGCCTTACTTAAGAGTATATAACTTGTCCTCTGCCTCTTACACCTTATTTAAGTTGTCGTAGACACGCGTAAGTTAGTCGAATATTATATTATAGTTATAAGACAACTCGTCGGCTTAAGAAAGTTAAAGTAGGACTATAACTTAAACGTAAGACTCGAGGTTAAAGTAGACGTAATAGAATTAGGCGGTGGCGTCGCTAATAACTTCGCCGTCTACTTATAGCTTTGCCTTAATTAAGGGGAGCCACGTATTGTACTTATAAGCTTGTTTATTAAATTTTTCGGGGTTAAGTAAAAAGGGTTTTAGTTTTAAAGGGGTACGAGTCGTAATAACTTTTCAGAGGAAGGTAATCTCGTTACACTGGCGCTATAACTCTACTTATAAGTCTATAAGAGTAGCCTGAATTTAGAGTTAATTTATTAGTTGAGAATAAAAAACGTGTGTGTATAATTTCAAATAAGCCTAATAAGCTCAATCGTAATAATTGTAAAAGCGTAAGACGTGAGACGTAGCCTAAAGTAAAATATAAGTATAAACCTAAGACCTGGGGTACTTAGTCTCAACTGAGGATTTATTGTAATATTACAGAGGCACTCAAAACAAACAGATTCAAGACAATACACTTCGTACTTAGAACAATAGATACAAAAGAAGGATAGCTGTAACTGACAAGAGCTAACCCCTATATCCTCAAAGCTGAAACACTAGCCCCTATACACGTGACGTCAGCACAGAACCGTCACAGAAAAGAGTTTTAATAAATAAAATATATCTAGTGTTACGTTTTTAACGTTTTATAGTCAAGTGTTAGCTCCTTATATATGCGAAGGACTAGCGCAGTCATGTGACAAAAGAAATTAGGGGCTGTCCTTACTATATACGTCCCCCCTTTTAAAGACTCTACTCGCCCTCGAGTAATATATACTAAAAAGAAGTAAACAGCTAATCAAAGCGTCTTAAATCGTCAGTAAGATATTATATAGCCAGTTTATACAAAGTCCTGTAATAGTTAACTTATTACTTTTAAAGTAAACAATTGTCTCGCTTAGTACCTTCCTGCCCCCCTATATAAGGCTAGCTCCCCCCTACTAACTTTCTAACTTCAACTTCTCTAAATATAATAACCTCTCTTTAATATTACTCCTTTTATAAAGTACCTTAATATACTTTAACTTTTTTACTCCCTCTTTTATTAATTAAATAATACCTCTTATACTTTTTTTTTATTTTAATTCTTTAAAGAAAATAAACTTCCCCGCTAAGCTTATGTTAAGATCGACTTTACTCTTACTTTTCTTTATATTACTAAGGCAAGATCTCCTTTTATTTAATAATAACTTTAGTTACTATAACTCTAAGTATCCTTAGAGGTCTCTTTACCGCTAACTTCACGCTATTTAATACCTTCAGGGTAATAACCTTAGCCTTTACTATTAACTTTAACACGCTATTAGAGCTTAACACCTTTAACTTCGCTATTACCTAGCCGTAGAAGTGACGTAATAAAGAGCTTTTCCTTATTTGCTTTTCTTCTTACTAGCCGATAACTTCCCTTTATAACACCTACGTTAACTTATACATAGTCTCTCCTTAGCTTTCTATACCTTAATCTCTAAATAACAACTTTAGTATAAAGTCAAGTCACTTTAATATAGTAAATTAACTTTTTATACTACTATCTAAGCTCTGCTAACTCGTTATAGACCTTTAAGAAGAGTCCTTTATAGTTAGCCACCTTAGCGGTGCTATTAAAATTAATTCGCCTTATCTCAGCCTAAGCGCTCTTAACTTTAATACTAAAGGTTAATACTATAAAAGTCTTAACACGTCTTAACTTCGTGAGTTATATTCTTATTTCTTCTCTTGTACTTAATTAACTATTTATAAATTATATTAACACATTTCTTGCGGCAATTTAAAGTATCGCCACGGTTTTTAATCCTTAACTTGTGTTTTAAGAAGTAACTAAAGTAAACTCTAAGACTTTACCTTAACGTCATTTAATTAAGTATTAAATTATTTAACCTCTTTATAGCGCTAGTGCTTACATTCTCTTTATAAGTTAAAGAAATAATACTATTTGTCTTCTTTAAGTTCGTAAACTAATAAGAATTAAGGCCACTTTGTGCGACTACTTATATTAAACTCTACTCCTTAAGCTAAGAACGTGTGTATCGCGCTATATTAATCTTCCCTTAATAATAAGTCACTAAGTAGCTTTCAAGTCCCTTTATAAATACGCTCTTATTACACTTACGTAAGTTATATTACTAAAGATAAGTGATATCATTCTGTTAGTCTCTTATTAATTAGTTAATTAAATAAGGTAAAGGCTAAATCCGCTAACTTCGAAGGTTTATAATAGAAAGCCGGGAGGAGTAAGAAAACTAACAGTCGTAATACGTCGAGTAAAGTTAGGAGGCTATAATAGGTTCTTAGTTCTTAGTATAGTAGAAATAGCCCCTTCTCCCCTTAATAAGTAAGTCACTTCTTATTATTAAAGCTAATAAAGGGTCTTTGAAACAGCTAAGCTTTCTGGGGGCAAAAGAGTTTAATTAACTTAAGTACTATTAAGTTGGCAATAACTAAATATAAAATAGTATATTATAAGGTCCTATTAGCTAGAGATCTTCTTAGAATAGTAGTTCGGTCTTAGTTAAGGTCTCTTAATTACTTCAGTTCTTTAATAGGGGTTGAAGAACTTGTTATTAATCTCGAGGTCGAAGTTAGACTTAACTCTTAATTAGTTACTTTATAAGTTATTAGCTTTGTCCCTGTCTGTTCTACTTAACGACACCTCTCAGAATAATATAGTAGACAATAACGAAACATTTATGAGAACACTTAAAGTCGCTCCCTTAGCCTTAATTAATTATTAGTACTTATTACTGAACTTAACTAAAGGTCGAGGGTATAAAGTCTTTATTACTTTAGCGATATTAATATAAGCCTAAAATAGCGGCACTCTTACTTATAAGTCTATTATAATCGCAGAATTATTATATTATATTTAAAAGTTATTTATAACTTATAGTCTTTTATTAATACTTTAAGTATAAAGTATACTACCTCTTGTCTATTAGTACTAATAAACGGCAAGAGAAGTCCTTATTCTTTTAGACTTTTTAACGAGAAGGGGCTAAAAAGTATTAACGTATATATAAAAGGGGCCTTAACTTAATAAGTAAGAGACTTTAAATAAAGTTAATCGGGGGTAGTCGATTAATACTTAATCCCTAAAAAGTTCACTAGTTAAGGGTCGTCGGCCGATAGTATACTTAGACTTCTAGTACGTAAAGTAAGGTTAACGTTAATTATATTTTGTCACCTATAATAAGAGATCTTTTTAAATAAATCGTGAACTTCCTTAAGACTTACTTAGGCTTATTAACGAGAGTATTAACCAGCAAATTCTTAAATCTAAGGCTATTATAAACAGTCTTTAAGGTTTTAGAGAGCACGGCTCTAATTCTGAGTGTGTTATTAGCTCTTTATTAAGAGATTTCCTAGACTTCTGCCTGCCTTATATAAATCGTATAATCTACTTACTAGTTTAAGGCTAGTTTGTCGATAGTGCTCTTAGTGTCGTCCTTTATAAATCATTATACATTACATCGGGGTTAATAGCTTTATAAGTATTAACTTTATCCCTAAGAATAATAAACTTACTTTATTATTTCCTTTCTTTTTATTAATTACTAAGAGTTAGCGCTTAAGTATATTACGTTTATATTCTTTAGGGTGTCTAACACGTTAGACTCGAATTTCTAGCCTAAGCCACAGGTTTAACCTGCCGTTTTAGAATCTAGTCCTGCGGATCGAGCCTAACAATTAGCTTATTTAAACGAAGTTACTTTCTACTGCCTAGAATATTATTAGCTTAATAATAATAGTCTTGTTCTAAACTTATTATATATTCACATACGGCAGGTAGTCTATAAGGGCGCTAGTTTCTTATTAAGTTTTACTCCGAGAAATAAGTATTTTTATAACGTAAGGCTAATATTCTCTCTGACTTATTTAAGGCTATATAAACTCTTTTTCGTGTTTATTATAGTGTTAAGGTGTCTTAAATCGTAGTTCTTAGTAGTACAAAGTCGGTTTAGCGATCATTTTAATAATTTTAATGTGTAGTAGTATGTCGTCCCCCCCTTCAAAGACTAAGGGTGCGTCCTCGTACTAGCTCCTTAATACTAAAGCCTTAATACTAAAGTGTTAACTTTAAGTTTTGTGTCGCGACAGTTACTTGTAGAAGTGAGTGACAGTTATTAAGGCCAGGTTTATTTAGTTAAAGAAATATTATCGGCGACGTTAATATGTAAAGCGTGTATATTTATTCCGAGTTAAATACTACTTAGTACTTATTACGTTATTGTGCTAATAATTCGAGGACTCTAATTACTATCTTATTGTCCCTAATACACTATATTATCGAAATCGTAGGATTCTCTAAGAATTCGGGGTTATTAAAGTGTTATAAATTAATATCTAGTTTAAGATTTAAAGGGGTCAAGTTGTCGTCTTCGCTAGAGGCCTCTCTTACTTTATTACTATCGTTGTAAATGAAGTTGTTCCTCTTATAAAAGAGCTTAAGCTTATTGCCGGCGAAGGTTTATCGTAGTTAAGGGCTATTATCGCTGAGTTCTTTGAGTCTATAATAACCTTTATTAGTGTAAGCTTTAGCGATCTCGTAAGGACTTAGCCACCTGAAATCGAGTGCTCAGTTTAAGGACATATTATTCTCTTGTATTAAGTCCTAGCGAAGGACTAAGTCTTTCTTTTTAAATAGTCTCTTTTATATATTATATTTAAGATTAAAGGCTTCCTTGCCTTCTTGACGACACTAAGTCTTCTTAAAGATAACTTTATTAATGTGTTCTTGTCTCATCTGAAACTATATAGCCTTAAGCTATAATAACTTCGATTAATCACGAACCTCCTTAATAAACAACGTTCTCTATATTAAGTTTCTTATTTTAATAAGTAAGATCGCCTCCCTGCCGTATATTATATAAAATAGTATATAACTAGTTAAACTATACACAGTAGTTCTATTAGCAAATAATACTATAGAAAGGTTATTAGTCTAACGTCCTTCTATTTTTAATAAGGCATTCTTAATAAGTCTATGGCCTTATTTGATTATTCCATTAACTTTAGCGTTATATGCTGAGATCTTAATTCGCTCGACCTCTATTTTATTAAATAGTTCTAGTACTTCCCTTATATTTTTAGTTCCTTTATCCACAATAAGTCTCTAAAACAACTTATAACGGCAAATAATATCTTCTTAGATAAAAGTAGCGATGTGTTTAGCCTCTTTAGTAAGGAGAGCTCTAGCTTTAGCTTATTCACTTATGTCGTCTCTTGTAATAATAAGGTAGCCTTTTCCCTTGTGTAGTGGTATATAAGTAACATTTAATGCCTTCTTCTCTATGAGTTTATTTAATACTGTGGGGTAAAGAGACTCCTTAAGACGCTTTACTAATTAGAGTTGACAATTCTTATATATCCGGACGTATTCTATATAGTTAATAAATAGTCCCTTTTAAAAGTATTACGTGGCGATGCAGTAATAAGTGCTTTCTCTCCCTTTATAACTAGAATTATTGTGGCAGCTCTAAAGTATGATTTTCTTCTCCTTATTAGTATTAATAATAAGCTTAACAGTAGAACCTTTTATAGGGAGCCTCCAAATCCGACGACTATATACACTATAGTTCAAGGCTTCTCGTTTAAAAACACAGAACTACTTTCTAGTTATATCTTTAGGAGTCTTAAGTGTCGTTAAGTATTAGGCAATTTACTAGTATCTTTCGCTGTATTTATTAGTTAAGACAAGTAGTCCTTCTTTATTAGAGCTTAAACTATTAAAGGAGCTAAGTTCCCCTTTATTTCTTAAGTATTACACTTTTACTTTTATATTTAGTAAGATATTGTTTTATTTACGTAATTTAAGGTCTATTATTACTTCTTTAGGTTTTAAATTAGTAAGTTCTTTGGCGTTAAATACTTTTATAAGGTAAATTTTATAAGCTTTTAACTTAAAAAGTATTTAATCCTCGTCTATATTACTCTCTTCTAGTGTGTCGTTAGTATACCTTGGCCTCTTAGAGAGCTAATTAGTAATAACGTGTGTTAAGCCTTTGACGTGTTACGACCTACGATGCGCCTCGCATTCTAACCGACACGGGCTCGTAGCATCGCTGGCTATGCGACGGCGCTAAGCCTAATAGGGAAGACTTAATAGCGAGCCTACGACATATAGATGAATGGCCCCCGACTACGCTAGGCCCTATTAGGAGGGTCCTTCGTGTATTTATACTCGAGCTCTCCCTTACAGAGAGCTCTCCTTTCCTTCTTGTCTTTTCTTCTCGATTCTGAGCGTAATTAAAGGCCTAAATATATAACTAGAGTTAACTCGCCGTATTAACCTCTTATTAGCCGTAATATAAGAAAAGACTAGTACCCCTTTACTATAAAGCGTTATATCTCACCCGGTCTTACGCCTTGTCGACCTGCCCTTATAGTAAGCTAACAACGAGCCTTAACACCTTAGCCTATTTGACAGATAAGTACTTCTCTGCCCTAATAGTAGACTGTCTTAGAGAAAGCTAAATATTCTCTCGCGATTAACTTGCCTTGCCGCAACTTAACGCGCGCCCCGTTTCGAACGTATATCTAATTAATATACTAATTAATAACTTTAAATACTTCTTTACTTTACCTTACTACTATTACCGACTTCTCCCCCTCGTTAGTGAAGCTCTAGAGAAAGGAGCGCCCCTGTACGGCTAGGCTTTACCGACACCCCTATCCCTTCGGTCGAGACTCTCTCGGAGGAGCCGGAGAGCTTTAACGGATTCGACTCAGACTTAGAGGACAAACCCCAGCGCTTCTTTGACACATCGCTAGAGCCTACCGATATAAAAGGCCTTACCCCCGCTTAATAAGCTAAGATAAATCAGCTAATCAAGGACTTTATTAGCTCTACTGTCGCCGCTACTATTACATAAGCCCTCACTTAATATACTATTAATAACCCTCGCTAAGGGACTAGCACTCCCTCCCCTTCTGACTAATCCGTACGTGCTCTTACGGCGGACCTCCAGCCTACTGCCGACTATTACCTCCTTAAGCTGAACCCTACTATCTCTACTGTTAAGCCTAATAAGGTCAAGTACCCCCGTACCCCCTTTAGTAACTATAAGGGCGAAATTAAATACGACGCTTAAAAGATAAATATAAAGCTCTTTATTTAAAAGTACTTAAGTAACTTCCTCACTAACAAATCACAGGTCTATGCCTACTTTAAGTGTACAAAGGGAGAGGCTAAGACTATTATCCTTTAACGAATAGACCCCGACTTCGCTAGAGACTTTAACAGAGCCGCCGACGTCTTAAAGGCCTTAGACTAGCGTTTCTTTAATTATAACTAAGTGTAAGCCGCTAAACTTAAGTATAACTAATTATAAATAAGTAATATGACTTATAACGAATTCTATACGAAGTTCACGACGTACGCGACTACTAAAAAAATCTCACCTAACTGCTAGTTCGACGACGTATACGAGAAGGTCTTAGATAAGCTCAAATATAATATCTGAACTAAGAAGTATAAATTCGCTAGAAATTATACGGCTCTTAATAAGTTCTTAGCCGTCTCAAATCGCGAGTTACGGAATATCGCTGCCGGACGAGCTAATAGACGTGCTACTATTACTGTCCGCGAAGCCCCTCGAGTCTCCTTTAATAATACTAGTACTAGCGACTCGCGCGGCATCTTAAAAAAGGACAGCTAACGTTCGACTTCACTTACCCTTATTACTCACGCATAGAGACTACCGACTCTAAGACAGTCGTTAGATGTCCGCCAGCGTACGCCCTCTCCTTCGCCCGTCCTACGCCGACCCGAGTCCCCCGTACCTCCTCCTACACTTAAGGACGTCTCTTCCGACACCTGTCTCTACTATAGCAAGACCGGCTATTGGGCTAGCGACTGCCCTAAACGCCGTAAAGACTAGGCTCTCGATAAATCGATTTCCTAGTTAGTCGTCGGCGAGGATCTAGAGACTAACGAGTTATTAAAAAACTCTTAGGCCGTGGCAAAGACTCATACCTCGACATAGGCTATAACTTATAAAAGGACTTAGTATTTAATTTCTATACTCTTATTAGAGGACGACAGTTCTTAGTTAGTATTAAACTAGGAAGGAATAGATTCTTTATTAAAACACTTATATATATTAATAGCAGAGCGAATATTTTCGGTGTTATTAAAACCTCTTTCGTATACTAACTTATTAAGTAATTTAATATTTCCTTTATATCCCTCCCTTAACTAATCGTCTTAACTGGCTATAATAACAGGAAAGGCAAGCTAATTAACACGGCCGTCTTATTTACCTTAACAATCGACCGCCGGCGAATTAACTTCCCCTTTCTAGTGACTGACCTAGGAAACACCGACGTCTTGATTAGTTAGAAGTTCCTCGAGTATTACGACCTAAAGTAGTCATATACAAAGAACCGCAATTAACTAAAATAGCTATTAGACATGCCCGTCTAGCCGTACTTTGACTAGCGAGTCTTCGTTAATATTAACTGTTCTAACAAGTTAATCGTTAAGTCTCACTAGCTTAACGCAAAACAAAGGGATGCCTTTATAGACATAAATAACTACCGCCGGAGATAAGCTAAGCTTACGGCGCTTAACGATTCCCTTAAGACAAAGGCCCCCGTCTGACCTACCGCTAGCGTCTCGCTAACTCGACCCTCGAGCTTTACTAGAGAAGTCAAAGAGCGCCTACGGGTTATAAAAGAGCAATTAAACCCTTCGACATCCCGTGATCTGGGATTACTACTTAAAGATAAAAGAACCCGTAAAGCCTCTCTAGCAAATTACTAGACAAAAGTACTTACTACGAAAATCTTCTTTATATTAGTAATAGCGATGTCTACGACGTACCTTTAACTTAAGAGGGCTAAGAAAAATAAGGTATAAACCTTTATAATATTAGTACTTAAGATTAACTAAGAACTGACTCGTCGCCGGCGAGAGGCCTTAGACTAGCTAAGCGTCGAACTCGTATTAATAAATAGAGACCTGACCCTAGAGGAGGCCTTAAAGGCCAAGTACGCGCAAGATAATAAGTTAGTAAGTAAGAAGCTCCCGGTAAAGTACTAAGAGTATACTCTTCTCTTCTCCCGGCGAGCCTCTAACGAGCTACTAGCACATCGCTAAGGTGTAGACCACTAAATTAAGCTTACTAAAGAGAATAACTTGTCCTTTAAACCTCTCTAGCGTATAACTAAAAAACAGCTATTAGAGACTAAGTGGTACATTATTAACAACTTATATAAAGGCTTTATTAAGCCCTCTAGTACACCTTACGCGGCCCTTATTCTCTTCGCTAAGAAAGCCAATAGCAGTCTCCGGCTATACGTCGACTACCAGAAGCTAAATGCCCTGTTAAAGAAGGACTTGTACCTAATCCCCTTAATCGATAAGATAATAACTCGTATTTGTAAGGTAAAGGTCTTTATAAAGTTTGATATTTAGTAAGCTTTTCACTGCATTTGTATGTCCCCTGAGAGCAAAGACTATACAACCTTTTACACTTAATATAATACGTACAAGTATAAGGTCCTTCCCTTTAGCCTTATTAATAGTCCGGCGACTTTCTAGCGATTCGTTAACGATATCTTTATAGAACACCTCGACGACTTCTACACGGCTTATATAAACGATATCCTTATATATTCGTCCACTTTAAAGGAATATAAGGTCCACGTTAAGAAGGTTATAGTAATATTATAGGCATATAGACTTTAGGTTAATATTAAGAAGTCTGAGTTTAGTGTATAAAAGACTAAGTTCTTAGGATTCGTTATTAAAGTTAATAGCGTGGAAGTAGACCTAAAGAAGATTAGTGTAATTAAGGACTAGCGATACGCTGATAATATACGGGGTATATAAAGTTACTTTAGCTTTTATAACTTTTACTGCCGGTTTATTAAAGACTATAGTCGTATTATACGTCTTTTCACGATATTCACCGGAAAGGACGTTCCCTTCGTCTTTAATAACGCCTATAAAAACGCATAGGAGACTCTCCAGGAAGCCCTCTAATTTACGCCGGTTCTTTGCTACTACGACCTTATTAAGTAAACGCGGCTAAAGACTAATTCCTCAAATAGAGTCGTCGCTAGGGTTTTATCTTAACTTCAAGAGGACGACACTTTTTATTTTATAAGATACTTTTTTAAGACTATAATAGACCCTGAGCTTAACTACTTAATTTACGATAAAGAGATATTAGCGATTTTCCGGTTATTTAAGTAATATCGCCTAGAGCTCTTAAGTACCTAGAAAAATGTCCTTGTTTATATAGACTACTGAGCCCTAAAGTACTTTATAATTACTAAGGACCTTACGGCTAGGCAGGCTTAATAGGCTGAGTTCTTTGTGGATTTCTATTTTACGATTATATATTATACCGGGACGACTAATACTTTAGCTAACACCTTGTCTTGACGGGATTAAGACCTCACGGCTATAGAGGCACGTAAGCGGGCTATCCGTAGCTAATAGTTAATTCCGACTGACAAAATTGACTCGCGAGTCGCTAGCGACCTTTAGCTCTCTGCCGTCGATTCTATAGACGCTTATATCGATGTCGTAGAGACGATACCCCTAGCACTTATAGAGGCTATAATCCTGGACCACGATATTAAGACACGTGACAGGCTAGAGCCAGAGCCAGAGCCAAAACCTAAGCCTAATACAGAAGTGCTAGTCGACCCGGAGACCCTTATGCCGAAAGAGCTAGACTTTAACTCTATAGTAACTTATAACGTCACGGAATACGATATTATTAATTAAGTACTCGTAGCTAATAAGTCTTCGCCTTCGCTGGAGCTTCTCTAACAAAAAGCCAGGGAATAGTTATTAAATTACAAGCTAATAAACGACAAGTTACTTTTCTAAGGACGCCTAGAAGTGCCCTTAAAGCCACTAGAGCTTCACACGACACTTATCCGTTATATACACTCTTAACTATTAGTAATACACGCGGGGATCAGGAAGATAAAGGCGCTACTAAGCCGTAAATACTATTAGAATAGCCTCTCTATAGACGTAACTCGATACGTAGCGAATTACAGTTACTCCCGGCAAAAGGCTAGAAGAGATAAGACTCTTAGTTTCCTATACCCCCTACTAATCCCCGCTTAGCCGTACTAACACCTTACGATAGACTTTATAAAGTTACTATTAGACAAACACGGCTATAACTTCGCTATAGTTATTATTAACTACTTGTTTAAGAAACCGGTCTCGATACCTTATAACGACACAATTACGGCTAAAGGTATAGCTATTCTCTTCCTCGTCTATTAGACTCGACACTTCGGCATACTAGACTCTATTATCTCGGACCGCGGACTTTAGTTCGTCTCCTCCTTTTAGAAGGAGTATTATTATATCCTTAAAATTAAGGTAAAGCTAACGACGGCGTATAACCTAAACGTCGACGACTAAACAGAAGTAACGAACTAATATATTAAGTAATAACTTTGTCCTTTCTGCTACTATTACTAAGACAATTAGAGCGACCTCTTACTAATTATAGACATCGTTTAACTAACGTTACCGCATAAGTCCCTAGGCCGCCTGTCCCCTTTCTAGTTACTTAACGGCGTTAAGCCAAGGACTTCCTAGGACTTAATTAACCTAGAGCCTCCGGCTACAGCAACAGAGAAACTTAATCGCGAGGAGGCTTTATAAGTAATATTACGAATAAAGGAGGTTATAGAAGTCGCACAGTCGTCCTTAAAGGATTAATAAGAGAAAATAGAACGACTAGCGAACCGTAAGCGACGCGCTGTCGATTGGGACGTTAGCGACTTAGTACTAGTCGACACTCGGAACTAGAATATCGACCGACTTTTAAGAAAGCTCTCTAATAAGTAATATGGCCTAACTAAAGTACTCGCTAAAGAAGGAGAGAGTTAGAGAGTTAAGCTCCCAGAGGACTAGTAAATCCATCCCGTCTTCTACTCGCACTCGCTCCGTAAGTATATTAACAATCCCCTGCCTAGACAAGCTAGAGCTACGCCGGCACTTATTTAGCTATTACTTGAGCAGGATAAGTGGGAAATTAAAGGCATCCTTAACTCTAAAGTCATACGGAATAAGCTATTTTACTATATTAAGTGGCTAGGCGCCGACGAAGACTTAGAGTAGTACTTATACTCGGATACTATGACAGCTCCGCATATAGTTAAACGGTTCTACTTAGAGTATCTTAACGCTAAAGGGCCGCTAAGAGCTCTCCTAAAATAACTAGAGGCTTATAACGCCGGTATTGACGACTACAACGACTTAGAGGACGACACAGTTATAGCTACAACTACGCAGACGTAGTTTTTTAAGAGGGGGGGGGTAATATTACGACTTACAATACGCCTCGTATTCTAACCGACACAGGCTCGTAGCATCGCTGGCTATGCGACGGCGCTAAGCCTAATAGGGAAGACTTAGTAGCGAGCCTGCGACATGTGGATGAATGGCCCCCGACTACACTAGGCCCTATTAGGAGGGTCCTTCGTGTATTTATACTTGAGCTCTCCCTTACGGAGAGCTCTCTTTTCCTCCTTATCTTTTCTTCTCGATTCTGAGCGTAGCTAGAGGCCCAAATACACAGCTAGAGTCAACTCGCCGTATCAACCTCTTGCCAGCCGTAACATGACGTGCCGAACTTCGAAATCAAATAAGTGTATCTAAGTAAGCCATTTAATAAGTAAGGCGCTAAGATAATCGTGGGCGGCTCTATTTAGTTAAGTAACTAAGGTATTAACGTCTATTTTAATAATAAAGTACACGCTAATAAGTTAAATCTTAAGCTTCTTTAAAATATAAAGTATGCCTTTATACTCTCACTTAGTAGTATTATACTTAACTTTAGTCTTACTCTAAAAACTACTCTCGTACCTCGTAAGTCGTATTCTGTTCGTTAGAGAGTCTCTTTAGCCGAGGAAACCGCCTTAACTTATACCACTTAAGTTAATACTAACAATTATCTCTTTAGTACTCTTGTTATAATTAATTTAATATAAAACTAAAAACGAGTATAACGTATCTTTAAGAGTTTATATTACTTTATTGTAAATCTCTGAGTCTTAAAAGAACTTGACTCCTTTTCTAGATAGTATATATAATAGCTCAGCGATTAGTTAGAAGTTTTTAATTTAAATTTAGAAGTAAATAATAAGGCTTAAGAATGCCTTGACTTTTATTAAGTTACTTAATAAGTTTTAGTTCTTAATCTTAATTAAGTGTCTCGCCAAAGGTTCTCTCCCCTTAGAGTTATAGGCGTATCTTATAATATTTATATTATCTAGACAAAACTGAGACTTTAGTCTAATAATAGCGCCTGTTCTCTTTAAACGTTTTAGTGTCTTATTAAGGTTCTAAATATATTTTAAGATAAATCTTTGGATTCTAGGACAAGCTTCTTCTTAGTTATAGTCTATATATAGTCCCTTAACTCTTATATTATTTAAGAATAACATAAACACGCTAGGAATTAGTAACTTTAGTATATAAGTAATCATTCTAATAAACTAAGTAATAGAATTTATAGTACTCTAAGGGAGAGTTATATTCCTAATTAAGCTTACGTTTAGAATATAAAAGGTAGTTATGTCTCGGCTAGACTTATGAAGAGTTTGTTAATTATAACTAGAGTATAAGTCAACGAGGCTAGTGACGTGGTAACCGGCGAATTCTTTAGAGAACTCATTTACTAAAAGTAAAAGATTAATATCCTTTCGTGTAACGGTATTTAATATAGTAACTAAGTTAATAAGTTTATATTTTCTAGGTTCCTTCTTTTTTATTAAAAACTAAGTATTTCGGTATAGACCTTTAGAAAGCTCAAGAATACCCTTATTAAGACGCTCTTGCACTATCTTCGTAACTTCCGGGACTAAAGTTCGTAGTAACGGAAAGTTAGGGGCTTACTAAGCTTTGTGCTTAATAGTCTTAATAACGACTAAGAGAGAGACATCTTCGTGGAATCTATTATATTTAGGCTAATTAAACGCTATAGCTCCTTCTCTATTAATTATTATTTTATTAAAGAGAGCTCTCTCTTTAAGTTATAATAGCTTCCCGACGTTAAGTTTAGTTAGTCTCTTTAGCGTAAGTCGGGAGTTATAGGGTATATTAATAAAGCGTAATAGTAATAAATCTTAATATTTCCTTAACTATTTTTACTTAGTCCCTCTGTCTTTTAATCTCTTATATTAATTATCTCTCCCTCTTAAGGGGTTACTTATAGAGTCGGCTTTATTAACTAGCTGGACTTTCTTGGCTTTTAATTTATATATAGTATTAATCTAAGTAGTAGTATTCTAAGTGCTCCGAAAGGGGTTTTTAATCGGGAGATCGTTATAATTCTTTATTTATTCGAAGGTAGGCGTGGCTTTAGTCAAAGAACTAGCTCTAAAAGCTCTAAGAAAGAATAGTTCCGCAGTTGACTTCTCCTCCGGGAATATGTCTAAGATTGCCTCTTATTAAAAATTATTAAGTACTAATTTCGGGACGCAAAACTCTCTTTTTAAGTACTTAATAAGAATAATATTGCCTTTATTATTATCACTTAGTACCACTTCGTCCCCCCCTTTATAAAGCTTACCCTTAAGCTTTAATAGTTAAGGGTTATATTATGAGGGGTTAATTAAGTATTCTAAGGCACCGACAGTAGCGCTCGATATATAGTTAGTTACTCTTTTCCTGAGAAGTCTTCTTCTTCGTAATTATCTTTAGAGTCTATTTGTTTTAAAAAGATTATGCCTATTCCGTTTTCTTCTTAAAGAGCTTTAGCGTCCTTAGTATCTTTTATAGTATCGTTAGTTTTAACTGTAGTAACGTCTCTTGATCACTAATCCTAAAACTGAGCTAGCATAATGCCTCTATTATAGTCTCTGAGATAGCGGAACGATACTCTAGCTTTATAGAAGAATAAAAAGCCTAGAATAACCTTTATACTAAGGGCGTTTATAATATAGAATCTGTTATTAATAACGTAATTGCTTATAATAACCGTAATATTATTAGTAAAACTAATAAATCGGGACTTAACTCTAGTGATTGTTTTTAGAGCCATAGTCTAACTTCTAATAATAAGGAGCTCTAAGAGAGTAATTACTTTAAGTATTATATAACTAACTTTAACTCTTATATTAAAGGTAACTTTAATATTAGTGACTTTAGTTCAGCCAGGTATAGTGACAATAACCTTTAGTACTAGTGAGAAGTATAAGTTTCCTGTCTTAGTTGTTATCCTTAGTAAGGCTACTTTAGTATATAGTAGTTCTTAAGCGCGAGTGTGTTTCGTCGGAAGGTTCCTAAAGATATACTTACTAAGTAATATTATAGTTTTAAGTAATTCTATAAGGATTAGACTAAAGACTAAGATAGCGCTAATTATAAGCTATAGTACTAAGTTATTAATAAGAGCTTTTTATTGTGCGAATAATTGAAGTCGTTAGCGTCTTTATTATGTTCTGAACTTTACTATTAGTAGATTTCTTAGGATAGAGCTGTGAGTTATAATGCGCTCTTCCTAATACTTATACTTTGGCTTAAGGCCTTCCCGTTTAATTTCCTTAAGTCGTCGTTTATAGTTCGTAGTTATAAAAACATTAGTAGTATAAAGGTTCAGAAGAGTATATAAAGTACCGTGAAGTAGTTTTTAACACATAATAATATCTTCTCTAGTTATTAACTCTAGTTCTTTAAACTCTAAAGTACTAATATTAGTAATTGATTCTTTTTATATACGTCGGTTAATTATTCTAGTAGAAAGACGAGATACTTTAGGCAGGTCTATAAGGACTATAATTTCTCTTAACGTGAAGTTTCCGGGAAGCTCCTTTTATGTGAGTAATTTGTTTAAGATATTATTAAGCCTATAATTATTCTGAGTTAACGCCTCTTACACGCGAGGACTTCGGGATGACGCTATACGGGATATAAGTCTAGGGATAACTAATAGTATTATTAGTACCTCAGACTTCAAAGCTCTCTTTCTTATTATACTATTAATAAGTGATATTTTAAAAGGTGTTTTTAGTGTCGTAGTAAATATCGTTTTCGTACTTAAGTCAGAGACTTTAGACTTATTACGGGCTAGAATCTATTACAGTGTTATTTTAGTCTCCGCTAGGCTGTCGACGTCCATAATATTAACGAACTTGACTAATTCTTTAACATCGCGGGGTGCCTTTAATTTATTATAAGTAGATTAAGACTTAATCTTCTCTTAGAGCTTGTTTAAAGTCTTATACGGCTCTTGTTTAAGTGCTCCCTTTCGCTACTTAGTCTCGACTGGAGCTATTATAGCTTTAGAATTAATACTATTAATACTATACGCTAGTAAATTTTAGATTTATATTAATTAGTATTTAGTATAGTCCTATTAACTAATAATATCCGAGTTAAGGTCCCTCGTAAGTTTTTTAATAAGCTTAATATAACTTATAACAGGAACAGTTAGAGATTGTGCCCTCTTATCTCCCTTTTCCTTAGTAAGCGTAACTTCTTTTCTTGCCTTAAGGAGTTCTTTAACTACTTTAGTTTATCTCTTAAGGTTAAAGTCGTATAAAGTATTTAAGACTCGCGTTAAGATATAATATCTTTTAGACCTTTTATCCGAGGGAAACTAGACGGGGTATAACTTCTTTCCCTCTTATTATAAGCTAATATAAATGTAGTTAATATCGTCGGCTTCGTAGATAATATTAAGACTAATTTATTTCTTATAGTTATAATATTAGTTTATGTAATTATAATACTTTTAAGGTCTTATACCTAGTTAGTATTAATTTATACACTAGCGGCAACTATAATTATCCCTGGCACGTTTATTATACCCTAAGGAACTCGAACTTATTACACTATAGTCGACGGCAGCTTACTCTTAAGCCTCTTTAAAGAATATAAACATGTTAACTTTAGTAGTAAAGTTAATATTAGAGGCTCTTTAAACTATTACTCCGAGAATCCTTATGTGTTCTAATCCTTTAGTAATGAAATCTAAATTTCTTATATTAACCTTACTTAAGTTCTTAGTAACTCTCTTTAAGGTAAAAAGGAAATTAAGTATAAATAACTCCTTGTCTTATTACTTTAATACTCTAGAAATCTCGTCTTATATAGAGTTATCCCTGTAATTAGTAAAGTTAGACTAGTGCCGGGGTGTTAGTCTACTATTACGAGGCGGAATAATATAAGTCGTTAACTAAGGTATAAAGCGCTTAGCGAACAGGTTAGTACTATTAATATTACCCCATGTTCAGTCGGTAATACCTTACTTTTTAGTAATAGCGTTTAGCTCCCTCTCGGAGTTGAGGTAGGCTTCTATAGTAAAGTAGACCTTTCTAAATAAATTTATATTATCGATATTCAAGGTTCCACTATTCTTAGAAGTAGCCTGTACAGCTTTAGTTCGTAGATTCTAAGGAAAAGAGAAGATAAATCTTATAGAGGCTTACTTGTCAGTGAAGTTGCTATAGTTAATATAATTAATAACAACCTCTCTAAATACTCGGAGGAAGTCGCGGTACTATTCGGGAGTAAGCTTGCTGTCCCCTGTAAGAGTCTTAAAGTTATACTTAAGTCAGTCAAAGTAACTATTAGTATATAAGCGGCGCTTTATATTATCACGCTAGTACTCCTGAATTACAGTATCTTTAAAGCTAGTATAACTACCCTCTTTAAAGCCTAAAAGCTTTTAAATAGTTTATATATAAGCTTAAGTAGTGTACTCAGCCACCTACTCTTTCTTAACTTAATTACTAGTGACTATATAAGCTATAAAGTTGTTACGACCTACGATGCGCCTCGCATTCTAACCGACACGGGCTCGTAGCATCGCTGGCTATGCGACGGCGCTAAGCCTAATAGGGAAGACTTAGTGGCGAGCCTGCGACATATAAATGAATGGCCCCCGACTACGCTAGGCCCCATTAGGAGGCTCCTTCATGTATTTATACTTGAGCTCCCCCTTACAGAGAGCTCTCCTTTCCTCCTTGTCTTTTCTTCTCGATTCTGAGCGTAGTATTAGGCCCAAATACAAAGCTAGAGTCTACTCGCCGTATCAACCTCTTGCCAGCCGTAACAAAAGTATTAATCGAGAATCCGGAAGTAATTACTAATATTAATTCTATTAAAGATAAAGGTATTTAGGGTTCCGGCGATAAGTATAGGCTAACTAAGATGGATTTTTAGGTTCTTTAAGTCGTCTATAGTAAAAGTAAGGCCGGAGTATTAGTGTAACTTTATAAGATTAGTAGAATTAAAGCCACTAGTCCCTTACTTTTCTTTCTTTCCCTTATTCCTCTTTTAAGAAGTCTCTGAGGTTTGAGAAGTAGTGTCCTTAGAGAGTATAAAAGTATTAAGGCTTAGCCTTATAGTGATTTCAGGTCTAAACAGAGGAGTTGCTTCTATTAAAATAGAGCCAGGGGGCATTATAATATTACTAAACCTACTCATCTTAGGGTTGCCGTAGCCGTAGTCGATGTTTCCGTTGTTCGACATCGTGCGTTATTATAAGAAGGTTATAGTGAAGTAAGTTAATAGTATCGTCAATTAAAATATAAGAAAGTAACTAAAAATGCAGTGTATTAATTACTAAAGAAATATAAAGGAAACCCCCTCCCCTAAAACAGAAAGTATATAAGCTCTCGCTTACTCTAAAGCGAGATAAATGTTAATAACTCTTAATAAAAGTTTAGGGCCGTGCTCCTTAGTCAGCCCCTAGCGAACGCTAATAACTACTAAACTAAAATAAACACGCCTTAAAGCTTAAGGCTCGTACACGGAAATTACAAAAACAATAAAAGTAAATATAATAAGAAAACAAAGTAAGGAAATTAACACTCGGCGTAAGTTACTTAAGCTTTAGACTAGCCTAGAAGTTCTATGTCTCGCCGAATACTCCGAAATACAGGCTCGCTAGTACTCCGCTTAAGCCTCTAATATATTAATTTCAGTTTTATTATAAAGTCTCGACTTTTCTTAGCGTTTAAAGAATACTAGTTACGTCTAAAAACACTAGAACCTTCGCTGAGAATAGAAGCTAGTACGAAGTGGCTAGGCACTATATCTCGGAATAATAGAATTAGAACAATAGCCTAAGGGAAATAGATTTTCTAGTATTATAAGTGCTCCCACTTTATAGCTTTCCTTAGTTCCTTAGTAATCTTCGTTCTCCCTAAGTCAAAGGTCCGCATTCTCTATGTTCGTCGTTTTACCTTAAGAGCTGAGAAATAACTAACTAAATAACTCCCTTAGTTTAGACAATTGTCGTTTTTCCTGACTCTCTTTATATAAGTTAATACATAGGGGCCTCACTATTATACTTACTTAGTTCCTCCTCTAGTAGTAACTCACTCCTTACGTCAGTTACTAAAAATATATAAAAGGGACGAACCTTAATCTACATAATAAGAGGGTAATATATAGCGAGCCACTAAAGGAGATTCTAGGCTTTATAAATAATAGATCAATTAAATCTAAAGATATTATATATCTAGAGAGTACGAATCGATAAAGGAGGGGAGGGAAAAGAGTTTTAATAAATAAAATATATTTAGTATTACGTTCTTGACGTTCTGTAGTCAAGTGTTAGCTCCTTATATGTGCGAAGGACCAGCGTAGTCATGTGACAAAAGAAATCAGGGGCTGTCCCCACCACAATATCTTATTGTATATTACACAGTTCTAATACTATATAATATTTATATACAATTAAAAAGGATTAAAGAGGAATTAATAGTAAGCTATATTTTAATAATTTTATTATTATATATACTAATATTTATAGGAATTTCCGCCTCTTATTAAAGTTATTAACTTAGGCGTAGTTAAGCTACGTAAATATTATTTAAAGAATCAATAGCTAAATTCGAGCGCTCGAACTAAGACTTTATATATAAGTCTATTATTAGATCCTCGAATTAAAAAGGATGGATTAGTAAGCTTAGGCTTGAGTCGAGAACAAATTATCGATATTTTAGAAGTATTAAAAGTAGAATATACTTCGTAAGTAATATATCTTACTCTTATAACATTATACTAATATTTATAATAGGGAAAAAAGAGACTATTATATTAGGTTACCTGCTTTACTTAGAGCTGAAAACCTTAATATATATAGTGAAAACGACGATTTAGATAATGATATATATATTAACGAGTCTGAAGACGAAGATTTAGATGAATTATAAACTTATTTAAGCGAAAAAAGACAAAATAAATAAGTAAGTTATAATTACAATTATATATATATTTAAAAATTTACTGATATTATAATAGACTTTACCTTTAACTTACTGGGAGTTAAATAGCTCTAATTACCCTATATTAGCTATAATAGCTAGACGCTATTTAGCTATTCCAGCTACTAGTGCTTCTAGTAAAAGATTTTTTTCACAAGGGGCTTTAGTTATTAATAAGCTAAGGAATAGATTAAATAGAGACACATTTAATATAATAATGTGTTTAAGAAGCTGGGGTACTATTATAGAGGAAGAAAAAGAGGCTAATAAAGAGCCTAATACAAATATAAAAGAAGCAGAATTTATATATTAAAAGTTATATATTAATTAAATTTGTTATAGAAAATTAAGTAAAAAATTAAGTAACTTTTAAGTTACTTTAATTTAATTAAGTCAAGTTGTTATTCAAATTTTAATTTAATTTAATTAAAGCAACTTAATTTTTTCTCCCCACCCTGCACGCAATATTACCAAAGCCTCCGACAGATTGCCTACGTTATCTAGCATTGCCGATAAGTTCAAAGCTAACAAGCGCGGACGCTACCTCGCGGGAATTTGGGAAAACGACCTGCATTACGCATTTGCATGGTGTATTAACGAAGGCAAAATGCCAGAGATGTACACCGCACCTTCATGGAGCTGGCCTTCATCCATTGGCAAAGCGTATTATCCTACTAGTTCTTATCCTTCCTAAGAGGACACAGAAAGAGATGGCTATTATTACCAACGATGCGAGATTACAGGCGTTAGTACCACAGCGAGGAAGGGGGAGACCGGGCGGGTTACGGAAGGGTCCTTAGATGTTTACGGGCAAATCCGCAGGGCAACGTTGGAAGTCGACACCAGCTCTCCCCCGCGTCATTCACCATCCCTTTGGGGCAAAAGACACGGCAAGAGGGAGAAATCTAATGCTTTAAACGGACATATCGGCATGGACACCCCGGTCAGAATCCACACCTTTTCTGTTGATTCTGAAAACTCCATGTCAACTTCTTTCAACATATTCTGCAGCATCAGTGCACTCTGATGAATTAATAGAAAGTGAGCTCCCTAAAGGCTATCGCTTAAGAGGGACTGTCTTTCTTCTGATGATAACACAAAGGCTCCAAAGAGGCGCCTGACAGGCCTATTTCTCATCCTAGTTCCTTCCATGAAGGTCCAAGGTGCATATGAAAGGATTGGTTTCTTTTCTGGCTTTTTCCCGGAAGGGGACGAGGATACCTGGGGGACAATATGGCGTGCCGAGGAGAAATATCTAGAAGAGGAACATGCCATAACGGACCGCTGGGAAAGACTCTCATACCTTAAAACGAAACTAACTCCCGAGCAATTCAAGTGGTGCAGGTTTTACCAGCGTGGTTGGACGTTACAATTGTTTAGCAGCAAGCTACCGAGGTGGCACAAACTCGTGCAAATGTATCCAGGGGGGAGCTCAGGATCATTAATTCACAACTTATCCCTCGAATGAGCCTTTCTTTTTCCTCCTTCGCCAACACTTCTTAATCGAAGCATCTCTACTGGATGCTTCGTTACTTTAGTAAAAAAGGAAGGAAATAGAAATAGCTGCAATTATTGGGCTTACTCTTGTTGATTAGTGGATTGAGGAAAATCTTATTAAGTTGAAAGACTCCGACACTGATGGCCGCCTAATAGACTGCCAGATAATTAGAGTTCATATCATTCAAGAGCGAACACAACCTAGGTATTCAAGTCCTCCTGCTGTATCATCTTATTTACTAGTTCTAGTACTAGTATCTTCATAAATCACACTACTTCTTTCATTTGTCTAATCTACCTTCATCTCACTGAGTAATAATCGCTTCAATCTGCAACTGTGATAACACCTCTTCAGTCACTTCTGTAGGATCTTGAATTTCAAGATTACCTCTACCACCAGCGTCCTTTAACAGCGTGCGATTGCGTTTATATCTCATGCCACCATAGCTCTTCCCAGATGCGCGGAGTATTACCGGCTGGTTTTTTCGAATCATATCGCTCAAGCTATACGAAGATGGGGGAGCTAACAGTTCCTTGGCGATAGTGAGGTTGAGATTCAAGCGCAACATACGCCTGATTGAGGATTCAGGGGTCACAAAATGAGGGGCGCTCCTAGCGGTTGCTTCCTTGTTCACCCTTTTATATGTTTGGTTGTGTGGTTCGATCTTTAAGCGCTTCAGGTGGTCGTTCGAGAGGATGCTACCGCTGTTTCCCATCTTCACCCCAATGTGCGTTTCAAGGACGGTATATCTCGATTCGTCGCCACAAATCGACGTTGTATGGTCTGGCTGCCTGCACTCCAAGCAGATCTCATTGATGATGGCGTAGGTCGCCATGAGATACGAGTCCTGAAGTAACTCGGCCCACTCGTTGTTTTCAATGACAAGATCCACGCCTAGTTCACGGTTCTGGTGCAAAAGCGTCGCGCGGAAGCCGAGGTCATTCTTGCCCGTGCTGTCCAGAACATCTAAGACGCATCGGACTAACTGCCCGATGAGTGGCCTCTGCTCTACATGAGCGTTCCAAAACTGAAATATCGCGTCGTTGGAGTAACTCATAAGCGCTTTTTGGAAGCTCATGCCCCATGTCGAGGTTGACCACTTCGGGATCTGGCGCTCCAGCAACCCTTGCATAGGCTTGGCTAGGAGAATATATTTAAGGGGGACCCTTCTCGCATTGCCAGTGCAGTGGCTGATCTCCACACCAAAGTAGTTATTCAAGATCCCAGGGTTCGCACGCTCAGGTTGCAAGGTCCACTTTGTCCATAAGTACTGCTTGACAGTTGTCTCAGGGACTTTCTTAACATTTCCTTGGATTTGGAAGGCGACAATCTTTGGGGCAGTCAATTGTACAGCCATGGTGACGCCATCTAGTTTCTAAGCAGAAGGCATTGTACCCAGGCTGTTAGTCATGTCGCTGTAGTTCATCTCGTACTCCTGAAGACTGTAAGTACAGTTATTGTTGATCCGTATGTTGTTCCCAATAAGCAGCTTATTATCCACCGCCATGGTTAGATCGTCCCATTTGGTGAGTAGCGTTGAGAACCGCCGTCGAGAATCCTGTGTCCAACTATACCAGTGGCATTTCACTACCCCTTGAATTAGAGGCTCAGAATCTTCACGGACCCGTCGAATAACTCCTTTCGAAACATGGTATTTCTTGACGCGTACACGCTTCCTGTCACCCAAACCCTCCTCTCTGGCTTCTGCCCACACGCTGCCCCAGATATCGGCGAGAGCATCGATAGTGGTAAGAATAGAAAGCTTTTTCTGGTTTTTATTCTTGACTTGTATGGTTGCTGATGGGAGATTCACTCCAGCTCGGAATACCCAGACTAATTTCGCATCGAGGAAGCCGTCAAGGCAGGCTAGAGTTCGCAAATTGCAATCGAAGGAGAGATTGTTTCGCAGGTCAAATCTCAAAGGGTTCATGTTCTGCTGAAAGATCTCTGTATCGAATCGCGCCGCGTGTGATCCAACATAACTGACCAAGCCAAGGTCCAGAATACAAGCTAACATACGGTAGAGATTCAGCATCTCTGGGAGTGTATTCACAATAAGTATATCGCTTCCCAGTTGCTTGCAGTCAAGAATGTCTAGCAGTTCCTGAGCAGCTGGCCCAATGCAATCTATGATCGTCTCATGGGCGCTCTCTAGGTCTACCCCGTCACAGGCAGTGGTCATCGCTATCTCAAGCGAACTGCGAAGTCCGACCAGGAGTTCCTTGTGAATTTTGACGATTTCAGCAACTGCACCATCGCATCGCTCCACGAGAATACTGAAGAATGACGTGCAAAATTGCCTTGATTCCAGGATATCGAAGCTGTTGATGACCGAGTAGACTATATTATAGGTTTCGTAGAGACTTAAAAAAATCTTATTTGGTGCTGCGTTGCCTTCTTGGAGGTTCAGCATCAGGTTTCTGATCCACTGCGGCGCAGTAGGTCTCGATACCAAATTCTGTGGATTTGAAGCCTCCTTGGTATCATCTAGGCGGTACACTCCAGATTGACGGTAAAACTCCGATGATTTTATAGTCGTCTCCTGAAGTGAATGTAGCTCTTCGTAGTGTGCATGCGGATCCACGATATGAGTGTCTGCGTCGAAATTTCCGTTATCCGCTAGGGCTTTCCACTGGTCTATCCTCTGAGGTGCTCCCTGCTCCGTTGGAAATGCAATCCTACTCGGAGCATTGCTCCCCAGCGGATAAGGACCACCACGCAACCGCTGGACAAGGTGTAGAGTGCTCTCCATTTTGATGTTGTAGAATGACAACGAGTGGCCAAGCTCCAGCTGCTTTCCAGCGTAGATGTAACGCTGTTCGGATATAGAAATGCCGTTTTCGTCTTGGATCTTCATTGCAACGCTCTTGATTGTATCGCTGGACTCGACATCCAGTCGAAAAGTGCGACCAGTGACTGAACATCAACAAGTTAGGGTAACCAATATCTTCGAGCAGTTATAATTATGGAGACTTACTATCCTTAACGTAGATAATCATCGCTGCAATCTTCGAAGTATAGAAAGCCGTACACAAAACTTGACCAGATGCAATGTTAAGAATAAATAGTTACCACAACAGGCTGCTTGCCTTATGTGGTGTGAGGTGCTATATAATCTCTTCACGACATCAGTCCGTGCATCATTGGGGCTGTGTCCAGCCCTGCATCGTCAGGCTCCAGCGCCGCTGTACCATTTCGCTCGGGCGTATCGCTAGTATTGCTGTATTGCTATATTGCTGCAGAATGGACAATATTACTGGCTCGGCAGGATCACGTCGATGGGTCGCACAGCCCAATCGCTGCGGATGGTGTAACCTCTACGTGTGGACGGGAAACTGCCGATTTTTGGCACAAGCCACCACCAAAATCGACCTATCCCCTTGACTGCCAGAAGCAACTTTGGCACCCTTTTTTTAGTGGGGCTCCTAGGGTTGCCATCACTACAGGGCCCGTGCGCTGCGGGGCCGGGTAAACAAAAACATTGACAACTACGTTTCCCCTCTTAATTTTGTCGGTGCAGTACCGGTTCATGTACCACGTAATATATCGATATATCAGTATGGTGACAGAGTAATAAAGTGGTGGTTCAAAATTCTGTGTTTTTCTAAGGGAGCGCGAGGAGAGTCAGATTATGGAGCTATTTCACTTCCCGAGGAGGTAAAAGAGAATCTAGGGTAAAGAGATGGGCACATTCCTAGACCTTACCGAGTGGGATAGCAGCTTTGTGGTGGTCGTATAAGTGCCTTGTAATTGCTGTAGAGTGGATTGCATACTTGTACGTTATATAAATCAAGATATTATAAGTTAGATTGAAAGAAAGAAGATCCATTATATGAATTTAACGACACTTACTATTCAGGTAGTAAAACAAGAGGAAGAATCTCTCTTACTAATATAAACGCGGTCCGTGTAATGAGTAGGGAGTGCTCTAGCCTTAATGATCCCTTGTCAGGTGATAAGGAGGTCAAAGTATCGGCCTCGGCGACCGCCTTCCCTTTCCGGCGGCAGGCAGGAATTGCCCATCTTCACCGAAAATGCAATGCAGTATATCCCTCGGCGCCACGGAACTCTGTAGAAAGCCGCGGTAGTCGAACCGCAAAGAAATCCTAGATTATGCAATCTCGGGGTATACACAGGTGTCTCCAGCCCCAACGACTCATCATCGCAATCACTTCAGCAACATCATCAACGGCTCACAAATACCCACCAAATCACTCTGTCCCGCCTTTGAAATTTCATCCATAAACTCCCCGACCGCAACTCTCAACGCCCTCCCATCATCCCTAACAAACTCCATCATCTCCGTCCTGTCCCGTAAACCCCCCATCTTCATCGCCAGATGACTAGCCGCCTTATCAATATCGGTCAGCCGATCAGCCAGGTCCTTCGTACGCCGCATCGCATACTCGGAGCTGTAGACTTGGCTCTCGCAGTCGTCGACGAGGGCCGAGGCGCGGCTGACGACGCGGTCGAGTTCTGCGACTTGGGACTTGAAGGTGTTCATGGAGGATTCGGCACTGCCCATGTTGGATTCACAGGTATATTTGCGGGACTTGGTCGCGGAGATGTTGTCACGGAGTTTTCTGGGAGTTGGTTAGGAAATCGACTTTTGGGGAGGGAGGAGGGGAGGCACTTACTTGGCTGCTATTTCCATGCCGGCTGCGACTACTGCCATGCCAGGTAGGAACAATGAAGTCCCCCACATCGCAACACGACCCTGTACACAAGTCAGCATTCACTCAGACGTTTTCACAGTCCACATACCACTCTCAACGCAGCCCGATTATCCTTCTTATCCTCTAACTCCTCCTCCAGCTCCTCCAACTCAATCAACGCCTTATTATACTCCTCCACTCTTGCATTATACAACCTAATCGCACGGTTCAAATCTTCCCTCTTCACGCTTAGCTCGCCTTCCATCTCCGTCTTCGCATCTTCCAGCTTTTGGTTGAGGGCTTGGGCCGAGGTGTATAGCTCCACGCTCTGTTGCTTGAGGTCCGCGGCTTCGGCCAGCCCTTCCTTTGTTTGTGCTGTGAGGACATTGATGCTTTGTGTGAGGTCGGTGACTGAGGTTTGAAGAACGGTGAGTTTACTATCGCTATCTTCGTCTTCGAGGAGGAAGGAGTCGTCGTTCTCGTCGTTGGAAGTACTGGATTTATCGAGGAGAGGCTTTGAGTCTTGGAGCACAGTCCAGGTACACTGGATGCTTTGCACGGTGGACTGGAGGGCGTTATACAGGGGCTCGGAGTTATCGTTTCGGAGACGACGGGAAGTTTTGGTGAGGGTGGAGATTTTGAAGCAGAGGATTGAGAACTCCATCGAGAGGCAGACGAGATTCATGTTTGCGTCTGACATCTTCGTTTCGTGAGGATGAATTGACTTTCGGGTTTTTTGTGGAATTGACAACTCTTGTATATACTTGAAGCGAGGTGCCTAGAAGCGATGTGTCGCGAAAGCTTGGTGAGGAGGAAGTTGTGGAAAAGATATTTCGAAGAATACTGATTGTGCTCATACAGACCGTTTTGTTTCGCTATATCACGACCGATGCCTATCTAAGGTTTCGCTATCATTCAAACCACACTCGTCGAAAAAAACTCAGCCTTGACGTGTCACACAGCAGCCCTCAGCTGAAGCGAACAACAGACCACACATAAACTCTGATCCTTCGATTAGCCATCAACTGCGAACGCATCATACGTGCAGAGGAAGACTACTCGGTGATCAATCCGGTAAAAACCCAGCACCAATTGCGACACCATCAGCATCGCCTGTCGTCTGGGTTGAGAGACGGATTGGGTTGAGAGACGGATTGGGTTGAGAGAGGGATTGGGTTGTGTGATTGATGGATCGGGCACTAACGAGGCGAACCCGCAGATAGGGGAGGTGGTGGCGTCGATTTTCCAAACTTCCGATTGGCCACGGCCGCTGGGACGGCCAGCACATCTCCACACCATAGTCCACGACAGCTGTTGGCATACTTAGGGGTTTAGGAAGCCTTACGGGGCTGAGATTCAACGATGACTCTACTGTCTTGAGAATAAAGTTTTTGCACTGTGCAGAAAGTGCTGGATGGGTGGTGGACCCAATGGGGTGGGGCCAGCGCATTTTAGCTGGTGGGAAGGCTTTGGAGATGAGGATAATTGAAGCTGAAGGAACTTGGGGGCCGAAAGAGGTGATGGGGATTAGAAATATTTGGGCGATGCGCATTCGGGCTTAGATTTTGATGTGTGGAGGAGAGATGCTCAAGTATAGACCACTCCTCATCTCTTGAACTGCAAAGCCATACCCAGATCAGCGCTATTTTCCCCTTCAAGCACAAATATCAAACGACGCATCTCAATCCACAACTCACTCCCCACCTACATAGCTCTACACTTTCCAACCACCTCTCCTCAACATGGTCGCCTCCCGCCCCAACCTCGAGCTCATCTCCCAGCTCACCATCCGCGACGGAAAAGTAATGGACACAACGGCTCTGCAAGCGATCCTCTTTGACGACTGGTCTGAGATCCTCCGCGCTGCACCTCTAGCACTGAGTTGTTTGGGGGAATGCTATGTTGCTGCTTCGGTGCCCAAGTCGGCGCTGATTGAGCTTGAAGTGCCGAGTTCGCCGTAGGTTATTACCATTTTCTTCAGTAGTTAGAGCGATGACCGGGTAGGAGCTGGGAAAGATGGGTCGGTGGAATTAGAGTATTGTTCAGTTATGGATTGGAAATGCTGATACCATTTGGGATACAGGTACAAGCACGTCCGGTCTAACCTCGTGCACTGCGCCGATCTTGGACGAGATGCGTTCCAGGAAGCTCAGTCGCAAATGAACAAAGTCCAACTCGCAACCAGGTTTATCTGTGAGCCGCAGGGTCTGGTAGGTCTATCTCTCCTCCCTATCTCGTAGCTGTTATGTAAGACTAATCGCACCAAAGATTGAGAAAATCCTGAAAGGCGTCGAAAATGAGAGACTCGCCACGACTCTCGTGCCCAAACTCTTGAAGCAGCTCGAGCAAATGGCCAAGCGATGCGAGGATGGGACGGAGGTCATGGATAAGAAGTTCAAGGCGTGGTTGGAGAACTCGCAGGATATACTTAAGGCCTGTTTGAGCTCTAAAGGTAAGTGAACCATGCATTATTCATCTCCCACTCCTTTTCTTCAGCCTGAAAGACCGAATTCTCACTGCACCGCACAACAGACAACACAACCAACGCCCTCGACGAAAACAAAAGCAACCTCTACGACGCCATAGCAACCAAGAACTCCCTGGTCACCGAAACCAAGAAGCTCGAGAAAGCAGAGAGCAAAGCACAAGCAGATCTCGACAAAGCCACAGCCGAAATGTGGAAAGCGTACAAGAGCGCCAAGCCAAGTACTCTACCTCCTCCTTCCCCTCACACTTCAACCTCGTCTCAAACCCAAAGCCACTAACTCACCACCCAGGCATCAAAAACTCCCTCGTAGACCTCGGCGAAGGCACGATCAGGCTCACCAAGCACGCCATAAACAAAACCCTCGACATCGCCGAAGAAGTCGCCAAAAACGGATTTCCCCAAGACTTCGGCATCCCACGTCTCGTAATTCGCGAGCAGCAGCAGCAGCAGGCATCCCCCGCCTCAGGCCCACATCAACCACAGAATTTCCAGGTCGGCGAGGATATCGCGTCCTTTGTTCTTAACACGGAGGTCGAGAACCAATTCTCCGTCCTCTGCGGCATCGTCGCGCAGGATGGTGGGATGGAGGATCTGCTCGTCAACTACAGGCCTGCACAATCGCAGCTAATCGAGGGCGTGCTTAGGGGGTTGGAGGTACAGTTGTCTCAGGTGCCGCTGGTGCAGTCTGCGGACAGCGAGGTGGTGGCTGTTAGGGAGGCGCTCGCGAGTGCCGTCTCTGTAAGCGAGCCCCTTTCGCCTGGAGCGAGACTACTCAAGCTGACGTGTTCCCTGATAGATTACGAAAGAAATCCAGCGTGCTGCGGAAGGAATGAAGAAAGAAAACAAGCCGAAACCCGAGCCCCAGGTCTCCGCTGGGTGGAAGCAGAACCTTGGCGCCGCGCTTCAGAATTACGGGTCTCATGCGAGTCAAATCCGGACTCGGAGGCAGCACAGCACTGTCAGTAGCATGGGGGCGCAGAGCGGGGGTGAGGGTAAGTTTATCCAGCTCTTCTTTTCTTGCAGACGACGAATCGGGCGAGAGATGAAGTATCATGCTGTTGTTGCTGACCTGAGGTGCCTCGCTTAGGTATTTCTATCGCAAAGCAAAGAATGCAAAGAGTAGAAGTCAGTACCCGCATCAAAGACATGATGCAAGAGAGCTACCGGCTCGCGCAGGAGAAACGCGAGAAGGCAAAGTTGGATCTGCTGAAAGCTGAGTTGAGGGCAAAAAGACTGAATGACGAGAATTTGACCTTGGTGAGACCACCTCACCTGTTCCCCACCTTCCAGGTTTTCGATATCTTGATCAAGAGTCAAGGTATAGGTTGTAAATCTAATATGTGAGTGTGTAGGGCGAAATCATAGCCATCCTCAAAGATTGCCTAGCAGCGCTCGCAGATCTCAAGAAGCAGATCCAAAAACTAAGCTCGTTCTTCACGGAGCTGCATAATGTCGTCAAGTCCCTGTCAGAAGATAAGATGGCCGTATTCATCATGGAGGTGGAGGCTGAATCACCGCTCGAGGTACGCTTCTTCCCTCTGCCCGTCCTTTTCCCCTTCCCATTCCCGCTTTCCCCAACTAACACCCCCTCCCTTTCCCCAGGACATCAAATATGCCTCTCACGTCCTACGCATAAACTACGCCGTGACCTTCGAGCTGGCCAGCATGTACGTCGACGTTTCTAAGTCCCAAATCATGCCCGGGCTAGATCTCCTCGGCACACTCAGTCTCATGGAGCATAAAAGCGCGGGCCAGAAGACCCTGATGGGGAATTATGTGCAGAAAGCGCTGGTGGATATTAATGGGATTGCCGATAAGGTGAGGATTTTTCTTTTTCCTGTGGGGGATGGAGGAGAGAGGAGAAAGGGTGTGAAGTGTTGTAGATGCTAACAAATATATTCTGTAACAGAGACGAAACGAGCTCCGCCAAGCACTCCGAATCGACATCCGCGGGGAAGCCGAAGAGGTATTCTAAAATTAAGAGGTCCCCTTACCAACACCCCCCAAGAGGCATGCAAAGCAGCACTAGGGCATATCTTACACCCTCGCATAAAAGCCCAGTCAAGGAATAACCACCACCCACAAAACCAATAGCTACACAGCGCCATAAATCATAGAATTGAACATGCCACTAGACCCAATCACCCCGAGTCAGACATCTCAATGTGCAATTTCCCACTCAAACTGCTCAATCTACAGTTTCTCGCTTAGCCACAACCTTAAACGAGGGGATGGCAGGGTAACAATAAAGGAGAAAGAAATAGCGCTCCTCAACAACTCAGACCCCCATTTTCGTCAATCACCCCCTCGACCAAGACTAGCCATCTCATCCCCTCATAGCCATTCTTCTCCTTCTCTCAGAGCATGAACCTGACTCGCTGCTTGAGTCTTGATACCCAATCCATCACAGGACCGACCTCAAGCCCCTGCACAAACTCCACCCCAAAATCACCGACGTCCACTCCTCAACCCCACCCCTGCCCTCTCACCCATCGACAATTCTAACCATTCTCAATAGCACATCGGCCATCGCCATCATTCAAGTCATTACAGGACATAATCATCACCCAGCATGAACGCGATGCGCTTGAGCCCAAACAGAACGCAACCCTGGTCTTCCCTAGGTAAGTTACGTACCCCGACGACTAGACAAAGCCAATAGCTCCCTAGCTGACTCTCCTCGCGAAGGCGGTGAGCTAATCTCACTAAGATATCTAACGACCATATAGTCAGTTACCTAATCCTCCCTTTCATACTCTCATTCATCGGCAATCAGATCAACGCAGCCTCATACAGCTCACCCGAATATCAGTCAATCACACATCACCAACCAACTCGGCAGTAAAATCTCAGAGGACTGACTGACTTTCATTGATCATATTCCTTACCTACCTCTATTTATACCGCCGCCTCAAATACAAGCATCCAGATCAAAAACTCCCAATATGCCTTCCTATCCATCCCCAGAACCGTAGCTGTGCTGCTAAACAGCAAGCCTGCAACGCAATGCCACGACCCAACACCAAATTATACAAAGGACAAAATCCCTAGTCAATTAAACCTTAACAGCCAATTTACAGAACTCCCGTAGTGAGTCCCATTTTCCCAAATATCCTCCACAGAATGCATGCGTAAATTCGTGTGGACGGATCGTCGACATAGCAGTCTCACTGCGTCTGAGACAGCGGTACGTCTTACTGGCCACAACATTGTCAGAGATCGATCGCTTTGATTGAGTCTCAGGCTCTGACGGTTCGTCTTAGATATGCTTTTGATTTAAGCTCTGCTCGTATGAGCGGCAGAGCCCAGGATGCCCTGCATCAGCACTTCGTGTGCCCAACTTGATAGAGTCCAGGCTTGTACGATTTCCAGAATGAGCACATACGTGGAGAAGGCTCATCGATAGGGCATAGCGCCTGCACCTTGGCTCATTCCCATGTTGTTATCATCTCTCCCACTATGGGCCCGCTGTAATCCGGTATACTGCTCCGGGATACTCCTGGGTATTTGCATACCGTAGCTGCTGCCACTGCCCTGTCGTATAGGAGGTCTTCTTACACTCATTCCGTCCCCGTTGACTTGTCTGCCATTCAAGGTACTCAAGTCGAAGTCCCTCCTGTAATTGACCTGTCTTCCGCCTCCTCCTACTCCCTCCCCGAAATTACCCAAGTGGTTTTTGGAGCTGATGCTGCTACCGATGCTTAGTGAGTTGAGATTGGTATATCCGCTGTAGTCGCTCAGGCCAGGAAACTCCATTGGACTTTGCATAGTTGTGGGGCTGGCGTATGGCGAGTTATCACCACCTTCGCGGTTATTGATTGGAGACCCAAGCTCTTCGATCCTTTTATCGTAGACAGGCATGCTCGCGATATTGTTTCTGTTGAAATCCTGCTCGGGCTCCATCTTGAAATCACTACTTCCGGATGTTCCGTTTCCATTGTATCCTGGGAAATTGGATGCGATACCAACGCCAGCAGTTCCAAAGCCATCGAAAACGTCGACCTCGGCGCAAGCTAGAGTATCTGGCACAGTTTGAAGCATTGGATTGACAAGGCGGGGAAGAACATCATTGACCTTGGCCAGAAGTAGGAGCAAGAAGCGATTATCGCCATTGCGAAGAACAGAGAGAAGCGTCATGAAATCGTGTAAATAATCTCTTGGGCCAAGCTGGAAGGGATCTGGATTAGGTGGGAGTAACGACAGAACATCGGTCAAGGAACAGGCAACATCGAACAATTTCTCAATCTGTAGACCATTAGTTGGTGGCCTTTGAGAAGACGTATACCACTTACCAATCCGATCCCGTGAACCTCCATGCTCTCTCTGATGTGAGAACTGAGAGGTCATCGGGATCAAGTCTCCAGAGATATCAACAGGATACTGGAACGTCATGATTGGATCATCACTTCCAGAGCTCAAACATCTATTCTGGATGCTTAACTGCCAAACCATCGTCCTCAGCTATTGCTGACTCGTACGCAAATCGGCCGCTTGGTTCTCTGTAGAGTTCAGATATTTTGGAAGGGCATCCGTAAGTTGTTTCTGCAGTCAGCAAGATATGATGGCGAACAATCTGTCCTCGTCTTATTCCAAAGCGCAACAAATCCTTCATCGAAGGGTCTGAATAGATTGACTAAATGTATAAATCCGTTCAAATGAACCGCTTGCGTATACGACGGGTCGTCCTGTTGTGTTGGGAGGGTGATTGTGGCTTGCAACGAGAGAGGTCGATGTCGTTGGAGGGCATAGGCTCTGCGAACAAGTTAGAGAGGTTGAATAAATGCCGCAAAGGGGTCATTTTTACCTTTCCGTCACAAACAAAAGCCAATAGAGCCTACTTCTTCTCGAAGAATCTATCGCATCGAACTGCAAGTATGTGTCCTCCTTCCGTAACCCTAAAATATGTGCTAAAGTTGTCGCTTCTCTCAGATGGAACCAAGCTTTATTGTGCAAATCCAGACCGAAAAAGCATCCAAAGAGGAAGAAACTGGTCGCCAGGCTGTTCAAGGTCGGTGTCTCGAGATGGTCGTAGCTTTTCCTGACTCTCAGTGTCTCCTCCATCAATAGATTTCCCGATATCAGGTTCGCGCCTGGCAGACTGTCGAGACCCAGCGGATCACCCGGTATTCCGATTCCCGGCTATATCATCATGAATATGCAAAGTGATGTTAAGAGGCAGTACGTATCGATATTCTGATCCGCGTACATCGCTTGCTGTTCGAGTCGTCCACGATGCAAGATCGGTAGGGTGGGATACATACTCGTGAAGAAGAACTCGATACAATCCTTCACCATCTCGTTGGTAAGGAGACCTGGAGTCGGCGTAAGTGTCGGTCTACATGGCGGAGATGTTATGCCATTCAATCGATTGGCAACCTTGGATGAAAGCGTACTTTGTCGTTGCGTTTCGCGTAGCTCACTGATGACCTTGGCCCTGGAGCCCTTTGGGCCCTTCTTCTGCGGTATGGCCTTGTATGTGCAGGATAACTGAGCAGACGAGCAATTTCGACATGGATTGATACCATCGCATTTGACTTTACGGCAATGGCAGGCATCGCAGGCCCTCTTCACGGACGACGACATGGCGAGCGATCGAGGACGCTCGAGGCAAACTCTGTTCACGACTCCACTCGCCCAGGTATGTTCTCAAAATGGCCGTCGATTGATTTCGAGTCGTTGATCGTTGCCAGGTATCGCGATTATTGGGTAGCGGTGGAGTGGTTGTTTCGTGCAAATGTCGGAGTACTGGAGTACTTATTCGGTCATTATTGCTCGATGGCGGAGACGGCTCAGGTTATGAAATGCGGAGGGTGGGAGGGAGATGAAGTTGGTGAGGAGGTCAGGGTACTTGCTACATTTAGAACCCTTCGATACATGTCAGGTATATCACGCACTATTTGAGAGTGGATGAGGTAAGAGTTTCATAGTCTGGTGTCACCACTAGTCTTGTCTGGTTACGGCTGAGAATGTACAGAGCATCAGTCAGTATTAGGGCAATTTTCGAGAACGCTCGAATAAACTATTAGCGACAACGACCACACTGTCTCGACAATAGTCTGTATTAACAAGAAAAGAAGTGCCTTCTATTAGGGGAGAATATCAAAGGCTGCTTGAGTCCGAGCTTTCGTAACTATTAATACTTGGGATATTATAATCTCAATAACGTCTTTTCGCCGTAGTATTTCTAGCATACCACCTTCTAAGGATGTAACCTGATTTTTTTAGATCTACTTCCTCACAGGCATTTTTTACTTTAAGAGGGGATGTGGCTGGGAGCTCGCCCTTGAGAATAGTAGCCTCTTCCATGTTAGTATGTAGTAACTCTGGGTTTGACTTTTACACTTGCCCATCGAAGACTTCGCCTATTACATTGTTCGTGCCCATAACTTCGATCGCCTTAGTTAAAGGTCGTTTTAGCTAGCTAGACTTGGTTACCTTATGTAGTGCTCTATAAGACGTACGCCTACGCTTCCTTTTATTCGGTCCATCTACTATATATATCCCGTCCTAGCTCGGGCCGTTGCTAGATGTACTACGCAACGAGATGCGGGGTAATGAAATGGTAAAAGGCGGCGGCGACGATGCAGGAGAGCTGCGGAGGAAGAAGAGTGGGGACGATATTAAAGGTGGACTCGAGTAGTGGGGTGCTGGGTGCACGATATGTGTCGCGGTGTCGCAAATGTTATATTAATCGGAATTATAACCAAAAGAGCTAATTTACTTACCTAGAACTTTATAATCGCCAGGGATATAAAATCGTAATCTTAAAAAGAAGAGAGGCCGAATATCTCTTTAGTAGTAGTCTTCATCGAAGCAGTTGCTCGAGGGCGTTGACGATATCGTAAAATATACCCTATAATATTATAAATCGTATTTATAATTCGCACAATAGCTTAATCTTGCTAAATAACTACTAAAACCCCCTCTCTATCTTTAACTTTTAGTATTCGAGCGCGAACCTCTCCGTAAGTTATTAATTTATTATTATTTATAATTAATGTCTCCTTCTTAAATAAACCTTTTAACCCGTTAGTTTTAATAATTCTAACATCACCAATACCATAACTACTCAGGGCGAAAAGAAGTTCGTAGTGTGGAAGGGAAAAACCTAATAAACCACACAACAAGAGAGGTAGCATGTAGTGAGGTACGGGAGAGACTCTAGGTGTAGGAAATCGCGGATCGATCAAATCTAAAGATAATACATATCTGAAGAGCACAAAAAGTCGAGGGTGGGAAGGAGAAAAAAGTGTATTAGATAATATCTATGAAAAGTTCTTGGTTATTGAGTTGTTTTCAAGTGTTGAGCCCTTTTATGTGGAAAGAGCTTATCCGGTCAGGTGACAAAGGAGCTACCAGAGTCTTCCCCACCACAGTAGTTCGTAAAAAAGTTATTTATAAAGATAATATAATTATATCGTTCGTAAGGAAGATTAAAAGCGAGAGTTAAGACTCTTACGCTAGTATTTATAAGTTCTAAGTAAGAATTAAGAGTTTCCTTGTTCCCTTAAGTTCCTAAAATTAATGACTAATTGATAAGCGAAAGCTAATAATAAAAGAGATAAGATAGCAACTATACTTAATTAAGCCTCAAGTGAGAATGCTATATAAACTAGAATTCTCACTTATTTTAAACCTCTCTCTTTTATAAACCTTACAATTTTATTAAAATATTAAGGAAATATAATATACATTCGAAACTGGAGTAATATAATTAGTCGAATATTATAGCCTTTTTCGCAGAGCACCCAAATCTTAAATCCGTTTAATTCAGGCTTCCCCGGAACCTTCGTTATATACGCACTTCGACTTCGATAATTTAATATCTTTTTATCGTATAATATATACGAACCAAAGATTATAACGTCTTAAAACCTCTACTAAAAGTAAAGGTCTAAAGAACTGAGTTTCCGGTACTATTTCGTAAGTTAATACGCAAAGAATTAATTTACCTTAATATCAGAGATCTTAAAATAAGATTTGATATCCTTATACCGCTTCTAGCGTATACGATAAATTTGGGACTATGCCACAGGCTTCTTTTAGTGCGATTTTAGCCGTCGATTACGTATTAATCCGATATATATAAGTAGAGCGACATAAGTCTTAATCTCTTGTTTAAAGATTAGTTTAAAGGTACAACGCTTACTTTAAAGGTTAACTAACTTCTAATAAATAATATACTTATTAATATTCGTCGTCAGCTCCTTAAATTGTTCTTTCTTAATAAATATACGAAAAAAGGTCTTCGGCTCATCTTTATTAACGTCGTCGTCGAGCAGAGCTATCAGCATTCGATATAGCATCTTTAAAGGTTTAAAAACGTCCTCAACTTTGCTATTATCTATAATCGCCTCATATACTTAGTACAAGTGCTTCTTTTATCGATTTGTCGCTACTTTATATATTACATCTTTCTTATTTATACTATTCTTAATATCTCGATTCTAATAAAAGTCTTTATCGAAAATATTCGGAAAAGATACGTAAAGGTTACGAAATACTAAATCTAGTTTCTGCGGAGAGGAAGACTTATTCCTAGCGCTATTAACACGTATTAAACTAAGTATTTAGCCTTCTCTTACTTGTCGGTGAGACCTTCGTGAACTAGTAGGCGATAAAATACGTAAGGGACTAGCAGACCTATTCCAAAGTAAAAAGCGCCGGCGACGACGAGGTCGAAGATGTGTAATCACCGAAGCATGCGTATTTAATAAAACATTACGAATTACTAAAGATATAAGCGGGGATAAATAAAAAATTAAATACTAAGTCTTAAAAGATAGAGAGTTAAAGTAATTATTATTAAGAATAGAGGTTAGAGAGGGAGACGATATAAGTAAGGTGTTAGTTTAATAATCGTTACGTTTTAGTTATATGCTCGCTTATTGAGCATTTAAGGAGAGCTCTTATATAGATCTCTCCTTTTCTTGAATATATATTTTATTATATAGGATTTTACCCCTTAATTGTGTCAATTTTACACTGGAATTAGTAGTACTACTCGAGTATAATAATATGAAGTAATAGTTAATTACTTAGTTATTAATTAATAAGTTTATTAATAAACTTAAAGGTTTTAAGTAACGAGTGTTCCTCGATTACGAAGAATATTCCGAAGCCGGCGAGTATATGTACTCGAATAAAAGGCAGGAAATAATATAACCCGTCGAATTCGAATTATTTATAAGCTTAGAGTAAGGGATAAAAACTACTTGATTTGACTAAGATACTTTGAAACCCCTTGATCTTATCGTAGCCGACCTTTACGTACCATTTTTGCACGCCTTAGAATCGTTAACTTTAACCTCTTTATTAAGCCGGTTCGAAACTTCTTAATTTCATTATAGTCGACTTCTTACGTACCTCTTTTACACGCCTTAGAATCGCTAAACGTTAACCTCTTTATTAAGTTAACTTAATAATACCTCTTTTTTTTCTTAACACCTTCTTAAACTTTTATTAAGGCTATATTACTCGTTATAAATCGGCTTTATACACATTAACGGCAGTTTCAATATTTCGGTGTTTCGGATACGTAATTTCGGTAATTTCTATATACGAGCTTTTATTAAACCTTATTCGATACCTCTTATAAAAGTCGTTTTTCCTCTTAGAGTCTTTGTATAACGTGGGAGGCATATTAAGGTAGTAAAAGCTTTATTTGAGGTAATATATGCTTAATTTAGCGTTGCTTTTTTGTTCTTTATATTTAGTTACTCGTTTATTTACTTCTTTTAATTGTCGATTATTATTTAGATTAATTCGAAAGCCTAAATAAATAGCTCTCGAAAAGGAAATTTTGCCAGTATTTGTGACGACTGTCGCTGCCCAGAGCCTCATTTCCACCGGCTCCACTTAATATTGCCCGATCGGGACGTACCGAGATTACTATAGTGCTAAGTATACTAACCTCTTATATATAAACTTCTTCTTTTTATACCTTCTTTCCTCTATAGTTATAGATTCTAAGTTAATGCTTAGTATTGTTATATATCTCTTGTATTAATATATGAGGCGTTAGTTACACGTGATTGCCGTCTTTTTAGGGCAAGCGTTATATTATTTACAACTCTTTTCTTTACGTCTAAGAAAATAGTAAATATCCCTCGCCCCTTAATTCTCTTGTGAGTAGTTACGGCCTAGAAGCTCAAATACAGGAAAGGCTTATACTAAGCTTTGTAACTTAACAAATAATAGTATTAAAACCCCTACTAATAGCGAAGTTAATATTTACTTTATTACTATTACTTTTATTCTCCTTCTTAACCTTTACCTTTACACGACAAAGCCAAAACCCTCTCTTCACTAGACCTCTCTCTTTAACTCGCCAAGTTAAGCCGAAAGCCGTCCCTCCTTTAATAAAGTGACCCACTATAAACGACACTAATATATCGTTTACTTCTTCTTTTGTCCCCTTACCTAACTCTCTTAATACTAATAATCTTATAGTTAATACTTTTACTAATACACTAGGGAGTAATATAAAGCCTATAAAGACACATATAAGAGAGACACTATAAGAAAGCCGACTTTATATCTTAGAAGAATAACTCGCGGAGAGTTATATAGAGAATTAGCGGTTAAAGTTATCTCTTTAATAATAGCGACTTACAACTAACAAGCCTCTACTACGTAAATCCGCCTTAAGATCTATAACTTTCTAAGAAGGGGACATACTCTTTTATCCCTTAATTAAGAAAACTCCTGCCCTCGAGCTAAATAAAGGTAAAGGTAAGGTATAAAGTACTCTTGATCTTAGTAGACTACTAGACGACGATAGTAAGAACGGCTACTAATCTCCTTATATCTCACGGCATCGTTCCTTATTTTTCTCTAGGATATCTTAGATATTTACGATCTTACGAATTAAGAAGATCCTTAACTTAAACAATAAGCTTTCGAATAGTATTAGTTATAGTCCACGTTTATAGGAAGTCTAGGTCTAGAACGCCTTACGCCAGTACGACTAATACTTCGTTAATAACGACTACTAGAAGGATTAGCTATTAATATAAATAAAAGGAACAACTCACACGTTCTTAAAACCCTTCTTTTTATCCCTGACACTTAATAAAGACGGAAACCTAGTAGATGCGCTTAACTTAGTTAACTAAGTAGTTAAATTCCTAACTAACCCTTATAAGTAATAAATAGCGCGTAACCTTTACTTTATATTAAAAATAAAAGCTATAAAACAAACCTTTTAAGATTTTTATTAATAGTTTAAAATTCTTATTAGCTAAGGCGGCGTAACTAATAAGTTAATCCTTAAAATAGACTTATAAGACAAGCTCCCATCCCGTTTACGCAAGTAACTATTTTATAAGTATTAAAAAGCTAGAACTTTAGAAAAGTATATAAAAGTAGTCTAAGTTAAAGACTAAGGATAAATCGTAAAGAATATTATTTACGCTAATCGCTTTGGCCCCTTAGCGATAAGTATAAATTCTTACCCCTAGTCTTAAATTAATATTTCCTTAGGGATTACGAGAAAGTTACTTCTTTCTTTTATTACTTCTTTATCCTAGAGACAAAAGACTAGTTAGCCCCTAAGTTAATAAATCTCTACACGAGCCGACATACCTCGTGCCTAAACACTAACGAATGCCCTACGGCATTTCGCTTAACGGCCCCCTAATTATAGTTATGCCTCCCGTGTTAATAAGATAAAGGTAGGCGCCGACGACGGCGGTCCTATATCTAATAACTAAGCTATAAACGACAATAACTTACTAATAAAGGAACTTACCTTACAAGCAAAAGACTTAGCCTAAGAAAAGGCTCCTTCCTAAGTATAGTACGAGATATACGATATCTTAACCTTACAAAGCTTCTTGGCGGACTAACACTTATTACCTATATCACTTTCTTTAAGAATAGACTTACGTATAAATTACTTACACTTTTTAATTCTAAAGTTAATAGTTATTATTTTATTAATTACTCTTTTTTAAAGTCTTTTTCTTTCTTCTTAAAACCTTTAATTTACTTACTGCCTTTACTTATCCCTATTAAAGGATTTAATAATTAAACTAGCTAGACTATTAGTTACTACATTACATTAAATTTAATAATTAATAAGCGTTTATAGTCATTTACTTCTTTCTTAATTACTTACTTAAGAAACTATAGAGTAATTATTAAAAGGTTATAACTAAAGTATCACGAAGTACTTTTAGATACTACTAAACGACGGCTTATTTAGTCATCGGACTACCCCTTAATAGTAAGCTATAATAAACTAATTAAGGTCTGAGACTTACGTGTATATAAGATTTACTAACGCCACTAGTGTGACGCCAAGCGTAAAGACGCTAAGTTACGTGAATTTTAGAGCCACTATAATACCCAATTTACGAAGTCGACTTTAATAGCTAACTTACCCCTACCTCCCACGCCAAGTATAAATACCTTAGAAACTTTATTAGAATTAGTAACCGCCGAAGCAAGGACTTATAGAATATTTAAGCCTACTATATACTCGGAGTTTACGACTTCGTGTTATAGTAATTATAATAGCCCGCTATAAGACGATTCTATAGCTAATTCTAACCGGCGCGCTAAGTTAAATTTCGATATATACACTAGTTACTCCCTTACTTTCTTAATAACCTTAAAACCTATTACTATTAATCCCTCGACTATTATTAAGTCTAAAAAACCAGCGATTATATTAATAAAAAATCAAACTTAGTATCCCGCGTAATATAGTCGAATTATATTAAATACTAAAGATGCCAATTTTACGAATATATAGTTATCGAGCCTACACTTATAATTAATCTCTAATTACAAAACTACCGTAAGTCGTAGAAAGAAAGATTAAGGAAACTTATTATAATCGTACTAAAAGTATAAAGTCGAGAATTTATACCCCCCCGGAATCGAGCCCACGGCGCTAATAAAAGAACTTTACCCCCTTGTCTCTTTAATACTTAATACTTCGTTCACTTTTTCTTTCTTTCTTGTTTTAAGTATAAAACCCTTTATATATTCCTTACTTTCTTCTCTTATTATACCTTTTAATAAATACTTCGTTTCGAAACATATAGTAGCCTCTGAAAGTGGCTGCGCCGTTGTGTTAATTAGAGAAGCTGCGCTAATAATAAATTCTATGTCAATCTTCGAAAGTCAGAAATGCTTAAATCCGCGCTTTTTAAGTATATAATATCGCCCCTAGTTAATCCCCGATATTAGTACTACTATTAAACCTACCTTTATTACTAACCTTCTATATACCGCAGAGCTTTCGCATTAATAAGTGCGACATATAACAAAGCTTAGAGAGGGCGCGCACTCTGCTATTAACGGTTCCCTACCTTAGCTAGGAAGTATATTAAATAACTAGCCTAGTTAATATATATAATCGTCCCTACGACTAGCTAATACATATATTCTAATTAAATTAGCCCGAATGGAAGTTACTGAGCTAGAGAAGAGAACCGCTAAGCTATTATACCCCCGAGATTAGACTGACTTCCCTTAATTCGCTTCTTTTACGCGTAAAACATATATTAAGGACTACGCTAATTCACTTTAGAAGATACAAATATAACTCTTTTCCGTATACGATTTGATTACAAAAGCTTCTTCTTTCTTAACTTATTCTCTTTAACCACGAGATAAGTTACTAATTACAAAGCGATGTAAGAAAGCTTATTAATGTCCGATCGTTAAGATCTTCTTGATTAGCGCCGTAGCGTTTTACATATTAATTAAACAGAGGTTTAAGGATAAGATATTTATAGTAACTCTTCAAGAGATTAACGCTCTAATTAACTAAAAAAGCTAAGAGCGAGAGAAAGCCGCTACTATATCAGCCCTAACTACTGAACTTACTCACCGTCGCCAGTTAGCCATATAGTTTGTACTTTTTATTTAAGAGCTAGACGCTAAGCTAATAATTCCCCTAAAATACGCTAATTAGACTTACGTATTCTCTAAAGCAGAAAGTAATATTCTTCCCCCTTATCGCTCGTACGATTATAAAATTGAACTAAAAGGAAAAGGTGAGAAAGTACTTAAGTATTCGCTATTATATAAAATATCGACTAAAGAACTTGAGACTATTAAGGAATATATTATAGATAACTTAGACAAAGGATTTATTAAGTCGTCTTAAGTACTATTCGCTGCCCCTATTCTCTTTGTTAAGAAGTCAAATAGTTCCCTGCGGTTATATATTAATTTCCAAGTACTAAATTCCCTTACTTAAAAGAACTAATACCCCTTACCTCTAATTAATAAGACCTTAGCTCGCATAACTAATACTCACATCTTTACTAAACTAAATATTTATTAAGCCTTTCACTGAATCTAAATAAACCTAGCTTTAGAAGAGTACATTATCTTCCGCACGAAGTACGGCGTATATAAGTGCAAAGTTCTTCCCTTTAGCTTAACTAATAGCCTTGCCACTTATTAGCGCTACATAAATGATATTCTCTTTAATTACCTTAATAATTTTTATATAGCGTATTTAAATAATATTCTTATATACTCTAAGGATCCCTTGTAATATTAACTTTACGTTAAAAAAGTGCTTCAACGCTTACACGACGTTAGGTTATAAGTTGACCTAAAGAAATATAAGTTTAAAGTAACGTAAACTAAGTACTTAGGATTTATTATATTAACTTCTAGCTTAAAAGTTAATCCCGAGAAGGTCTTTATTATTCGTGAGTAGACTTACTTTAGCTTTATTAAAGGTGTGTAGTTTTTCCTTAGTTTTTATAACTTTTATCGGAGATTTATTTGTGACTATAGTATTATAGTGAAACCTCTTATTTAACTAATTAAGAATAACGTTTTCTTCCGCTTTACTATAAAGTGTGAAGATGTCTTTGACCTTCTTAAATATACTCTTACGTTTATACTTCTCTTAAGATACTATTAACAGGATTTACTTTACCTCTTAAAGACAGATATTAATAATAATATTATAGTTAAAGTCCTTTCTTAATAATATAACAACGACTAGTTTCCCGTTACTTTCTTTTTAAAGACTATATTACTTACTAAGCTCAACTACACAATACACGACAAAGAAATATTAGCTATTATTAGATCCTTTAGGCACTAGCGTATTAAGTTAGTAAGAGCCCCTTACTAAGTTCGTATTATAATAAATTATAAGGCCTTAAAATACTTTATAACCTTTAAGTAGTTAAATACTAAGTAAGTACGATAAGTAAAGCTTTTAGTGAACTATAATTTTATAATCACGTACTACCTTAGAATCTATAACCCCTTAATAGACGCACTTTCTCGTAAGTTAAACGAGTTAAATTAATAAAACTTTGTAAAGAAGACTTAACGCCTTTAATAACTCTTACGCTAAGACTAAGTTAACCTTAGTTTATTATTTATAAAGTTACGGCCGCCTAATAACGCTGACGCGCTAGTGGCCGACGTTAAGCTCGCTGCCCTTACACTAATATTCTCTGTTATATAGTAAATCCTAAAAGCTAATCGCACTGCTCCTTCCCTATAGGCTTTATATAAGTAAGCTGTATCAAGTTCTCTAGGTAAACTTAGCTTAGTAAGTGACCTCTTACTCTACGACGGCCGCCTCTTGGTCCCTAATGTCGATTACCTCCAAACCCTCCTTATATGAGAGGTCTATAATTAAGTCACTATAGCGCACCTTAGTATTAAGAAGACGATTTAAATACTCTCTTTTTAGTACTAGTGGCATAGAATTACGTTTATAGTTTAGTAGTACTGCCGTAATTATTATATATACTAACGAATTTAAGTCCCCTAAGATAAAAAGCCTAGACTCTTTTATCCTCTCCTTGTTTTGTTTAGACTATAAGAACATATTACTATAAATTATTACTTCTTTACTAAAGACAAGTATAGATTCAATAACGTCCTCGTTTTTATTAATAAATTTAGTAAATAAGCGATTAGTATCCCTTACTAAAAAACGATAAATACTTAGAAGCTAGTTATTATATATATATATTATATATATTATTACTTTGGCGCTCCCTTAATTATCACTTTTAATAGAGGCCCCTAGTTTATCTCTAGGTTTTGGACCGCCTTAGGCAAGATCCTCGGAACTAAGAGATAGTTGTCTACTACTAACTACTCGCAAATAAACGGCTAGACTAAAGTGTATAACTAATACTTATAAAAACGACTTCGACCTTTTATTACGTACTACTAAGACGACTAGTTAGAGTACCTCCCTATTATAGACTACGCCTAGATGTCCCTCTTACACGATTCCCTAAGAGGACTCTCTCTATTTAAGGTAGTCTATAAATATACACTACGCACAAATTAAGACTAGAAAATTAACTTACTAGACTTAACTACCCCCGTTAATAAGTTAAACACTTAATAAGCTATTAACTATACTTAACGCTATAAGAAAACATAAGATATAACTTAGTTAAACCTTACTGTGGCCTAAGCTAAAATAGCCAGTTCTTATAACGCCTCTCGCCGCGATATCGACTTTAATAAAGACAGCCTAGTCTGGCTTGACATGCGCTACTTTAAGACACTTCGTTTATTTAAGAAGTTAAATATATTAATTAATAGATTATTTAAAGTACTTAAGAAGGTAAGACACTTATATTACTTAGAGTTACTAGCGAGTATAAAAGTCTATAACGTCTTTCCGGCTAATAAGCTTCGCCGAGACCTCAATAATCCCTTACTAAGTCAAGTACAAGATGCCCCCCCGCTAATTAATATTACAGGCGACAACGAGTAAGAACTAAAAGAAGTACTTGCCTACTATAAAAAGGGCAAGACTCTATCTTACCGTGTTACTTGGCTTAATTAAGACGTTGACTTAGACTAGTACGACACTTCTAACCTCAAGTACGCTCTATATAAAGTCAAAGACTTTTACCTTAGTTACCCCGAGTAAGCAAGACCCCCTACTAAGTTACCTAAATAAATTAAAGTATAAGAAAATAGTATTAACGATTACGATAACCTCGATAGTGATAAGGAGATAAACTAACGCTCGAGGACAAGCTTTTTCCGAAGGGGGGGGTAGTGTAACGACTATCGCTACTTAGAGCCTTATTTCCACCGGCTCCACTTAGTATTGCCCGATCGGGACGTACCGAGATTACTATAGTGCTAGGTATACCGACCTCTTATATATAGACTTCTTCTTTCTATACCTTCTTTCCTTTATAGTTGTAGATTCTAAGTTAATACTTAATATCGTCATATGTCTCTTGTGTTAATATGTGAGGCGTCAGTTACACGTGATTGCCGTCTTTTTAGGGCAAGCGTCACAGTGTTAGTTTAATAATCGTTATGTTCTAGTTATATGCTCGCTTATCGAGCATTTAAGGAAAGCTCTTATACAAAGCTTTCCTTTCTTTAAATACACATTTTACCACATAGGATTTTACCCCTTAAATGTATCGATTTTACATCGGAATTAGTAGTACTACCCGAGTATAATGACATAAGGACTGCTTATAAAGCGACGATAGTCTTAATGGGAGGCCGAATAAGAGGTCGAATTAGAGAGCTATTTCAAAGACACAGTTGAATTAACGATTTTATATACAAAGGTAAAATTCCGGTCCTTTTATATTAATATTTATATTATAAGAAAGTGTTAGATCACTCTGTCGCGTTCGCCCACCGGCTTCGTGTTAATCGTAAGGTTAGAGGCTTTATTTTATATATTAACTAACTTTCGCTATATATATTAACTTCTTATAATAAGTTGATTCGACTCCACTTCAGAGGTCAAAGGCAAAACGTTCGAAAGGCGAGTGGAAGGGATATTGGCGCAAATGGCTAGAGATATATTTTCTATCCCGGCATATCCGCAGTGGTTAAACGCCTCTTCTCGAGTACAAAATTGATTCTACTCTCTTCTAGTATAAAGGGGCAGTTATAAAGGTGGATGGTTTATTTTGAATATTGTGGTGTCACGTGAGTCACGTGTTTGGTTCGGTTGATAATTTTCAACAAAATCAACCTCTAGCTTCCTTTATAGCTACTAGAGAACAACAACTACAATCTTTATTAAATCACAGATTATTCGATTTTGCCCTACTTGTTCTTATTTTGTTTTATGGACAAGAGAGCAGCCTCCTTCCTGACGGGATTGAGGCTGAGGAGTGTATGAGGAGCTGGATTAAGTCAGGGAAGACATTAGGGGCTATTTTGAGTATTTGACAGCAACTCACGGACAAGGAAAGGACTTCGGGCTACAAGTCTCTCTTGTATAGCTTCATTTTGTAATTTACCAAGATATTCAACACCCGTTAAATGCAGCATCTTTCCCCTTTTTTGTGAACAGTTCACCCCTGTTGGGACCCCCAAAACTTTGTGCGAGCTAACTGTTGGGAGCCGCCCCCTGACCTCAAGAGGATCGGGTCGTTTCCGCGGCCACTAGCATCTATTAAGCGAAGCCTAAATATAGAGGAAAAAGCAATCAATCAGTGAGTATCAACCGTTGGGCGAATATCTTGCTTCATTCAATTTGGGAGGTTGATTTAAAAGTGAACTCCAGGAAATTTTCACGTGAAAGGGAGAATCCGTTGAGTTGTTATCGTCAGGTCGACTTCGGTCTGTCCGGGATGGCGACGCCGAAATTCGTGCTTCGGCAGTGTGGTCTGCCCCACGCATGAAGTATCAAGCCCGATTGAATCTTTTGACCAAGGTAACAATCTCCTCCCATCAAAAATCCTTATCAAAACATCCACCCTAAAATTCTAACGTGAACACTTGACCTAGCGCTAGATAGTTGCATTAAGTCTAGTGCACTCATAGCTGACGTTCTCAGTACCCGTCTTACTGTGTATATAAGTCCAGCTATCTTCCCTCCTCCCTTCCTCCCTGCTTCTGTTTCAAGAGAGATAATACACGTACTTCCATCCATATTTTCAAAGTCCGTTTCTCCTTTTGCACTTATACCCATGACCACCATTGTCTGCAAGGGCCGTCCATTATATCTCATCCTCTTTTTCGACCAATTTTGTGGACAATCGATTCCAATCCTAAAATCTATCTTTGTTCGTAATGTCTCCATCCGCTATCACCGAGCTTGAACACCACGAGCAAGCAGTTTCTGCAGCTCTCAGCAATGGTGTGCATCTTACCTACTGGCATACTTCGTTGACGTATGGATCAACCTCTAAGAATAGCCTCAAACGAACTCAATTTCTATTCGACCGGAACCTCCACAAGTCCTACTCAGTTGTCAAGGGCGGCAAGGGCAACTACCTATACCTCTCGGACGGACGAAGGATATTCGATGCCACGTCTGGAGCAGCAGTATCATGCTTAGGATACGGTAACCAGAGGGCCATCAACGCCGTCTCCGCCCAAATGAGTACTGGGATAGCCTACCTTGCGTCTACCTTTTGGGGTTCGGAAATTGTTGAGGAACTCTGCCAGGAGTTGATTAGTGGCACTGAAGGAAAGATGGCCAGAGTATATTTGACGGGCTCAGGTTGGTTCCCAATTCCGAGCCAATGTGCATATTTAATTTTCATCGTCAGGTTCCGAAGCAATGGAAGCGACCATCAAACTGGCCCGGCAATTCTTTTATGAGAATGACAAGAAAACTTCTCGTGTGAACTTCATCGCCCGGGAGGGCTCTTATCATGGTAATACAATCGGAGCCCTTGGCATATCTGGGAATGTCGCCCGCAGAGCACCGTACGAGCCCTTCCTCATGACCAACGTACACCAGGTATCTGCATGCAATGCGTACAGGCAGCGTCTGGGAGGAGAGTCCGATGCTTCATTTGTAAGAAGGAAAGCTGCGGAGCTGGAAGCGAAGTTCCAGGAACTAGGCCCGGAGACTATTATTGGTTTCGTAGCAGAGCCGGTGGTGGGAGCCGCACTGGGTTGCGTTCCATCTGTCCCAGGCTACCTGAAAGCTATGAGAGATGTCTGTCACAAGCATGGGGCGTTACTCATTTTCGATGAGGTAATGAGTGGCATGGGGCGTTGTGGTACTTTGCATGCTTGGCAGGACGAGGATGTTGTCCCAGACATTCAAACCATCGGAAAGGGTCTGGGTGGTGGCTATCAACCAATTGCCGCGGTCCTGATCTCACACAAGGTGGTCAATGCATTGTTGGATGGCAGTGGTCAATTCATTCACGGCCAAACCTACCAAGGGATGCCGGTGCAAGCTGCCGCAGCACTTGAGGTGCAGAGAATCAAGCGTGAGGAGAACTTGATGGAAAATGTCAGGATCCAAGGCGCGTACCTCGAAAAGTGTCTCCAGTCTCTTTTAGGCGATCACCCCAACGTTGGTGATATCCGTGGGCGAGGACTTTTTTGGGGTCTTGAATTCGTGAAGGATAAGGAGACCAAGGAGCCATTTGATCCGATGCTGGGCGTTGCTCAGAAGGTCCATGACACTGCAATCTCACCGCCCTTCAACATGACACTGTACCCTGGTACGGGAACTGTGGATGGTATCAGGGGAGACCACGTGATATTAGCCCCAACTTATATTGTCACCAAAGCTGATGTCGAATATATTGCCAAGATGACGTCGGATGTTATTCGTCACGTCTTCCAGAAAATTGGAAGTTTGTAGATGAACGTGGGAAAGGGGTTTGGCGTTCTTCATCCCTTTGGTTGCAAACCGTCCAAATTCTTGAAATCAACAATGGTCCGACTAACTGTTTCAGCAGCAGAAGTTGTTGACTGCATTGCATCGGCGCATTTAGTAGCTTTTCGATTCCAACTATCCTCTAATTTATTTGTATCAGATTACTTGCTTCCATTTACTGTATTTTCCACAATTACTGCGGTCAATGAGGCGAGGAGGTGGATCGACAGTTTGAAAGTAATGCACAAAGCCAGTATGAGATTCGCCAAAAGGTAGAAGAGTAATTTTGTTCGAGGGGAGGGGCAATACTGTATTGAATCCCTACCCCATGAATAAAGGTGAAATCCGCAGGACCCAATTTGGACGTGCCCCCGCGGCCAACCAGCAGCAATTTTGACGGAGTCATAGTCGGACCCTTACCTCGCGCTGGTTAGTTGTCCCTTTCACTTCGTTTCAGAGCACAATTTCGGCGGCGCTGCGAGGGATGAAAGCAGCAAGGAGGCCATGCAATTTCAACGTTGCGATGCTTTTGCAAATGGACCAATAACAAATTTATGGACAGAATTCTCTGTGAGCAATCTAGTCTGCTGGATGGCTGTCATTAAACAATAGCGAATGAGATTTAGCAAGATTTCTTCTCTGTGGAGGGAGAGCAACGATTTAAGGTTACCTCCTTCAGCAGCTGTCCACTCGCATCTCAACATTTACGCCAGGTACATAACTGTTGAGATATAATATGCAATCAAGCTTGATTTGCATGTGAGGCTGACAGGCGCCCACCAATTAGCGAATGACTATTTCTTCCTCTTGTTAAGCTTGCATATCACTCTTTACCAACTGGCATATTGTGCAACCGTACCTGCAGATGGCGTCTGCAGGTACCATACTCGATCAAGATTCACGACACCTAATTTCATACGTGCATATACAAGGCTGCATTTGCTTCCACTCAACAGCGTGCTGGGAAATGGTAAAAGAGCCAGCAGTTGGACCGACAACAATTGTTGAACTGAACGATGAAAATTCTCCCTGCAAAGCCATTAATCAACCAACTGCGTACAGAATCCAGGCTACTATCTTAATGCTAGCTAATTAAATCCATCATTGTTCAACGCATCGCAGGCTGTTTCCGGACAGCCTCGTTCCATAGTGAGAAGTGGGTCCAAAAAGGGAATCTTTTATTCTGCACTACTTTGAAAACAGCTCCCTTAACACTAAAATGCAAAGTATTATTCATTCCTAGGAATCAAGCTTCAATTTCAGATCTCAATATGACCGGTAGTCAATCGACTCTCAAAGACAACACAGATGACGGCGAATTGAAGATACTAGAGACGGCCTTCGCGGATGAGCTACTTCACAACAAAGACGGCCAAATTACGGGAGGCACCCTCCCAGCGCTTGTTGAGAGGCTTACTACCCACGATTCGACACCAGACTCAATCTTTCTTTCAACTTTCTACCTCACCTTCCGATTATTCGTTACACCAGTAGAGCTTGCAAAGGCGCTGGTTGATCGATTTGACTACGTTGGCGGCGAGAGCCCTCATATTGCTGGTCCTGTACGACTGCGGGTGTATAATGTCTTTATGGACTGGTTTGAATTCCATTGGCGCGATCTCTCTGATCACGAGGCTTTGTCTGTGATTGAACCCTTTGCACAAGATAAACTTGGAAGAGTCCACCCTGGAGCTGGGCGGAGGTTATTGGAGTTGGTTGAGAGGGTATCAAATCCCCATGGCCCCCTTATTCATCATTCAGCATCCTCAATGAGCAAGAGATCGACTTCAATCGTGCCATGCGTTCCTGCGGATACGGCCTTGCGCCCTTCCATTATGAGCAAGAGTCAAATGGGCGCATGGAAGACTTGGAAGATAGGCGGAAGCAACCCAACTGTCCTCAAAATTGACCCTCTCGAATTAGCGCAGCAATTGACGATCAAGGAGATGACTATCTTCTGCTCAATTATGCCTGAAGAACTTTTGGGCTCCGAATGGACGAAGCGATCAGGATCGAATGCGGTCAACGTTAGAGCCATGTCGAAACTTTCAACTGATATCTCTAACCTAGTCGCCGACACTATCCTTCAATGTGATGATGCTAAGAAACGAGCAGTCACCATCAAGCACTGGATCAAGACCGCACACAAGTGCTTGGAACTGAACAACTATGGTTCACTGATGGCCATAGTCTGTTCATTAAACTCTTCGGCTATTATCCGACTCAAGAGGACTTGGGATGTTGTTTCGCAAAACCAGAAGGATATACTCAAATGTCTCCAATCGATTGTCGAGCCGGGCAAGAACTACACAGTGCTCCGAAGAAGACTTCACAACCACGTGCCACCTTGCCTTCCATTCCTTGGCATGTATCTTACAGATCTTACGTTTGTTGATGCTGGCAACTCTGCCACGAGACAGCTTCCTGGTCATGGTGATAGTGATGGAATCTCAGTCATCAACTTCGACAAGTATACGCGAACAGCGAAGATCATCAGCGAGCTCCAACGATTCCAAATTCCGTATCGCCTCGCCGAAATTCCAGAGTTACAAGAGTGGATTCAGGCCCGGCTTGCGCGCGTCAAGTCATCGTCAGAGAACGGCGACGTCCAAAAATACTACCACAAGAGTTTACTGCTCGAACCACGCAAGACGATACATCCAAGACATAGTCCCGTCGAAGGCCGGAACAGATTTTCATCCACACAGAAGGAGAAGTTCAACATCTTCACATAGAAACATTCAAAATACAAAAGAAGCGTCCCCCGGTTCTCTAGCGTTGATATTTCTAAGTTCGCCGGAAACTTGCTCATTACCGCCTGTATCATTGATTTTGTTAGTTGCGGGTCCGCCCTAGAAAGCATTAGATACTATCGAAGCAACGTTATTAGCTGCGCTAGTGATGGTATCTATGTTAATGGTTAGCTTTATGTTAGGTTCTTGTTAATGTTGTCTTAGTTGTGAAGTCGAAGTCTTTGGTTGGCATATTGAGAGCTTGTGGTGGGCAAACGAGGTCCCTTTATTCACCTGTCAGATAGAGCATCTAACATCTTCCAACCCCTCCTGCCTTGATCGACAAAACCCTGCTGGAAATCAAGGGATCTTTTACAGCCTGATTTTAATTGGACTTAGTGACTAATTGTATCTCTATTAATTAGGTAAATAGTGGTTTAGCATATGATTATTTAATCAAAGAAATTTAATTATCTCGATTCTAGGTCTGAGAACCTATTATTAGACCTTCAGTGCTTGCTGTTTAATATGTTTTGATATTAAATAACTTAGTGGGTTATCAAGCTTAGCGATATTTAAATTCTACTCTCTTTTTTAATTCGTAAATTCATATCTTTTCTACGACATATACTAGCCATATAAACTCTTTGTTTGTTTATATAAGGTATAACAACCCCATCTCTAATACGAGCTGCAATAACGTAGCATTAAGCTACGTTATCTCCATTCGCATCTGGCCTATTCGATGCCAAGCTTCAATACCAAAGAAAGTTCACTGGGAGCTGCGTGTTAAATTTAGACGAGGATACAAGGGTTTCGTCGCAGCATGTTTTTAGAGTTGTCGAATATTTCTCACACGATAGGAGTTTCCAAGTAGGAAAATGTTCCTCGGGGCTAAAAGTGATGGCGAATATCTCATCCAGTTGCAGCTACTAGTTGAAAAAATCAAACTTTCGATATTCAATACTGAGTTGCTTCTAAGTATTGAGGTCAAGGAAAAATCTCCATGGTTAAATCGGAAGGGAACAACACCTTTTCTTAATCTGGTGGAAGCGGAGTAAACGGCAATAACAGTGTCGCTTGACTCGAGTAACGCACACCTACCGTGTCATCTGTCCTGAAGAATAAAAAATTCTGCAGCGAGGGCTCCTGGCCTAGCACGGATGTGTATAGAAGCTAGATAGTAGAGCTAGATACGCCAAAGGAAGGTAGTGATAGTTATGAACAAATTATAGACTAAGAAACTCAAGTGAGGGCAGGGCACAGTTTGGAATATAGTCCAGGAACAAGAGCATTAAAAAGAACTGTTTTATAATTCTATAAACAGGGTTAATGTTTGATCTGTGAAGAGTGCATGATTTTCATAAAGGAAGGTTTTACCCGATGTAGCCAGTGCAACAAGGTATCACAGCCAAGTTGAGTAAGGAAAAAGTTAAAATCGTTAAAGTCAACGGCAAGTGGCCCCTTTTGTGTAGTAGAACACCTCATTGGGTTCATTGGGTTCCCTGGCCTGTCTTAGATCTGTCAAATAATAAGCGTAAACCTTAATCCAAGCACTATCCATTTTTGAAAAAAGCATCGTATTTGAAGTGCCTTATATAATCACGTTTTATCGTAAATTGGAAAGCGTCTGATTTCTTTAGATGTTCTATGTCAATTTAGGGGTGGATTCGAGCTTGGCGACTCCATTGTGCTATTTGAAGTTGTTCCGTGTCCCTAGAAACTAAGAAGTTAAGTGTAACCGAATTCTGCTGATAAAGGTTCTAAGGGCAAGATAAAAAGTAGAAATAGTTCTCATCATCTCTCCTATTTCTCATCTTAGGACTATTACCATTTTCTTCATTCTCAGCTTCAATCCTTTAAACCGTACATTCATTTTATTACACTTTATCGTGAAAAGCCTTTAAGTCAACTTGCCATATATGCCGGCACCATCATCCACTTCCTTGCCTTGAGCATGACCACCAATGTAGCTCTTATGAGGCGCGACAACCTATCCGTCGTCGTTGCGTTCCGGAACAGCTCTCCCCTCGGCAGTGTCGAGATTGACGAAGCTAAGGCTGGTTTGGTTACTGAGCTGAAGCTGGACTACGATAGTTGTGGTTACTAGCAACACTAATGTTATTACTTAATGCGACTTTAAACTAGTAGGTGACTCTTGCCCTATTTACGAAGACTTATCTACTTATTTGTTAAGTATTCTAGAGTCTGAGACTGATATTAATAATAGCTGCCACACTCGCAGATGGCGTCTCCACCGGTAAACCAGCCGCTGGCCACTTTAGCTTAAGCATCCCCAAAGAATGCACGGGGATCCAAGTCGGTGCGGGGAATAGATGTACCGGCTGCGGAGAAATTGGCGAGATCCTTAACCTAGTAGACTGTAATGGTGATTGGGGCGGCGGCAAGAATGTTATTGATATCTACACGTTTGGTACAGAGCTATTTAAGTGTGGTGATGAGCCGAGATTTGTGGGTGGGCTGGGAGAATCAACTACTGTGAGTTATTTTTGTTGGTGGTGTGGTAGGGGGGACTTGGCTGATTGATTGGGTTATGTAGTGTATTGGGACTGTGCCATGTATTAAGATAAGAGATCTGTTATACCTGATCCGTTGGAAAGAACTGAGCTAATGTGTATTTCCAAGGATGGTGTCTGCTTTGTAAGTCAATTACTGAACCATTTACTTTGGTTCTTGTTCCGAAGATAAGTAACTAACATATGTTGTAATAGCCGACGGGGCGTCCAGCCTGATGGGTGTTTAGATAGACTTGCCGGCCCTGGAACCCCATTCACCGCGTCGTCAAATAGCATAGCCTGGCCGTCATGAAGAAGAAGAAGACGAAGCAGGTGATGTGATTTAAGCTCATTCCGCTGCAACCTGAAGAATATATGTGATTTGAATACAAGAGCAGTAAACAAAGTTTATTTGTGGGGGGTCCTTTAAGAATATGCTCGAGGCCACAGCGCTTAGGTTAAGCAGATGATACTAAACGACCGTCCTCGAGAAAGCGGACGTCCCATGCACCCTGCTCCGTTTGGTTGACCAATTCCCAATACACCAAACCGTGAGCTCCCTCACTCAAGTCTGGATACGCGATAGTATCCCCACTACTAGTCACCTGGGATGCAAAATAAAACCTTCCACGTGGCCCTTGTCAGCATGAACTGGAGCTGTCTGCATATTGGATATTTACCTGAAATTGCCCTTCCGGTAGGCTTTAGCGGCAATATCGACCAAGTGAACCAAAGCAGCTTTGCCAGCTCCAAGCGTAACTCCAGCAGGATGAGGCTTGAAAGGTAAAACATTACCAGTCGCAATAAACGCTTTGGGAGTCCCAACGCTTAGCTCCTTGAAGCCCTTCACGGCTTCTCTTAACGCGGCATACGCTCCAAACGCATTGAGTTTCGTGTCGTTCATTAAAGCTTGAGGGCTGATGCTAAAAGGGTCGTCAAAATCTTCGGGAAAGGTAACAGTTGCAGCTACAATTTAGAATGACGTTAGCATACCATATAGTAGAGGGTTAATTTGTAGAGTCGTACCATTATACACAACAACGTTGGGGATACCGAGCGACTTCTTTACCTGAGCAAAGGCATCTTCGACGCTCTCTGTCTTTGTTAAGTCCACAGTAACGGTCAAAATATCCTCTTCAGTAGCTTTCTTGACGTCAGGATTCCTGCTTCCGACAGCAACTTGATATCCTTCTGCCTTAAACTTCCTTGCTACTGACCAGCCAACCCTTGGACCTGCGCCGAGGATCAGGATCGTGTTCTGAGCCATGATTGTAGAGTTGAATTTCTGCTAATTGGGAACCATGTGCTTGTGTTGTGTATTTCATCCCCATAAGTATTGAGAAATAGAAGTTATGTAGACTCTTTAACTAACCAGAATATCATAAATTACAAAGCTCGGCCTAACATTAGTGGATTTCTTACTCAACTTGACTACAACCATTGTTCCATAATTAGTTTAAAGCCTTGAGGTTTCATGCACATGGCATAAGACTCAACAGATTCGGTACAACTATGTGTCCGGCTATGCATTCGTATGTGTCGCAGCCTAGTTCCAAGGCCAAGTCAAATGATTTCTCAGCAAGATGTGACTTTGTTCCTATCAGTTGGCGGGATTGTGAGCAGTAAACAATATTCGACTGATTAATTAAGACTACAGCTGGAGATGCTTCATATAACGATAGACAGCCATATGCAGCCATAGGCTCCAATACTATAAGCTAGGTAGAAATGATACTCATGACCTATCATGTGACTCATACCAATCAACAAGAGCCTTCTCGCAAAGCTCTCGCGATTTAGGCGTTATCGACTCTACTTAGCTGGCTCGATAAGTTTATAAGGACCTATTAGTAAAGATCCCTCTCTCTGGCCGTCTCGGATGGTAGCTCTGGTACCCCTCCCTTCTTGCGTTGAGGCATCGCCGCGTAATACCCACGATGATCAACGCTTTGTCTGGAGCAGTTATCAGCGATCGGAAGTCAAGCACAGTCTTATCTCTGGAAAGGAAGCTGGGTGGGAGGTCAGAGTATTCGGGGGATCGAGACTTCGACTGCAAAAGAGAATTCCCCGGATAATAACCACCCTACGCGACCGATCACCTTCAGCCTCCTTCAAGATCTGGGCACCACGTTCGGGGTCCGGCTAGTCTAATTTTCAGGTTGCGCAATGACGTCACCAATGCCAAGTACAGAACCAGATTCTTCGTGCCCTTTATTTTCAACATCATTCTACTCGACTCGCATTCCTGATCTTCCGTTCCCGAACTTGGGCAAGATCTCTACTCTTATTCACTCTATCATTTCCCCGGTCAAGTCCGATTTTGGTTGGAATTTCGGCACGTGACAACAGCATCTCGCTCCGGCGCTAGACGCTGCCCCACCAAACATGCCTTCCGCCTCAACTTCACCAATTTCGGTTTCCACGCTTTCCAACGTTGGACGACTCTCCACCACACATTACTTCGCTCTACTAGTACTTGTCGCATCAGCTTGGCGTCTCCTTCGATCGAGCACCTCATCATCTGCCAATTATGAGACCAGATTCTGATATCCCCTCAACGAGTTGGCGGTCCTGCAAACAGAGTTCAGAATGTTATAAAGTTAGGATAGGCTGCGGCGATCCATAGAACAGGAAGAGGCGCCATCTTGAAGATGCGCGAAGATGCAAACAAGGATGAGAAGGTGAAGGCTATAATGTAAGCTTACAGCACGTTTGGGTAGTGATTGTGTCCATGTCGCTGATCCGATTTCAAAGCAGGCGAAGAATCAAAAGTCAAGTTAGAGCAATACTTCATTAATTCAAACCATCGCCAACTCTCGCCAAGCAACTCAAGTCTTCCAGGGGCATATTTTGGAGCAGGGCCGACGTAGTGGAGCGTGGTAGTAGAGCTCTCAGAAGGAGATGGGGTGTTACGGTAGTAGGCAGAGTGCCGGGCAGGGCTGTAGAGCGTATCGCCGTCTTGAGAGTGCGGTGCAGGAGCGTACGTAAAGGTCCTAGTCTGGCCCCCTCTCCTTCATCTAGTATACAGATAATCCAATTTAACCTGGGAGGAGACAGTATAGCAAGGCTCAAAGAGTTGATCGTATGTTTTTGAGAAATAATCGTTTCTGAATCCAAACCCGTTTAACTTTCTATCACTCAGTCTCGGATCTATAGGGTTTTACTTTCAAGGTTTGCCTTTGGTAGGTGTGTAGAAGATTGTTTCCTAAGATGCTGCGTTATTGCGAATCTACTACAGCAGATAATAAGAAGAAATATTCAAAGATAGGCATAGAGACCAATTCCTCATCTAACTGTCCTCAAATTTTCAAAATTAACTATGGCTTGTCCAATACAAACCATTCCTTCCATTCGCCGTCTATGCTGGCTATTTTAGTAGTGTTCATAGCAACCCCCTCCATAATAATTCCTTTGCTCCAGGCGACCGTCTCGACCTCTTTATACGAGAATCCTAAGACCAAACTTGCAGATATCTTATTGATACTTCCAACACTCAGGATGTGATCCTAATCAGGCCTACCATCCTAATCCAGTTTAATACAGCAATTGTCACAGATAGCTAAGAGCCTCATTAATAGCGAAAGAAAAAAAAGAAAGATTTTTTTTTTTCCGTAGCTTGTTCTTATGCTTAATCCTTTTGGAAAAAGCATTGAGAGACCCGGTAATTCTCTTGCCTATAATCTATCCCTGCTAATCTCTCTTTTCTTCAAAATCGCAATTAATACAAGAGACGGTGATCTTCGCTTTAATTTCAGACTTTGCGCTGTCGTATTTCTTTACTATGATAGCGAAGTTGGACCTCGGTTGTTCAAGGTCTTGTTACGTCAAATCGTAAACAGTAGACATGAACTGGGATTTCGTTTGAGACCGATTCAGAGAGCAGGAGCTGTTGCGATGGCGCTGGAGAAAGCATCTTGGTGTGTGGACAATTTTTGGGACTTTCTCAAACTCAGCTTACCCTGAGGTCCATATATTTGACTGGTCAGTTGGTTTTGTCAGCATCGATCAACATAGTCCTGAAAAGTGTATCTTCATGCCGTTTAAAGTTTGAGTGTTGAGAACCAGGAAGGAACCTCCTTAAGGACAGACATAGTTCGGGGTCTAAAAATAGCTTACATTAATCTTCTATAACGCAGACACTAGCTGCGATCTAACGGTCTCACAAGATTAACGGGTATTTGATTTTTGCTAACTTAACAAAGCATGCTGACGCCGTTTAGCTGAGTTAATGTGAGCGCCAGCCTAGATTCAATCTCCTCTCCGAACTGAATAAGCAACTTCGTATGCCGACTCGGAGACTTAATATCCACTAACTCCTTCGCTCTCTAGCAATGCCAGACATAGACCTCCGCCTACTCGTGCTCGATAGTGGCAGGGTCCGCGGCCTGTCTGTGCTTATTATCATCCAGCGGCTTATAGAGACAATCAACCTAGGGGTCCGCGGCCTGTCTGTGCTTATTATCATCCAGCGGCTTATAGAGACAATCAACCTAGGTTCGCCTCCGAAACTTTACGACTGTTTTAATAAGATTAGGGAGACGAGCACTGGCGGGTGGGTTATTGCTGCATACGTAAACTTTAGACATGCATACTAACTAATCAGACTTATCATAATTATACTCAGCCGGCTAATGGTAAGTATCGACGAGTATATCGACGCCTACTTATCACTTTCAAACCGGATTTTCTAGAAAAAGAGATACCGTATAACGATAAAGGGCGATATATAAGGAAGGTTCGACTCTAAGGAGCTAGTACGAGCTATAAAAGAGGTCGCCACAAGGAAAGGGCTACGGAAAGATGCGTTACTAAAACACGAGTCGCACGACATGTATAAATTATGAGGTGGCCTTGATGGTCGCTCAAAGCGCCTGTCACTAATTGATATAGATTCGTGCGCGCGACTAGTGAACAGATGAGCGAAACGGCATATCTCACAAGCTATAGATCGCCACGTAGTAGCAGCGAGCTCTTGAACAGCGTCAAGATATGGAAAGCCTGTCGCGCGACGTCAGTAGCATTATCCTTCTTCGACCCTATGGCCGTTGGGCGGTACGGAGAGGAGTTTTACCTTGCCAAATCACTGAAGGGTAATGCAGATCTTGCTAAAGGCGTATATCGAGCATCCTATGGAGTTTGTAGGAGCCCTTACCTGTATTCGACCATATCGTCGCCTACTTCGAGAACCTCGAATGACAAGTTAAGAGAGGTCTTTTCAACGATCATAAGGGCATTCAGAATAAGAAGTGGTATACCAAGACGGACGAGTCGATCGCCTGAATTGCATCAGTGGTTCTCCATCCATAGTGGAAATCAGCATATTTGGAGAAGAAGTGGGCTGGATAGATGGCTTCGTACTTTGATGGATGGAAGCGCAAGCTGAAAAATCTATAAAAGACTATGTACGGAGGTGAAGCAATTGCCCGCACGACGCAATCCCCCGAGCCGGAAAGTATTCTGGACTAATTAAGTGGCGCTGACGATAATAGCCAGACTCTACCCCAGTAGACACCAAGCTTAGCTTTGTTAGCATTAATAAGACTTATTTATTAGTAATACAAGTGTTATAAAATACTAGATGTTTCACAACTATGAATAGCTTCAACTTATAAGTATAGCCTGTAAATTCCTAGCTATTCCTATGTAGATTATGTAAGAGTCTGCAAGCATACGTATAATTAATGAATTGTAGTTAAATTACTTTATGTGTTATAAAAACTATGAATAGCTGAGAAATTCTATTCTGCTTCTACCGAACCTCCTCCTTTTGAACCCTTCGTAATTAAGACTAACTTAGGAGAACTTGAACCTAAAGCCTACCCGTATACTACATTTACATCTTATTAGAATCTAAGTGCCTTGGATTTGGACCACGCTAGTAATTCAAATCCGAGAGTGTTATACCGTATAAACTAACCTGTCCACTTTGTACACAATATTACTAACACAGATCCAACTAATTTCTTTTATGCTTTATTTAAAATTGCTTGTTTCATTTAACATGTGTTTATTAAAGAGAATTTACGACAATGCTAGGCTATCTCAATTTTTGAAATTCACTTTTATTTCTTTTTAAAGTGCCTTATAGCTGTAGTACTCTTATTAAGCCCCGTTACTCCAATCACGATTGAGTACAATTGTAGCACGAGGAAACGGAGAGGTAGACTATCCTGAAGTAAGATAGATTCCCTCAGCTGCAGCAAAAGAATTTCCAAAGAGAAAAAGAGAAAAAGGCAATGATAAGCAGATACGAAATTTCAGTTCTTGACTTTAAAAAGGTAGTTGTGACGACTGTCGCTGCCCAGAGCCTCATTTCCACCGGCTCCACTTAATATTGCCCGATCGGGACGTACCGAGATTACTATAGTGTTAGGCATACCGACCTCTTATATATAGACTTCTTCTTTCCTTACCTTCTTTCCTTTATAGTTATAGATTTTAAGTTGATGCTTAGTATCGTCATATGTCCTGTGTTAATATGTGAGGCGTCAGTTACACGTGACTGCCGTCTTTCTAGGGCAAGCGTCACATTATCTACAACTCCTCTTTTCTCTACGTCTAGGAAGACAGTAAATATCCCCCGCCCCTAATTCTCCTGTGAGTGGTTACGACCCAGAAGCTCAAATACAAGAAAGGCTTATACTAAGCTTTATAGCTTAACGAATAGCAGCATTAAAACCCCTACTAACAGCGAAGTCAATATCTACTTCGCTACTATTACCCTTATTCTCCTCCCCGACTTCTGCCTTTACACGACAAAGCCGAAACCCTCTCTTCGCCGGACTTCTCCCTCTAACTCGCTAAGTCAAACCGAAAGTCGTCCCTCCTCTAATAAAGCGACCCGCTATAAACGACGCTAATATATCGTTTACTTCTTCTTTTGTCCCCTTACTTGACTCTCTTAATACTAATAATCTTATAGTTAATACTTCTACTAATACGCTAAGGAGTAGTACAAAGCTTATAAGGACATATATAAGAGAGACACTATAAGAAAGCCGACTTTACATCTTAAAAGAGTAACTCGCGGAGAGTCGTATAAAGAACTAGTAATTAAAGTTGTCTCTTTAATAATAGCGATAGACGACCGACGAGCCTTTATTACGTAGACCCGCCCTAAGATCTATAACTTTCTAAGAAGGAGATATACCCCTTTATCCCTTAATTAAGAAAACTCCTGCCCTTAAGCTAGACAAAGGCAAAGGTAAGGTATAGAGTATTCCTGATCTTAATAAACTATTAAATGACAATAGTAATAATAGCTACTGACCTCCTCGTATTCTACGTCGTCGTTCCCCCTCTTTCCTTAAGTTGTCTTAGATATTTATAGCCTCCCAAATCGAGAAGATCCCTAACTTAAACAATAAGCTTTCGGACAATATTAACTATAGTCCACGTCTATAGGAAGTCTAGGTCTAGAACGCTTTACGCCAGTACGACGAATACTTCGTCGACGACGACTACTAGAAGGACTAGTTACTTATATAAATAAAAGGAATAGCTCGCACGTTCTTAAAACCCTCCTTCTTGTCCCCGACGCTTAATAAAGACAGAAACCTAGCGGATACGCTTAACTTAATTAACTAAGTAGTCAAATTCTTAACTAACCCTTATAAGTAATAAATAGCGTGTAACCTCTACTTTGTGTTAAAAATAAAAGCCGTAAGATAAACCTTTTAAGACTTCTATTAATAGTTTAGAATTCTTACTAGTTAAGGCGGTATAACTAATAAGTTAATCCTTAAAATAGACTTACAGGACAAGCTCTTATCCCGCTTATACAAGTAACTGTTTTATAAGTATTAAAGAGCTAAAACTCTAAAAGAGTATATAAAAGTAGTCTAAGCTGAGGACTAAGGACAGATCGTGGAGAATACTATTTACGTTAGTCGCTCTAGCCCCTCAGTAATAAGTATAAATTCCTACCCCCGGTCTTAAGTTAATATCTCCTTAGGGACTACAGGAAAATCACTCCAAGCTTCTACTACTTCTTCGTCCTAGAGACGAGAGACTAGTTAGCCCCTAGGTTAATAAATCTTTATATAAGCCGATATACCTCGTGCTTAAATACTAACGAATACCTTACAGTATTTCGCCTAACGGCCCCTTAGTCGTGGTTATGCCTCCCGTGTTAACGAGATAAAAGTAAGCGCTAATAACGGCGGTCTTATGTTTAATAGCTAAGCTATAGACGACAATAACTTACTAGTAAAAGAACTTACTTCACAAGTAAAAGACTTAACCTAAAAAAAGGCTCTTTCTTAAGTATAGTACGAGATACACAATATCTTAACCTTACGAAGCTTCTTAGCGGACTAGTACTTACTACTCGTATCGCTCTCTCTAAGAATAGACTTACGTATAAGCTGCCTGCACTTCTTAATTCCGGAGTTAATAGTTATTATTTTATTAATTACTCTCTTTTAAAGTCTCTTTCTTTTTCCTTGAAACCTTTAATTTACTTACTACCTTTACTTGTCCCTATTAAAGGATTTAATAGTCGAACTGACTAGACTATTAGCCACTATACTACGTTAAATTTAATAGTCGATAAGTGTTTATAATTATTTACTCCTTTCTTAATTACTTACTTAAGAAATTATAAAGTAATTATTAAAAGGTTATAACTAAAGTATTACGAAATACTCTTAAATACTATTAAACGACGGCTTATTTAGCCATTAGACCACCCCTTAATAGTAAGTTATAATAAACTAATTAAGGTCCGAGACTTACGTGTATATAAGATTTACTAACGCTATTAACGCGACGCCGAGTGTAAAGACGCTAAGTTACGTGAATTTTAGAACTACTATAATACTTAATTTACGGAGTCGACTTCGACAGTCGACTCGCACTTACTTCCCGCGCCAAGTATAAATACCTTAGACTTAGCTTCTTTCTTAAGCTAACTATAATTAATAAAGTTCACTAGAAAGTTTATAAGAAGAAGTCAAGTAATTACCCCTTCCTTAAATCTTAAGTTACGCTCTGATTTTATAGCTAATTCTAGCCGGCGCGCTAAGTCAAATTTCGATATATACGCTAGTTACTCCCTTACTTTCTTAATAACCTTAAAACTTATTACTATTAATCCCTCGACTATTACTAAGTCTAAAAAACCAGCGATTATATTAATAGAAAATTAAACCTAACATCCCGCGTAGTATAGTCGAATTATATTAGATATTAAAGATATTAATTCTACGGATATATAGTTATTAAGCTTACACTTATAATTAATCTCTAATTATAAAACTATTATAAGTCGTAAAAAGAAAGATCAAGGAAATCCGCTATAGTTGTACTAGAAGTATAAAGTCGAGAATTTATACCCCCCTAGAATCGAGCCCACGGCGCTAATAAAAGAAATTCACCCCCTTGTCTCTTTAATACTTAGCACTTTGTTTACTTCTTCTTTCCTTTTTATTTTAAGTATAAAACCCCTTACGTATTCCTTACTTTCTTCTCTTATTATACCTTTTAATAAATACTTCGTTTCGAAATATATAGTAGCCTCTAGAAGTGGCCGCGCCACTATATTAATTAAAGAAGCTACACTAATAATGAATTCTATATTAATCTCTAAGAGTCAGAAATACTTAGATCCACGCCTTTTAAGTGTATAGTATCGCCCCTAATTAATCCCTGATATTAGTACTATTATTAAACTTACCTTTATTATTAATACTTTATATACCGCAGAGCTCTCGTATTAACAAATGCGATATACGATAAAGCCTAAAAAGCGCGCGTACTTTATTACTAACGGTCCTTTACTTTAGCTAAGAAGTATATTAAATAACTAGCTTAGTCAATATATATAACAGTCCTTACGACTAAATAACACATATATCTTAACTAAACTAGCCTAAATAAAAGTTACTAAGCTAGAGAGCGGAACCGCCGAGCTCTTATATCCTCGAGACTAGACTGACTCCCCCTAATTCACTTCTTCCACGCGTAGAACACATACTAAGGACTACGCTAATTCACTTTAAAAGATATAAACGTAACTTTTTCTCGTATACGACTTGACTACAAAAGTTCCTCTTTCCTTAACTTCTTTTCTTTAACTACGAGATAAGTTACTAATTATAAAGCGACGTAAGAAAGCTCGTCGACGTCTAATTATTAAGATCTTCTCAATTAGCGCTATAGTGTTTTATATATTAATAAAACGGAAGTCTAGAGATAAGATATTCGTAGTAACTTTATAAGAAGTCAATACCTTAATTAATTAAAGAAACTAAGAGCGAGAGAAAGCCGCTACTATATTAGCCTTAACTGTCGAACTCACTTACCGTCGCCAGTTAGTTATGTAGTTTATACTCTCTATTTAAGAGCTAGACGCTAAGCTAATGATTCCCTTAGAATACGCTAATTAGACTTACGTATTTTCTAAGGCAGAAAGTAATATTCTCCCCCCTTACCGCTCGTATAATTACAAAATTGAACTAAAAGAAGAGGGTGAGAAAGCACTTAAGTATTCGCTATTATATAAGATATTAACTAAAGAACTTAAGACTATTAAAGAATATATTATAGATAACTTAGACAAAGGATTTATTAAGCTGTCTCAAGTACTATTCGCGGCCCTTATTCTCTTTATTAAGAAGCCGAATAACTCCTTGCGGTTATATATTAATTTTCGGGTGCTAAATTCCCTTACCCAGAAGGACTAATACCTTTTACTTCTAATTAATAAGACTCTAGCTCGTATAATTAATACTTATATCTTTACTAAATTAGATATTCATTAAGCCTTTTACTAAATCTAAATAGACCTAGTATTAAAAGAGTACACTACCTTCCGCACAAGATACGGCGTATATAAGTGCAAAGTTCTTCTATTTGGCCTGACTAATAGCCCTACTACTTACTAACGCTATATAAACAATATTCTCTTCGATTACCTTAATGATTTCTATATAACGTACTTAGACGACATTTTTATATACTCTAAGGACCCCTTATAACACTAACTCTACGTTAAAAAGGTACTTTAACGCCTTAATAACGTTAGGTTATAAGTTAACTTAAAGAAGTGTAAGTTTAGAGTAACACAAATTAAATACTTAAGATTTATTATATTAACTTCTAGTTTAGAAGTTAATCTTAAGAAGGTCTTTATTATTTGTAAGTAAACTTACCTTAACTTTATTAAAGGTATATAGTCCTTCCTTAATTTTTGTAACTTTTACTAGAGATTTATTTACGACTATAGTATTATAGTAAAACCTCTTATTTAGTTAATTAAGAATAATGTTCTTTTCTGCTTTATTATAAAGTGCGAAGACGCCTTTGACTTCTTAAAATATACTTTTACGTCTATACCTCTCTTGAGACACTATTAACAGGATTTACTTTACCTCCTAAAGACAGATATTAATAATAATATTATAGTTAAAGTCCTTTCTTAATAACACAGCGACAATTAGTTCCCCGTTATTTTCTTTTTAAAGACTATATTACTTACTAAGCTCAACTATATAGTACACGATAAAGAGATACTAACTATTATTAGATCCTTTAGGCATTAGCGTACTAAGTTAATAGGAGCCCCCTACTAAGTCTATATTATAATAAATTATAAGGCCTTAGAATACTTTATAACCTTTAAGTAATTAAATACTAAGTAAGTACAATAAGTAGAGCTCTTAGCGGACTATAATTTCATAATTACGTACTGCCTTAAAATCTATAACTCTCTAATAGACGCACTTTCCTGTAAGTTAAACGAGTTAGATTAATAAAACTTTATAAAGAAGACTTAACGCCTTTAATAACTCTTACGCCAAGACTAAATTAACTTTAACTTACTATTTATAGAGTTGCGGCCGCCTGACAACGCCGATACGTTAATAGCCGACGTTAAACTCGCTGCCTTCACACTAATATTCTCCGTCGTATAGTAAATCTTAAAGGTTAACCGCACTACTCCTTCCTTATAAGCTCTACGTAAACAAGCTATATTAGACTCTCTAAGTAAACTCAGCCTAGAGGGTGACCTCTTGCTTAACGACGGCCGCCTCTTAGTCCCTGATGTCGATCACCTCTAAACCCTTCTTATATAAGAGGTCCATGATTGAGTCACCACAGCGTACCCTAGTGCTAAGAAGACGATCTAAATACTCTCTTCTTAGTACTAGTAATATAAAATCACGTCTATAATTCAGTAATACTGCCGTAATTATTATATATATCGACGAATTTAAGTTCCTTAGGATAAAAAGCCTAGATTCCTTTATCCTCTCCTTGTTCTGTTTAGATTATAAGAATATATTACTATAGACTACTACTCCTTTATTAAAGACAAGTATAGATTCGATAACGTCCTTGTCTTTATTAATAGATTTAGTAAACAAGTTATTAGTATCCCTTACTAGAAGACGACAAATGCTTAGAAGTTAGCTATTATATATATATATTATATATATTATTACTTTAGCGCTCCCTTGACTATTACTTTTAATAAAGGCCCCTAGTTTGTCTTTAAGTTTTGGACTGCCCTTAGTAAGATCCTCGGAACTACGAGACAACTGTCTGCTACTGACTACTCACAGACAAACAGTTAGACCGAAGTATATAATTAATACTTATAGAAACGACTTTAACCTTTCGTTACGTACTATTAAGACAATTAATTAAAGTACCTCCTTATTATAGACTACGCTTAAATGTCCCTCCTACACGATTTCTTAGGGGGACTCTTTCTATTTGAGGTAGTTTATAAATACGTACTACGCACAGATTAAGACTAGAAAATTAAACTTATTAGACTTAATTACTCCCGCTAATAAATTAAACACTTAATAAGCCATTAATTATACTTAACGCTATAAGAAAGCATAAGACATAGCTTAGTCGAACCTCACTGTAGCCTAAGCCAAGATAGCTAGGTTCTATAACGCCTCTCGCCGCAATATCGACTTTAATAAAGACAGCCTAGTCTAACTCGACATACGCTACTTTAAGACACTCTGTCTATTTAAGAAGTTAGATATACTAACTAATAGACTATTTAGAGTACTCGAGAAGGTAAGACACTTATACCGCCTGAAGTTACTAGCGAGTATAAAGGTTTATAACGTCTTTCCGGCTAGTAAGCTTCGCCGAGACCCTAACGACCCCTTACTAGACTAAGTATAAGATGCCCCCTCACTAATTAATATTATAGGCGACGACGAGTAAGAACTAGAAAAAGTGTTTACTTGCCGTAAGAAGGGCAAGACTCTGTTTTATTATGTCACTTAACTCAATTAAGACGTTAACTTAAACTAGTACGATGCCTTTAACCTCAAGTACACTCTGTATAAAGTCAGGGATTTCCACCTTAATTACCCTAAGTAAATAAGACCCCCTATTAACCTACCTAAATAGATCAAAGTATAAGAAGATAGTATTAACGACTACGACGACCTCGATAGTAACAAGGAGATAAACTAACGCTCGAGGACGAGCTTTTTCCGAAGGGGGGGGTAGTGTGACGACTGTCGCTGCCTAGAGCCTTATTTCCACCGGCTCCACTTAGTATTGCCCAATCGGGACGTACTGAGATTACTATAGTACTAGGTATACCGACCTCTTATATATAGACTTCTTCTTTCCTTACCTTCTTTCCTCTGTAATTATAGATTCTAAGTTGATGCTTAATATCGTCATATGTCCTGTGTTAATATGTGAGGCGTCAGTTACACGTGACTGCCGTCTTTCTAGGGCAAGCGTCACAGTAGTTATCAAAGGAACTATGACAACAGCGCCTTCAGAGCCTGTGCCATAGTCTTGAGATTTTGATCTCCTTTGTGGATTCCTATCGGCTGCCTTAGTAATCGTATTATATTAAATATCGCAGTTTGAGCCGCCCGAACGCTATACTCTAGCTTAAATATGCTATCCTGAGGAATCTCTACAAACTTACCCAATAGGGCTAAGTAACTGCTCCCCTCATGAATCACCTGTGGCTAATCTTTATATCTTCTTGCTACCAGTTGCTAGAAGCGGACTTGTAACATACGGTATTATATATAGGATAACGATGGAGTTTCTATAGGTTGGATCTTTAAGTAAATTGAGAAGTCTTAGGATTTCTGTGAGAATTTCTTGATTAGTGTACTTGACTATTGGCTTGCGAACACACACTTTTTCGGGACTCTTGACCCCCCTGCCTTTGAACCACACCTGTTTCCATCTTATAAACTACCTCCTAACCAACCGATCTCCTTGCCCCTAGGCCTTGCAGTGGTATATTACCGCTGTAATAGCCGGGAGCTATGGAGCCCCTATTCGACCCCTTCGACTCCTCAGAGCCCCCCACACCTACGCCAACGCCTAGAGACCTAGGAGAGCTTCCTACTAGGCTATCAAGAGTAGTAGAATCGACCGAGACTACTCCTAGAGCCCCTAGAGACCTAGGGGGCTCTATTTCCAACTCCCGGGGGCAAAATACCCCTATTCGGCTCTTATCGACTAGTGCGGCTCAACTGGCCCCTGTAAAGCGCGGACCATCAAACAACCCCACCAATAACCAACACATCAACAAGACGCCAAGAATCAATACAGACTTTAATGGAAAATATCACCAAAACCAAACCTACTTCCAAAGTAGTCAAACCGGTAATACTAGCCAAAAGCTAGTTCTTGAAGCCAGAGACCTGCTAGTAAGAGCATACTCAGCTACTAAGTCACGGGACGAGCAAGGGAAACTACTTGATTTACTTGAAATATTCAGGGAATACACAGAACACAATAGAATCAAGAATACAACTTCTATTCTAGCTTCTCAAGTAGCTAACTTAGAGAGAGCAACAAAGAAAATCGAAACACAAGCTACTAAGTCAACTACTTGGGCCAAAATAGCCGAGAAAGCTCACTTACAACAACCAACAACAACTCAGGTCAACAGCATAGCAACTAGTAGTACTAGTAATAGCGGTGCTAAGGGGAATAGGGCTAGGGCTCCGGGTAGCCCTAGGAACCCTACCGATAAGGGCAAAGGTAAGTTTGCTCTTACTAAGAGATGCACCCTCTTACAGGCACGGAATGTCCAAGCAAACACCTTCTCTTCTATTACTACGCGCAATTTGCTTAATTCTGCTTTTAATAAGAAGGGAATACAAGGACTAGTTGTTTCTTCTGTTTCCCTTTCTTTAAGGGGTAATTTAGTAGTTACTACTACCCCTGATTTTGATGTTGAGTTCTTGATTTTAAACGAGTCAATTATTAAGGGGGTGCTTCCCGATTTGATTTTAATTCAGAGAGGAGAGCCATAGTACAAGGTTGCTATTTATGGTATCCCTATTAGGGAGTTTAATACAGAAGAGGGATTAAACTCTAAGCTAGTCGCTGAAGAGATTCAAACCTTTAATAAAGGTTTTACTCCCGTAGGAAAATCCTTTTGGACTACTCCTAAAGAAAAACGCGACTCAGGCCTAGTACAAACAGGTACTATTGTAGTAGCTTTCCCAAGCCAAGAGCAAGCAAAAAGAGCTATATCAAATAGGCTTTATATTGCGGGTATTTCAGCTAAAGTAGTAAAATACATAACTACTCCTAGTACTTCTCAATGTACTAGATGCGCTGGTTTTGGGCACTCTGAAAGCCTTTGTAAAAGGAATAAGAAGTGTATTTTATGCGCAGAAAACCATACAAGCAGACAACATAGTTGTAATACTTGTAAATCAAATACTAGGTGCTTACACTTAAGTATAAGATGCGCAAATTGCAATAGTATTACTCATACGGCTGATTCCAAGCTATGTGAGGTATACTTAGCAATAAAAAATAAAGCAAATAATATTAGTAGTACTAATAGGCCTATTATAGTAGACGAACCAATCACAGTTAATGATAATTGGTCTTAAAATACTACAAATCAATGTGAATAAGAGTCTCTCTACTACAGAGCACGTTCTTCAGTTGGCTATAGAGCTAAATATATCAATATTAGCAATTCAGGAGCCTTGGACTATTGGTAATAATATTGACGGCTTTCGTAGCGTCTTACACCCTAGTTTTAAACAAGTGCTCCCGAATTACGGTTCTCTTAGGCCTAGAGCTTTATTTTATGTACTAGACTCAATTAGTACTACTCTAGCGCCTAGCTCACCACAAGACCCTGATTGTATTATTTTAGACTTAGTTGAGTATAAAACTCAATTAATTAATGTTTATAATGCGACTCACCCTGAGTCGGAATCCCTTAGTAGTATTAAAACCCTACAAAGAATAGGTTTATTACCAGACTTATTCTCAAATAAAACGATATTACTAGGGGATTTTAATATACATCACCCGTGGTGGGACCCCATTACACCGCAAAGCGGTAATACAGGGGTATTATTAGACTTAATTGAAAAACACTCTTTGAGCCTATTAAATACTCCCGGGGAAGGAACGTTTTATAGACCACATATAGAGGCCCCTTCTGTATTAGACCTTACATTTGCTACTCAAGGAATAGTAAACCAAGTCGAAGATTGGCAAATATTACCTGATCTAGGTTCAGATCACTTTGGGGTACTATTTACTATTACATTTACTTGTAGTAGTATTAGTACTAGCCCCCTAAAGGTCCCCCGATTTAATACAAAGAAAACAGATTGGGTAAAGTTTAATAAAAGTCTTAATAATTATTTTCAGGACTTTAATTATAACCCTAATTCTAAGTATACAAATCAAGAGCTTGATGACCTAGGGGAGCTATTTACTAGGAATATAATTCAAGCGACTAAAGACTCTATTCCTAGATCTTATAAGTCAATTGCTAGTAAACCTTAGTAGAATGAGGATCTTAAAATACTACGGAAATTAATGCAAAGATATTACCGTCTAAATAAGGCCTCAGGGTATACCCTCTACTTTCAAGAACTAAAAAATGCTAAAAACCTTTATTTTAATACTATTAAGGTTGAAAAAAGAAAGCATTGGAATAAGTTCTTAGAAAAAGAGGATTCCCAGTCGATTTTTAAAGCTATGTCATATACCAAAAACAATACTAGCTCTCTTATACCAAGTCTTTATAATTTAGAGACTAAGGAATTAGAGTCGACTTTCCAACAAAAGTGTAATATTTTTAGAAGTACTTTATTTCCAGAACCTCCTATTTCAGCGCCTATTGATTTAACGTCATATATAAGTAGTAATACTTGGAAATGGCCTCTTTTATCTAAAGCAGAGCTAAAGGATTCATGTACTTCAAAAATTAAGGGCAAAACCCCTGGACCTGACTTAATTACTCAAGAGATTATAATTAAAGCTTATTTAGCTATCCCAGAAGTCTTTTTTATAACTTATTCAATACTTATAAATCAAGGGTACCACCCTAAGTGTTGGAAAGAGGCTACGGGGTTTATTCTTAAGAAACCAAAAAAACCTGATTATTCTAAACCTAAGGCATATAGAGTTATATCACTACTTAATTGTCTAGGTAAGGTTTCTGAAAGAATTTTAGCTAAGCGCCTAAGTTACTTAGCTGAAACAACTACTTTATTACACGATAGTCAAATCGGTAGTAGACTTAAAAAATCAGCTATTGACGCAGCTTTACTTTTACAAACAGAAGTAGAGATTAATAAGGCAAATAAGCTTAAAACTACTACTCTATTCCTTGACGTCAAGGGAGCTTTTGATCACGTTTCCAAGAATCGTCTTATTCAGGTTTTAACTCAATTGAAATTACCGATAAGTCTAATTTTGTGGATTTCGTCATTTTTAGAAAACCGTACTTTACAACTTGCCTTTGATAATAAATTAGAGGAATTCCAAATTGTAAATACAGGTATCCCTCAAGGGAGCCCTATTTCACCTATTTTATTCCTTATATATATTCGAGACTTATTTAAGTCTAAGAATATTAAGCCAATATCATACATGGATGATTTAGCATTAATAGCCTCTTCTAAAAGCTTTAAAAAAATATAAGTATTTTAGAAAGAGAAGCTAGCTTATTAGTCAAATTAGGGGAAGAATATTCTATTAGCTTTGATATTGAAAAAACAGAGCTTATTCACTTCTTTGGAAGTAAGAATACCCTTAATATTACACTTCCAAATAATACTATACTAGCTCCTAGTAAGCTAGTTAAATGGCTAGGAATATATTTTGATTCAAACCTTAAATTTAAGAATCATAGGTCAATTAGAGTTTCCCTTGCAAAGCAAATGTTTTATCGTATAAATCGACTCTCAAATATTACTATTGGGCTCTCCCCGTTTGCAATTCGTCAATTATATATGGCTTGTGTTACTAGCGTAGCCGACTATGGTTCTATATTATGGTGGAAAATCAATTGCCCTAATAAGGCTATGATTAGACCATTTCAAGCTTTACAAAACCTAGCTACTAAGAAAATATTAGGGGTCTTTAAAACAGCACCTATAATTCCATCAGAGCTTGAAGCAGCTTTACCTCCACCTAATATTAGACTAAATCATACAAGTCGGCGCTATATTCTCCGCGCCTTAAAACTTAGTAAAAAACACCCTATTAGGCTCGAAGTTGAAAAGGTTATTACAAGAGCTAATGAGGAGTATGACTTACTAGGTATTTTACCTGAGTCAATTACTACTATTTCAAGCCTAGTTCATTCAATATATCATATAATTGACTTTAATACTTTAGAAGTAATAAGGCACTTTTATTTCCCTCCATGGGAAAGAGAAGTACCTTATATTTTTAGAATATCTAAGTTGTCTAAAGAAGACGAAGCTAAGGCTCACTTACAATACTTACAAAGTATTTGTAATAGTCGGAATACCTCTATTTATACAGACGGCTCTCAGACTCCTGAAGGGTGCGGAGTAGGCTATAGCGTAGCTGTTTATACACATACACAAGGATATCCCCTTATACCTACATTTACAAAAATAGGTAATTTAGGGGAGGCCGAATTAGTATATAACGGCGAGCTAGAAGCTATTACACAAGCCATAGAATACGCTAGTAGTACGGCGAAAGAAGGGGATAATTTTACAGTCTTTTCAGATAATCAAGCCGCTCTCTTAAGACTAAAAACTCCCTCAGATAACCCGGGGCAAAGCCAACAAATTAGAGCTATATTAGCGTCTAAGGCTATTAATAGTCTAAATGCTAGTATAACTTTAGCTTGGGTCCCAGGTCACTCTGATATAATTGGAAATGAAAAAGCAGACAAATTAGCTAAAATAGCTACTATGTCGTCTATTAATTCTAATAATACTTCTTTTGCGTATTTAGGAGTTAAACTAAGTAGTCAAAAGAAGAATGAAATTGGAGCTAATATAACTCAAAATATCAATTCTCAAACCCTAAAAACGTACTCTAAAAAGTATACATGCAAAATAGCTAAAAAGCTACTTTTACCTACTAGTATTCTAAGAGAAACAAGCAGCTCTTTTTACCAATTAAAACTAGGGCATGGATACTTAAAAGCCTACTTATATAAGCTAGGGCTAGCGTCTAATAACAAGTGTAGATGTAGTAGTATTGAAACTGCAGAACACTTATTACTTAGTTGTAAATACTATAAATTAGAGCGTAAAAAACTCTATTCTAGTATCAAAAGCAACTTAGAAATTAGGACTATTACTATTCCCGTTTTATTACATACGCAAATTGGAATTAAAGAAATACTAGTATTCTTAAAAGAGACTAGTATATGTACAAGGAAATGGCACCAAGAGAGGCTAGGGAGTGAAGAAGAAGAAGAAGATTAGGCTATTAGGCCTTAATTTGTACTTTCATTTAGTTATTTCCTTTGTTTTTTTGATTTTAATTTTCTTATAAGTTATAGGGAGAATGTTCCCAAATGTACAGTCGCAGTCTAATTCGAACTGAATTTTGTATATAATAATTAGCCACGCTAGTAGACTAGCCGTGCTACATAGTTTCTAACTAATACAGCACGTTAAAAGGAAAAAAAAAAAAAAAAAAAAAAAAATTGGCTTGCGAATAATATTATTAATTTTCTTTAGCAAGAGTGCGTAATTATAGAATATTTAGACATTATCAAGTTGATTAAGGAAGTAAGATTAATGTGGGATAATAATGCTTAAAAGCTAGCTACTATTCTTAAAAGTTGTTAATCTACCTTTATTAAGGGTATTAGAAGTCAACTTCTTAAATAACTAAAAAAAATCGAGGTTTTTAAGAGTTACTGTGAATCATAACGAATTGGAATGCGTTGTGCGAGAATAGAAACTTGTGACGCTTGCTCTGTAAAGACAGCAATTACGTGTGATAGCGGCCTCACATATTAACACTAGACATATAAAGATAACAAGAGTCTCTTAAAATCTATAACTAAGTAGGAAAGTAGTTAAGGAGAGAAGAGCTCTATATATAGAAAGGGGGAGCGCTATAGGACCAATTAATCTCGGTAAGGATCGGCTAGCTGGCATACCGGAAATGAGGCTCTAGGCGCTCCCAATCGTCACAAAACTCATAATATTGCCGAATTAAGAGATATAAGGAGTATTTAGTAAAGACAAAAAAAGAAGAACGACTAGATGCTCTAACTACTATCTAAGGCGCTAAGAATATCGTTGACGGATAACGAAAGAATTTATAAATTTATTAGCAATTATATTGCCTATTATAGAAACTCTAAGGAGAGTCTTAAATAACTTAGACGATAATACGTATTTCTTTAAAAAATTATACTAAGATTTTAAGCTAATAATTATTTATAAATTTCGATATAACTAAATCTTGATAAGGATCAACTTGTTACGGCTAACAAGAGGTTGATACGGCGAGTTGACTCTAGCTTTATATTTAGGCCTAAAGCTACGCTCAGAATCGAGAAGAAAAGACAAGGAGGAAAGGAGAGCTGTCCGTAAGGGAGGGCTCGAGTATATATATATAAAGGACCCTCTTAATAGGGCCTAGCGTAGTCGAGTGCTATTCACGTCAACATGTCGCAGGCTCGCTACTTAGTCTTCCCTATTGGGCCTAGCGCCGTCGCATAGCCAGCGATGCTACGAGCCTGTGTCGGTTAGAATATAAGGCGCATCGTAGGTCGTAACACAACTATTATTATTTTGGACGTTTTTACTCGATAAAGAGCTACTAAAAGGCCGAAATTTTCAGAAGAAGTATTTAATATTAATAACTTTAAAAAGTTTCTTTTAAAATTTATTATGCTAAATAATATATTTTTTTCAAACAACTACTTTGGGCTCTTTTAAATGCTTATTATTTTACTTTAATAAGTAAGTCTTTATCTTAACCTTTTTAATAATATTTATACTAACATTTTATAATGAAGTCTTAAAGTTATATTATTAAGCTCTTAAAGAAAATTTAAATTCTATTTATTAAAAAAAACAATCCTTAATTAAAAAAGAGTTAAAAGATAATATAAAAATAAACGACTCTTTTAATTTAACCTTAGACGCTTTAATAATTATTAATCAAGACGCTTATCTTAGAAATATAATTAAAATAAATATTCTGCTAACTTTGTTTAATTATTTTTTAAATAAAGACTTCTAATTAAATTCATATTTATTAATAATGAAGGATTTAAAAACGTCTCACTTTAATCTTCATTTATTCGGAGTTTTATTTTAAACGTTATAAGATTATAATATTGAATATAATATTAATAGGTGAATTTTTTTCTTAATATAATTAATTATTTTATAGTATTACTAGAAATAATGCTAGTTCTAATAATACATTAATAATAGCTTTAAAAAGCTATTATAGTTTATTAGGAATAGCTTTTTAAGGCGATATAACTTATATTACTTACGTATTAAATTTAGTCGTACAAGATATATTAAAGGCTATTATAAAAGAGGACTATAATAGCCTTAATAATAATCACATTTATAATATCGAGAATGAAAACGAAATTGAAAAAAACATACTTAATAATAAGTTTACTCTAATATTAATTAATATTATTTATTAATAAACTAATCTTTATTTAAATACTTTTTTATAAATACAAATTCGAAGAATAATAATCGGAATTAAATATTCTTAAGAGAATATAAGACTATAAAAAGCCAAATACAAGCTCTCAATATACAAAATACTAAAATGCATTAACTTAGTAAGTTAATTTCTTAAGATATATATTATTTATAAATATAGTAATTAATATTACTTATAGATCAAAAATCAAAGTGGTCTTTAATAGCTAATATACTTAAAGACCTTTTAAACCTTTGGCCGGCTATTAAAATTGTTATTTGCTTATCCAAATTAAAACCTTTTAAAAAGAATAAAAGACTCCGAAATTTTATATTTAGAAAAGTGTCTTAAGATATTTAATATCTAAACAAAGGATATAATAAAATTATAAGCCGATAAATACCCGATTATATATTATTTAATACTTAAGGTATATAATATATATAATAAATTAGAAACGATTAAAGAAGAGTTAAATATAAGTATACCCTAATAAATACTAATAATATAAGTTAATCATTTAATTAGGATCTTTTATTTATAAATGCTATAAATATAAGTATTGCTAAATTAATGAAGTATTACCTGTTAGTCCACAGGTCCCTGCATAAGCATACTTCGGTCTGGAAAAGGGGGTGCGGGTCAAAGTCGGGGGTCAGAGCCTAGCCGGACTGGTTTTAGTGGAGATTCGGTGGGGTTTCGTAGTATATAGTCTAACTCTCCTCGCACTCTCTTAGAAAATACACAGATTTTTGAACTATATATTTATTACTCTGTCGCCATACTCGCATTTAGAATATATTCACACATGCGGCGTGGTACATAAACCGGTACTACACCGACATTACCTTAAATAAAGTATAACCCTTAGTAATAAAGTTTTATATTTATCTTTAATTCTAAACCTTAGAATTAATTAAAAGAGAGGATTTAAAGCTTATAAGCGTTAATAAAAATCAAGAGACTGATATATTTAATTAATTAAAGGATATATATAAGATATTAGTTAAACTTTTATAAAAAGATTATTAAAAGACTATTTACTAACTTTTACAGATATAAAGAAGATTATTTATTAAGCTTACCTTCGTCATAATAAACTAAAAATTTAAATTTAAATCGAAACGACGACGATTTAGATATATATATAAAACGATGAAAATGAAGAACTCTATAGATTTACTTTGTATTTCGACGAAAAAAGAGTAAATAGGACTATAAGTTATAATCTATTATTAATTTATTATATTATTATCGGTCGAACTCGGGTAGTACCACGTATTCTAGTGAAGAATCGACACATTTAAGGGGTAAAATCCTGTGTGGCCAAATGTGTATTTAAGGAAAGGAGAGCTCTGTACGAGAGCTCTCCTTAAATGCTCGATAAGCGAGCATATGACTAGAACGTGACGATTATTAAACCAACAATTATTAAGAATAAATACTAATATTTTTAATAACAGGTTCGACCTCTAACCATTTAGGCTAATAATAAAAGATAAATTTCCAGTTTTATCTTTAATAGCTCGAAGCTATTTACAAATACCAGCAACTTCCGCCTCTTCCGAGAGATATTTAGCCAAGGAGCTCTTATTATTAATAATTTAGGAAAAGACTTAATAAAGAGACTTTTGAGTTAATAATATCTCAAAAGTTAAGGTATATTTAAAGAAGAAATAAAAGAAGAAGAAACAGTTAATACTAAAGGGGAAGATATATTTATTATTAATTAGTTTATTAAATAATAATTATTCGTAAGGATTTTTATGAAGTTAATTTTATATTTAGTTTATAGATTTTAATTTGTATTATTTTTTATCTTAATATTTTATATAATAGCTTATAATTCTTAAAATAAGTCTACTAACGAGCTTGGAGGCACGGGTCTGTGCGCTACAGGGCATTTCACAGCCAAATGAAAAATGATAATTCTTATATAAAATATCAATTCAAAAATCTAGTTAATGGAAAGATAGATATACTTCTTTTTTATCGTGTATTTTAATAATAAAGCAAAACAATTAAGCGTTCGTTAATATATTTATAGCGTGAACTCGCCTACTTTGTATTTTCTAAGCCTGAAAGTGCCTCGCGAAACCGCCTGTAGACCACAGACTCGTGCCTCCAGGCTCGTAATTTAATACTCTAAATTAATCAAAAGTTACTACTTTAAATTTTTTATAAATCTAATCTAATCTAATCTAATCGACTACTTTAGATTACTACCTGAGTAGTAGATTAGAAATTATCACACTAGGCTGCTTTTCTTCTCGTCTACGTTTAATACATGACATGTGGAAAAGCTAAGGAATGGCCTCACCATGGGCTGTTATTCCACCCACTTTCCATCTAGGGTTGCAAAACAACACGGACGGGCCTGCGTAACCTTTGCTAGGAAGTGAAGTAAAGAGGTTTTAAAGAACTAACCTAGAAATTTTATTTCCTGATGAGGTGCACTTGAAGTAAAGTAATAAGAGAAATACTAATTACATAATGAATATCCTATTTTCGGTCAAAACGAGTTACAAGTTAAACTGTACGTCTGACACTAAATTATGTCATAGTTCGGTGTATTTTATTATAAATCAAGGATAGTCCATGAATTCCGATAAGCGAAAGTTTACTGTTTTAGTTCCGACTTGTCACTCACATGTCAATTTAGAGCACCCAGAAGACCACACGGAAGACCCAGATTGGAAGCAGCTAGTTGGTTTAGGAAAACTATTACTCAAGTTGCATACCCCGCTCTCGACTCTTGGCTGTAGCTTGATCAGCACTAGTAGCATCACATATGCCGGAGATCAAGCTCAAAGAATTCGATCCGCCGGGAATGCCTTCTTGCAAACCTGCTCGATTGATGGGATTATGGAGTGTGGAGGGGTTGTGGTGACCATGCATTGGTAACACTGTGTGGCACCACATGGAAATCAGCATGTGAGTTTATGGAATTCAGCATGTGAGTTTGCATGTGCCTGGGATGAGGGGTTCAAATTCGACAACTTCAGAAGGCGAAGGGTATAGAGAGAAGACGAGACTTTGACGCAACAATACACTAGTGAGGATTAATTTGAATTCCCCTAAGAAGACAGCTCACATATCACAATCTCTGCAGTCTTGATTTGCTTGACTTCGAGGCCAAGCATGGCGAAGCTTGTAGTATTGTAGCTCGGTGGGATATCTAGTGTGTCTGCTCTCTCGTTCCCTTCTAAGTCGGTGTGCCCAGGGACACGGTGTAGTGTGATTTTGGCTTGTTTGCTGGTGAGTTGCTTGCAGCATTGGTGGCCCTTATTTGGCAGGCTTGTCCGGGGTTGTCTGGTGGTTTTTTGAGTCTCCACAGTCCGGCTTAGTTGTCCGCCACAATAGAATTATATTAGCAAATCTATGAGTTTTTGGGCTACTGAAAGCAGGCCTCCAGGGAGACTACGTAATATAAGCAAGGCCAACGATCTCCTTGCCACAATTTCCCAGATCTTCTAGGTTCAGTTCAAAGGCCCTTTGAGGGAGCCACCCCCGGCAAGAACACCTCTCCACGCCTCCCACCCGTTTGCTCCTTAAGCCTACGTAAATACCTCGAGGCCTCAGCTAGACCTGTATCCCTATCCGTAGACCGACACGTGCATCTGTCCTCTCGAGCTATATAATTAGACAGTGTTTCTGTCGCTGCCTTATGTGGACCCCAGAGCTACTTCCCTCTTCCCCTGCTTCACTGGCCCCTAGAGACAGCTCCGCACTTCCTTCCTTGCCTTCGTAGACTCCTCTAACTGTCTGCCAGCCTCAGAATCGTGATTCCCACGTGCTGTTGATGTCTTGACAACTCTGCGCGCTAGCGCCCCAGAGGTGTCCTATCGACTAAGAAGGGTATTATACACTTAAGGGGATTCCCACAGGTTCGCAGGGCGTACCGTATCGAAGGGCCAGTACCCAAGTCTGGTTCTTGTCGTTGGATGGTTTTCATCTCCGTTTGGTTGGCAGTCCTCTGTTCCAGGTCAGGCGGTAAAGACCTTCACTCCCAGTCCTTCCCCCGATGGAGGTGCGACCCTCCCCTAGCTCCAACCGCCTCAATCTTAGCTCTCCAGACCCTCAAGAGAGCTGAATGTTCGTAGGATGCACCGCGTACGGGTGTTAAGTCTTCGCATCCCTACTAAGATGGAGCGGTGGCATGGAGCACAAAATATTAATCACTTCATCCAGTTACACATGCACGCGAATTTGCACAATTTCGCAGTGACTAGCTTCATTGTCACTCAACCCATATCTCAAGTGGACGAGGTCTCTTGATAACAAGAAACCAGCACCATGCTGACTTGGACCTGTGTCCAACCAAAATGCTCATACCAAACACAACCGATGCAGAAACAGCCCCAAAAGTCCCACCCAACTCCCATTCGTGTTCACGTTGCTCTTCTCCATACTATCCATTAACAGATTTACCCAAGATGTTGTATCTATCTGTCTGCTAACACACATTTACTGCGGCAGAGTCTCGTAACCACCAGTCGGTTTGTGCTCCTCGCGGTGTGAGAAAAAGTAATAGATGATCAATCCTCCGATGGGGAAGATAAAATCTAGAAGGCACCAGAGGCACTTTGGGAGGACGCGGCGGTCGGACTTGATGACTTCCCCTGCGAAGAGATAATCATCAGCCATGATTCATCAAACACGAGGCTGAGTCGAACAGAGAAGCTACTGACGAGCGACTGAGGGAGGTAGGAGGAGACGTACTGGAGGCCAGGATATCGAGGATCAAAACAATGAACCCGATAATTCCACTGGCGGTACCGTATTTCCAGGTGTTCTCATGATCATCCTCGGTGGAGATAGGTTGAGCCATGGCAGAGGCAGCAAGGAGGATGAAGCTAAGGACGGTTTGGAAGGGGAACATGCTTGTTGGTTTTGGATCCCGATTGAATCGTATTGTTTGGACTTTAAGAGTTGTTGATACGAAGTCTGATTGTTGTGATAACAAAGGAATGGCTTGGAGGTGAAGGTGGTGGAGTGATGGTGGGGTGGTCAGTCACCTTGAAGAATCACGGGAAAGGTGAGGCTTGTTCAGTGGCAGAGGCTATAGTATTATCACAACGTCATAGGGTGGCGATGTAGAGCGTGATCCCACTTGCCGCAAACGTAGAGCGGAGAGGATCATCCTAGTAGAACATCCCTCGGAATACACGTATTCCCTGTCACGTGTACACCCTGATTCCGGGGGCAGGTGTAAATTAATTAAGTAATAACTCCACCACTAATAATTCAATTGATTTTCTCGCTTAATTAGCGCTGGCTAATTCTTCTGACAGAGTACTGTAGATAGGGCTGGTTCTGATACGCATTGCCGCGTTTTAGAGGTGTTTATCGAGCTACTGAGGAATTAGTTTGCATTCTATTTCCAGTGCTGCCGTGGAGGTTGCCTAGAATGCTCCGGCTACTACTTTCAGGCCCTTGTATTATATATATTTGATCCAGTCTGCCACTTTCTTCCTATGGCTCGCCTTTCCGGCTGGCATGTACCATGCCGAGCATCTGTAGAGTACTTGTGGGTGGATCACTGCTTGGTACGCTTCCCTCAGGTTCAGCAGGTTTATTCAGCATAGAACAGCTGCTGTGTTATTTTCCGGTCCAGCGAGGAGTCGTGTTGATTGGTATGAGTCACATGATGAATCATGAATATCATATCTGCCTAGCTTTTAGTATTGGAGCCTATGGCTGCCTATCGTTCACATGGCTTATATGAAGCATTTGCAGCTGTAGTCTCAATCAGTCGCATGCTGTTTATTGCACACTATCCCACCAACTGACAAACTCTCGGCAGCCTCTACGGTAGATTCCCCAGAAGTTCCACCGCAGGCTGCTTGAACCCACACTTGCTACAGAATTTATCTCCAAACATGCAGAAATTGCCGCATTCTGAGCAGTAATGTCCTTCCGCCTTCTTTCTCTCGGGTGCTCTTGGACCGTAATTGGGATGCGATGGGGGGTGATACGTTTCACCTGGACCTCCTGCATTTGAGATAGTGGCGTATTGTCGATCCGCTTCAATCTGGGCCGTTCTGCTCCGTTCTCTCTCAATCTCTTCGTGAATGACTTGCTGTGTATGCCTCTCTGTCTCTTCTTTTTCCCGCTGTTTCTCAAGAGCCTCTCGATCAGCAGCTTGCTGCCGCTGAAAATTCAACTGCTCTTGTTTTGCCACTTCACTTTTAGCTGCTGACTTCGACGCACCCATAACCACAGCAGCTGCAAGAAGCGGTCTACCGCGCCCACGATTGAACATTTCTGACCTGTGGCTTGCCAGTTAGTTTAATTCAATAACGTCCTATAGTTTTGGCAAAATATGGAAATAGAAAAATATATCATGTTAATTTGATTCTCGATATAATTGAAAATAAAAACACACAAATAGGCAAAGACACTTACGAAGTTTACGAACACTAAAGAAGGTAAAAGCTCTCCTCTTAATAACAAACAATCCGAGGAACGACAAGTGCTATCAGTAAGCCAGGTAAATTGTCAGCCGGGTGTGGGGGGACAGTGTATTGTCTTGTAATAGACGGTGAGAAGATGATATGAGGGTTGTTTCAATCCTTCGACTTTGATGGAAATTTTGTGAAAGCTTGATCAAAGGTCAATAGACTTATTCGATTATTACTGACTAGCATCCTCCGGGAGATCCGAGGTGGCTTTCTCGATCTCGCGATATGATATATCTTTGCACATGTGAAATCACGCAGGCCAGCTGAGGCGCAATCGAGACCAAGCCATTTCATTTTCTGAATCGCTAGTAAGCACCGCCGCCCAGAAGGTGGTCTGATTAGGAAACGCCGGCTTCACATGATAAATCCTTCCACCTCCAATAAAATCACTTTGACGGGAGCTCTGACATCTGCCACAGATATTTGAGCTTAGATCGAGATCCGAGAGGGCATTGCTGGACGGGAAGTCTCCCACATTCCCCCGCAATCATCGAGATCGCAGCGCAGACACGCCCACCCACACTTCTGCCTGCAACTTAGCTCACCTTTCGATCATACGATTGAATCAAGCGGAGGGTGTCTCTTTTAGTTTGAAAAGTTCGGTTAGCCTAAGAATAAAACTTTCGAACTCCAGCCCCCCCAAAACCCAATGTACCTCGTGCTGAACTTACAGTGGAACTTGCAATGGCTTTCTCGAGACACGAAGAAGATATCATCACAATCGACCCAATATGCCCCGTCTCCACAGACCTCGTTCAGAATATAGAAGACGGCCAAGGATCAGAGATGAAGGAGATAATGGCCTCGCAGTCCGAGACTAGGCAGAACAGGCCAGAACACGTCGAAAAACGGAGAGAGCTCACACGTCTCGCAACTAACCTTCACAGCGCTGGATTCACGGATCCTGTATTAGATCCTACTGGCCCAGCATTCGATGTGTACAGATGGATTAAAATGGTCCTACACGCCGCTGACGAAGCAGGTGTCGAGTTCCCGCGAGCTTCTTTTACCTTCAAGAATCTTACTATTTCGGGCACCAGAACAACAGCCCGCTTTCAGGCGAACGTGGCGTCAATCTTGATGGTTCCGTTACGGCTGCGCGAGCACTTTCGCTGCAGAAAAGACCCGGAGACAGCTATATTGAGGCGCTTCAACGGCGTCACGAAGTCTGGCGAGCTTCTTCTAGTGCTAGGGCGTCCTGGAAGTGGCTGTTCCACGTTCCTGAAAACAATTGCCGGAGAGGTTCATGGGCTGAAGGTAGACAGTGATTCTGTGATTCATTACAATGGTTCTGCATCTCAAAAGAGCGCCCACAGTTTTGGCGCTGACTGATGACCAGGTATACCTCAAAAGGAGATGATTCGAAAACACAAAGGCGAACTGGTCTACAACTCGGAGGTTGACAAACACTTTCCGCATCTTACTGTAAGGCAGACTTTGGAGTTTGCGGCTACTATGCGCACGCCTCGAAATCGCGTTTTAGGTCTCTCTCGGGAAGATAGAGTTAAGCAAGTGACTGCCGTTGCCATGACAATTTGCGGCTTGACTCAAACTCAGAATACGAAAGTGGGCAATGACTTCGTTCGGGGAGTCTCTGGTGGCGAAAGAAAGGTGATACCCAAGACTTGTTAATTCGACTTTATGCTAACATATACCAAGCGTGTCAGTATTGCGGAGATGATACTGGCTTTGTCCCCGATCGGATGTTGGGATAATAGTACGCGGGGACTTGATTCTTCAACCGCTCTCGAATTCGTTCGTGCTTTAAGAATGAGTGCGGATATCATCGGAACTACTCATGCTGTAGCTATCTACCAGGCCTCTCAGGCCATTTATGAAGTTTTTGATAAGGTAATGGTCCTCTATGAAGGTAGGGAGATCTATTTTGGCCCTACAAACTCTGCGAAAGGATATTTCCAGGAGATGGGCTGGTATTGCCCACCACGTCAGACTACGGGGGACTTTCTCACCTCTGTTACTAATCAGGAGGAGAGAAAACCGCGGTATGGTTATGAAGCACGAGTGCCTCGAACTCCAGACGACTTCGAGAAACATTGGCGCTTGTCGCAAGCTTACACTCAGCTCCAAGACGAAATACGGAAGCATGAGAGCGAAATCTCGGACCATGTTGCTGCAGACCAGTTTATAGCATCACGCAAAGCTGCTCGATCACGCCAACTACAAGCGGAATCTCCATACACCGCCAGCATTCTAATTCAGATAAAATCTTGCACAAGACGCGCATATCAGCGGTTATGGAATGATAAACCATCAACGTTGACCGTGGTTCTTGGTCAAATCATCATGGCACTTGTCGTTGGCTCTGTCTTTTACGGAACACCAAACAATACGAACAGCTTTTTCGCAAAAGGTTCAACGTTGTTCTTTGCAACTTTACTCAGCGCTCTTATCGCTATCACGGAAATCAACAACTTATACCAACAAAGACCAATCATTGAGAAGCATGCTTCTTATGCGTAAGGGCTACTCATTGGCAGATGATCTCTTAACTGCCGGCTTCCCCTCAGATCGTGTTTAATGCTAATTTTCTCACCAGCTTTTACCGCCCTTTTACTGAAGCTCTCGCAGGTGTGATATCGGATGCCCCCATCAAGCTCATTATCGCCATATGCTTTAATCTGATCCTGTACTTTCTTGCAGGGCTTGACCCAGAGCCCGCCCGATTCTTTACCTTCTTTCTTTTCACCTTGTTAGTTAGGTTCACGATGTCTGCGATGTTCCGGACAGTAGCTGCGTCTACGAAAACCATCTCTCAAGCTCTAGCTATGGCGGGTATCTTGGTACTGGCAATCGTAATCTACACAGGGTACACAATTCCGCGGCCATACATGCATCCGTGGTTTAAATGGATCACCTATATAAACCCTCTGGCATACGCGTTCGAGGCTCTAATGGTGAACGAATTACACGCCAGGGAATTTCCCTGCGCAAGGTAATCTATATTCCAACTAATACTGGCTAATGGCACTACTCACTACTCGCGTAGTTTCGTCCCGACATATCCAAATCTGACTGGAGAAACGTTCATTTGCCCCGTTATAGGCGCCGTCGCTGGGCAGAGAAATGTTTCAGGTGATGCCTATGTCCAAGCAAGCTTCCAGTACAGTTATTCTCATATCTGGCGGAACCTCGGAATCGTGATCGCATTCTGGGTATTCTTCCTTGCAGCATATCTGATTGCCAGCGAACTAAACTCATCGACTTCAAGCACAGCGGAAGTTCTCCTTTTCCTACGAGGACGAGAAGGGAAAGACATCCGGAAGCCCACTGCGCATGGTGGTGGTGACGATGATCAACGTTACCTTCCAGTGGCAGGCGCTGTCGAGAAGGACAACCACACGCAGGACGCAGAAACTACCCGGCCCCAGAAAAGCATCTTCACGTGGCGTGATATTGTCTACGACATACATATCAAGGACGAACCCCATAGACTGCTAGACCACGTTTCTGGATGGGTAAAGCCGGGTACACTAACAGCGCTGATGGGCGTTTCGGGTGCGGGAAAGACAACTCTCCTTGATGTTCTTGCCCAGCGTACCTCTGTTGGAGTAGTCACTGGAGAAATGCTAGTCAATGGAAAGCCATTAGATTCAAGCTTCCAACGCAGAACTGGTACGGTCCATAATGTGAAGGTCACTGGCTATAGTTGCTGATTGGTTTTTTCTAGGATATGTGCAACAACAAGACTTGCATCTTGAGACTTCAACCGTCCGTGAAGCATTACGATTTAGCGCAATGCTGCGGCAGCCCAAATCTATATCAAGGAAGGAGAAGTATGATTATGTAGAAGATGTAATTAAGGTTTGTGTCCTGCTGTTTCTCCTTTGTGCACCTTGTTAACCACACTGGAGATGCTTGACATGGTCGAATTCTCTGAAGCGGTTGTGGGTTTACCAGGAGAAGGTCTCAACGTGGAACAACGAAAACTTCTTACAATTGGAGTGGAACTTGCAGCCAAGCCTGAGCTTTTAATTTTTCTCGATGAGCCGACAAGCGGCCTCGACTCGCAAAGCTCGTGGGCGATTGTAAGGTTCCTTCGCAAACTTGCTGACAGCGGACAAGCTATTCTCTCCACAATTCACCAACCTAGCTCTGTTTTGTTCTTGGAATTTGATCAATTACTTTTCCTTGCTAAAGGGGGGAAAACGGTATACTTCGGTGAAATAGGTCTCAACGCCGAAACACTTCTTCACTACTTCGAAACGCACGGCGCTAGACCATGCGGCCAATCAGAAAACCCCGCTGAATATATCCTAGAAACAGTGGCCGCCGGAGCGAGCGGTCTATCTAAGCATGATTGGCCAGATTTATGGAAGTCAAGCGACGAATTTCGAGACGTCAAAGCTGAACAAGACCGCATTCACCACGAAATGAGTAGTATGGGCATAATATCGAGAAATCGTGGCGACAAAGGCGAATTTGCTATGCCTCTGTATGTTCAGATTATATACACTATGGTCCGAGCTTTCCAGCAACATTGGCGCACGCCCTCTTATATTTGGGGGAAGATCCTGCTGGTTGGGGTGTCCGCTCTGTGGGTGTTTCTCAAATTCTTTATGGTACAAGGCTTACGCACGACAGTTTCATCGGCTTCTCGTTTTTCAAGTCAAATACCTCTATGCAGGGTATACAAAATGTCATATTTAGCATTTTTATGCTCACCTCGATTCTCAGCTCGCTCGTTCAACAGGCCAGTTGACTGAACGAAGAAAGCGTACATCTCTAATTTGGTTTTAGGTTATGCCTCGTTTCATTGTGCAAAGGTCGCTGTATGAGGTTAGTTAATAATGGAATGTAGCTCTTGTATGATTTTAAAGCTGACTGACCTTACCAGGTCCGTGAGCGTCCTTCAAAAGTGTATTCGTGGGTCGCTTTTATCCTCGCCAATATCATAGTTGAAATACCATACCAGATTGTGCTCGGTATTTTGGCTTATGCTTGTTACTATTATCCGATTTTCGGGTGTGTCTCGCTCGGCCCCAGCCTATCTTCAATTCTTCCTCTTACATATACTAGCATCCAATCTTCGCAGCGCCAAGCCCTCATCATGCTCTTCTGTATTCAGATCTTTACCTTCGCTAGTACCTTTGCACACATGGTCATCGTTGCGTTGCCAGATGCTCAGACCGCTGGGGCTGTGGCAACTCTCCTTTTCTCCATGACTATGATCTTTAACGGGTGAGCAAACCAATAACAGTTAAGAAGCTGCAATGTTCTAATAAGCCTAGTGTCTTCCAACCCCCGGATGCCCTTCCTGGATTCTGGATATTCATGTATCGTGTCAGTCCTCTGACTTACATTGTCGGTGGAATTGCGGCGACTGGTCTTCACGGTCGCCCTGTCCAATGCTCTGCGAGCGAAACTAGCGTTTTCAACCCTCCCAATGGCCTAACTTGTGGTGTTTATTTGGAACAATATCTCACTCAAGCACCTGGTCAACTCTATAATCCGGACGCCACAAGTCAGTGCCAGTATTGTCCTTTCTCAAATTCCGACCAGATCCTCTCCCTTTCTGAAATCTCTTGGAGCACGCGCTGGCGAAACTTTGGCATTGTGTGGGCTTACATTTTCTTCAATATCTTTGTAGCGATAACGCTCTATTTCGTCTTTAGGGGCAAGAAGTGGGATGGCCAAAGGCAGAATAAGACGTTTAGCAGAGTGAAGGCTTGGTCGCAACGAATAGGATCTTACACCAAGGCTATCTTTTCAACGTGGTGGGGCCAAGCGCTTAATTCTTCTCGGTGAGAATGTAACGGTCGTGTATTTACCCGGTAAGCACAAGGTGGTTTGGGGATCTCGAAGGTCAAGAGATAGGCGTATCACGTACGGTCGAAGACAATTACTAGTATGGTTGAGAATACTATTCGAGTTAAACACGAAGCTCCTATCTAATGGCAAATGTGCCAGTCTTACATAGACCTTCGTTCCGGGTTGAACCGCTGGACCGCTGACGGTCCACCCGAGGAAAAACGAGGGGTTCAATCCAGAACCCCCCGCCTTTCTTCAGCAGGAACAAGTTTCAATAATAAGAAATTCTATTGGCGGAGAACTAACCAAAAATCTGACTCCCTGCTGAAAACAAGTTGAGAAGAGTACGAAACAGAGGGCCACCAGTATGACTTTCGGTTCTGTTGTCTTGTCTCAGTACTACGGTTGTTTAATCCAATCTCACTAGCTTCGTTGTAAGATACCGAGATACTTGGTCGGGGCTAGAGACGAAGGGTTTATGACAGCTCACTTAGCCTTTGAAGTGACTAACTTTATGTCCTTTACGAGTATATCAATTATGCGAACACAGATTTATACTAACCTTGTGACACAAGCGTGATAGAGGATATAGCAATGCGGCTCTATACAGCGCACCGAAATGACGTAGTGGCCTGAGTAGAACTGCCAGAGTCTACAGGATGACATCGTGGACAAAGCCCAAGGCGTGTTTCTGTGGGTGCATCTAGTAGTGAAAAACCTGATTACGTTTCTCAACAAACGGAAGCTTGGGAATATAAAGGAGCTTCAGAAGATGGTGAACGACCTACCCACTGAGATAGAGGCGTTATATACCCACATATGGAATGCCATCAACGCTGATAACATGGAGACTGCCACTCGACTACTCCGACTTTGGGAAGCTTCATTCCATGGTCTAGAGGCGTTAACCATTTGGGTAGCGGGGGGGAGCGAGATTCCGCGTCAAGCTGACGGCACTGTTTCGGATACTACGGTGGAGCACATCACCCGTTGTGTCCAAGGCACTCTGGATATGCATACGAGAGGTATTTTGCAGGTGTCCCCAACTGGTGTTGCCAACATTCTACACCGGAGCGCGGCCGATTGGCTTGAAAAAGCATCGATATGGAATGATATCTGCTCGAAACACCTAAAGACTTCGATTCCAATCTTACGCTTCTCGAAGTTGGTCTGGTTCGGCTGGGCGACAAAGTACGAGTGAGACTAGGTCGTGGCCGAACACTACGTTCCGACTTCTGGAGTACAGTAACTGACTACCTCTGGCGTGGCTTCTTTGTGCGTGATACCTCTAGAAACCAAAAGAAACTCGTAGAGATGCTAGACGAGTTCGACAAGGTCGCCACAAGGGTTGTGAACGAGATTGATCTCCTCCGGAATACTTGGGAGTCCAAAGAGTGGGTCCCAACAGACGTTGATCGCCTAGTCGGAGGACCTCACTACAGTCCTTACCATTGGGTCGTTACGCAAGGATCAACTGGTGTACGGGAAGGAGTTGTATCTGAAAATTGCTTCATCGGGCTCGCTGCTCAGATGGGAATGCTGCCCTACGTTAAAGCTAAAGTATCGCAGAACCCAGACCTTGCCATGTCAAGTCCGACCCGCATCTCGCTCCTTGCAAATGCAACGTTTGGCTTCCACTATCACTCTCTACGCCGGGCAGTGTCCAGATATGTTATTCAGGTACCAACTTTCAGGCAGCGGCTCAGAACGGTTAAGTACTTACTCCACCACTTACTCCACCATGGAGCGGACCCTTGTGGACCAATTTGGCCAGAAGACCCCAAGTTTACCGTGAGTGACCAGGTGCTACTGCTCGCTGACCCAAGTGATAACGAGGAGGAGAAGGAGAAGGTGGAATAGGAGAAGTCGAAGGAAGAGGAGCTAATTAGAGGAGGAATTGAAGAAGGAAAAAGCTAGGTATTGCCAAGAAGTTGCGAGGCTCTTCAAGTTACGGTTGAGCTGGGGAGCCTGGATTCTACACTTCTTACCAACCCGGATTGAGGCTTTTACAATATGGGCATGGGGGAAGGGGTTTCTGGACTTGGATGAAGAGTGAGGTCACTAAAGTGATGAAATTGGTTTCAAAGGACGAAGAGCACAACGCTGTCCAAGAATCTAGTAAGATTTGCTTCAAACCATGGAAAGTTGGAAAGTATGCATCATGTCTGATCGGAGTAGGGACAAAAGGTAGCCAAGCTAGTCCATGAATACAACGAACCAAACGCACCTCAGGTGCCTTTAAGACTCTCATTGCACTCGAAAGAACCGGCACCACCCTTCTACTCCACTACTTTGAGAGATTCAAAGGAGTCTATTTGTGTAGAAATCAACTGCAGGGAACGAATTGGAGAAATATCTATATCCCCAGATCCATTGATGATACGATGGGTATCAGTATTCAGGCTTGAATTCTGATAAGACAAAAGGGATCGCACCTTCTTGCAATGTCTAGTGGGTGCTAGTAAGAGCTCGCGCTATTACTCTGCGTACGCCATCTCGTCTTCTAGACTTCCACCTTGCGTTCCATGACTTTTTGTAAATTTTCCAGGTTCCCCAGTACAATGTAGCAACCCAATTGATCGTTTTCTGAGCCGGGATTGTATAAAGATATCTAGGACATCCAAAGACAAAGGGAGTAAAGAAGTCCCCAGCTACTAGTGCAGCAGCGAGACAATCTAACGAGCTTTCTACATTCTAGGAGACCTAAAGCATCTAAATTGAGAAGCAAGAGCTTAAAAAAATTCGGTTTTTCCTGAGCTACATCTGGTATCCACAGTAGTGACCTGCAGCACCTAGCTGCCAGCTTATTCACCATTGTACCTATCATGATGTAGCCATCCAAGCGCCTTTATCCCCTTGGGCAACATATCCTGCCTCCCCCCAGGGCACTATCTTCTTTCGGCGAAAGAGGAAAAGTAGCCAATGAGAAGGGCAGAAAGTGGTCTTTCGCCGAAAAGTGCAACTGCTATAGGGACGTAGGCGGGAAGTCGTTAAACTCGCTGTGACTAGGATGTCCTTAACTCCTGTGACCGGGATGTCTTTAACTCCTGTGACTGGGATGTCATAAACTCCGTGACTTGGGAGTCTTTAAAACCCGCTAATGGCGTATATAAGTGGTATATAGCCCTGCTTGAGTCAGCGTAAAAGGCACGTTTTCGAGGAGGGAGAATCTGTCGTAGGAGAGGAGGACGCGGAATCTAGTCTTGGTTGGGAAGTTACTACAACTCGGAAGTGAGAACCGAAAGCGGAGAGATTAACATTCTTTGCAAAACTCTGTCCAGCGAAAGGGGCGGATGTCCTTGAGTAGCGGGTCATACGAATCCCCCAGGCGTGGGACAATACGGTAGGCTGTTGTAGAGGAGGCGACGAAGCTCTCCGAGGAAGCATAGAAAGGCCGCGGGTAGCGAGAAAGCCTAGGATGATTTGGGTAGACGTGATTCGGTCCTCGGACGACAGTACGGGACGGTCAAACATTAATCTCACGGAGGACATTGCCGCCGTACAAAAGATGGAACTCCCCGTTCCTGGGATCGGGGCTGAATACTATTCTCGTAGAGGTAGTAGGAGGGGCCGAGATGGAACCCCATGGATAGATGAAGAGATGGGTTAATAGGCCGGGTTTCTAGACCGGAGCTGATGGAGGTCATTCGATGATTGATAGGCCTCTCTTCTGTTGGTTCTGACTGGGAGCGTTGCCTCTCCTAGACCAACTCATGGGCTGTTTTGACGGATCTCCCACGAATTTGGCGCTGCAAAGTGCCCCTCATGAATTTGAGGATGCGGATCGGGATTATGGTTTTTGCTGTCCACAGGAGCGTGATCTCGGACCACGAGCGGGCTGTCAACTCTGCCGCGGTATTGGGCAATTGTCGGGACATGGAAATCTCTTGGGATTATCGATGAGAGCTTTGGCGCAGCGTCGGGTGTCTCTTGTTGACTTGGATGAGTAGAGCAGAGTTCTTGCCAGCAGACGCAACCACGGCGATCTTCAACATGTATAGCTAACACTAGGCGTCGAGTAGTAGCAATCTGAACCCCTAACCCTAACCCATTTTGACCCAAAATATAGTACAACATATACCCTCGAGCATTGCATAGGCAATAGTAAAGTACTTGTCTAGCTACAAAGAAGATAAAGGCTAGGTGAGAATTTGATACACCACGCACCAAGATTATTATAAATGCCATTAAACCAGAAGAGAATCACATCAAATTGTAACGAACAGAAATTACCCGATATAAACTGGCATCTTGCTCTCGTACCATTCCGAACCAACCATGCTAGCATTCTTGCTGAAGCCATGCAGAAGATGCCAACAACATCCGCGGAGGAAAAGCATAGACCACACAGTGTTTGCCCATGTCTCAGATTCGAAAGACCCGAGGTCAGGCCGCAAAACTTGGAGCTCTTTGATAACTTGTGGACGTTGGCAGTCGAAGTATGCCTCCATGGATTTAACGGCTCGTTGCCAGTTATAGTCAGCTTCGGACAGGCTAGCGAAATCTGGTATGTATGAGGTTAGCATGGTTTAGACCGAGATGAAAGGTCAAAGGGAAGGATGATTCGTAATAGGCTTGGGAAACGTGTCCCAGGGAGGTTATAAGTGGGGTATATATTCCAATCACTCTCGATTATAGGAATGACATCAGAGTCTCACCTTGAGGAATATTTGCTGCACTTCTGAATTCATCCATATAAGAAGCCATGGCTTTGAGGTAAACACTCAAGTATTGTTTATAAGAGGCGTCTTGGCGGTACTCCTTACGGATTGCACCAAACCCTTGGCGGTCGATATGGTCCTTGTTTTCTTTGAGAAAAAACTGATTGGTGTATTCCCAGGTCTCGTGGATTAGATCAAGCCTGGCCAGATCAGCTTTGTTTGAGGCGACAGCGTCAACAAAGATTTTGAGCCTGTCGTACCAAGCTCCAGAGAGCTCGTTGTGGATGTCTTCGATTGACCTTTTAGTCTGGGAGAGCCGTAGATACCGTTCGGGTTCCTGGATTGTTGGATCATATCCAGACTGGTCATTTTTAGAAGTCAATACGACCAGATTTGATAAGCACATATTTATTACATATGTCCACTCATCGGCGTTCTCGTAGACGGATCCAAACTCCCTGCTGGTGATGAAGAATTTGGCGGCAGATGAAAAGCACATACTGCCGTCGGAGTTTGTAGTGAAACTGCACAAGAGCAGATTTCCAGGCTCACGGGACTGTACATTATCTTTCCAGACTGAGATCAACCTTTGTTTAAAGTTATCGAGCCATTCCTGCAAGCTGACGCCAACACCGAGTTCGTTAAGAATTTTCTCGCATCTCTCTTTGATGTTAGAGATCTCATCGCCTGGGCGATGCTCGGTTCTCATGAGTTTCAAAAAGAACGGTCCTAGTAGAAGCTTGCTCAAATGGACAAGGGTAATATCTGCGGATGGTCTGCGAATTCGGGTCAACTTGCTGTCCTTGAGGCGGAGGACAGGAGCCACAAGAGCCGGAAGCTCGGAATAGACTATCACGAAGTAAGTGTTGTGATTTTGTAAATGACCGTGATAACACAGCCCACTATGACAAAAGCCCGTAGAGCCCAGCACTGTAAATTTGGAAGACAGTTGAATCACTTGAGGTAAACCCATATCCGGGAGGCCAAGTTCTACCACCAGGGTATGGTTTCACCAGGGGATATTTCAATAAAGAACGGTGACCTACTCACTTGAAATACAGTTTGATAGCTCGCCGGCTTGCAATCGCATCTTTTTCGCAATTTCAACTCCACAATATCTTCCAATAATATGATCAAAGGCACCGTTTTGGATTGGCCATCCAGGGTGATCTAGGGATCCTGTTTCTACTGCACTTCTTGGCAAATATCCAAATCCCAGCACTGCAGCTAGGCGGTTTGGAATGTATAGCCTGGACGGCCTCCCACTCTTGACGTGCCTGCCTGATGTGTAGAAAAACAACATTGCACCAAGGCCTCGGACCCAGCTTGATGTGACGGATAATCCGATATGATTGCTATCGGCCTGCATTCGGCCAGCCTTCGGATCAAATTCGCTCCACTCAAGTCCCAGTTGGTGCATGATGATGACAATATCATTCACAGTCGATATTGCGTATGGTTTGACGATATCAGGTTGCATAAAATCCCAACTTTTTCTGACGACTCTGACTGCGGGTACAAGGGTAATTTGACTCATCTCTGGATGTAATGGCCCTCCCTTGAACTCCTCTCTCTGCAACTCTTGATATTCCTGCAAAGTTCTTAGCAAAAGGACCCAAGTAGCAAGCTCGTCCTCTATATAATCCTGCTGCTGCTCCTCCTTTGGTGTTTCGGTTGGCACATTTCTTAAACCGCGGTGCCGGGAGCCTCGGCCAGGGGTCTGTACACCGGTTTCAACGTCCGTAGGAACGGGGATCGGTGGTTGACGTGGGCTTTCTGCTTTTGCCAGTGGTACGGCTTTGGTAATCATGGAGGCCGCGTAAGATGCATCGCTTCCATCGATTGGGATTACTCGTCGCCCAGCTGATGTTGAATTCGGATCAGTTGGATCGTACATCAATAGCGCAGGGACAGCAAAACGTGTTTCAAACCGGAATTCCCAATTCTTTAGCCTAAAGTTTCGGTCGGTGAGGCTGGCCCACTGATCAATGACAGAGGCCTGGCATCGACGGAAGCCTTCTGCAGTCCCGAAGTATTGTTGAAGTGCTTGTGCGCAGGCAATCACGAAAGCACAAAGAGACACTGCCATTGCTGTTATAGCAATAGCGAGATCTGGCGTCATTTTGCGAAAATGACTTTGGTATAATGAATGACAGCCGATTGATGTGAGGTGAAGAAGCTTAATGTCTCAATAGAGTAAACGACCAGACAGACGACAAGCCCAAACCGGGACCCCCCGCATCGGGCAAGGCGCGCTGCACGGGCCAACCGCCGCTTTGTTGGGCGTAAAGGACCTCTCCCCTCACGCCACGTCAAGTCTCCCAGCTAACCACCCGCTACTCGGCAACATACAGTGGTGGGGTGGGGACTTAGCTAATCATGTCGGCTAAAATCTCCGGGAAGTATCGCGTCCACTCGAGTACCTATGACAAGCCTGAAGGAAGTGATTGTGGTTCGTGTATCACGACGGATGAGCCAAACAGATATCTTGTACCTGAGGTGCAGATGAAGTTTTGAGCTTTTTAATGACCAAGAGTATGCGGGGGGGAGGTGTCACAGAATGTGCTGATGACGGCTGGGACAGTCTATGAATTCATCATCATCATCATCATCATCATCATCATTGATTTTCCCCGGGACTCGTGATCTCCTCGGAGATTTCTCCTAGTAGAAGCGCTATGCACGTGTTCCGGCGTTGGCATTGACTGCTATCCTAATGAATGAATGAAACTAATGATATTGTGGCCCCTTTGGTCAGATCATCAGCAAGTAGTTCCGAACTTGCTGTTGAGGAGCGGATCTTGAGTGGCAAGAGGTTGTGTCTCTTTAAGGATATGTGACGAGGAGCTGAAAATTCAAGCACAAGCACGAACTGAGTCTTGGCTTGGTAGAAAGAGATCACTTCCACAGACTGTCTCACTGGTATAATGCAAGCAATGAGAGAATAGGTCTAGTTACTTTAGCAAGGCGGAGGTCGTGCGAGAGAGTCTTTATCTTGGAATATGGGAGGACTAGGATCGTAGACTACTGGCGCTTGAGCAGCAATGCCATAACCGTGGGAGCCAGGTGTGAGAGAGCCGCCTTGGGCGGTACGTGCCGGAAAGCCTGATTTCTCTTACTCCGGACGATTGTTCACACTTCATATTCCCAGAGCAGGAGAGAAGTTCTTTGCAAAATCGACAGTTCATAATTTCATACAACTGCTTTCTATTGCACTAGAAATAGGTACAAAAGCTCATTTAGAACTTCAACTGCAGTCTCCTATATAATCCCCCAATTCTCCAAATCGCATCCACACTACAGGAATTCCATACCCCCTCTCCCGGACCCAGGGCTCTCCTCAACACGCCCCAAGTAGAGGGATCATAGTAAAGTGCAGAAAATACAGCAATATCCTCCATCACTAGATTTGAACATTCCTTCCTGTTACCTCTCAACCAAGTGAGCTCGCTCCCATCGGGGGGAGAGAACCCCAGCAACAGTGCAGCAGTCAAGACATGCATTCTGACCGCTGCGTTGGCAAGGGGCATTAGATCTATCAGGTGACGGCGCCTTCTCTGCAGCAGATCACAGATTGCAACAATGATTGGACGCCCAATAACTGACCGAATCTCTCCAAGAAATGTAGCACCATGTGGGCCTGACCGTGCACCAAGTTCTAAGAGCTCCCTCTGTTTTAACGCCTCGCCCATCGCCCCGAGCGTGTTGTCCAAGTATCCGGCTTTGTCCGTCGACTCAATTTGACTCGGCAAGCGTCCCGAAAATTTCAAAGTAGCTTCGACTGCACCGACCACAATAGTCGAGTATGGATTTAGCCCTGTTCTCTTGAAATAGCCCCCATTCTCTCTCTCCGGGGGTGGCACCAGCTTTGCCGGTACAGGCATTTCCCCGAAGAGTTCGAATTTTTCTAAGATCCTCTAGTCGTCCAAAAATAAGTGTGCTGTTCGACGGGTGGTGGACTCGTTGTACAAAAAGTCGACGGTCATATGAGGTGCCCTTTCCAATGAAGAGAAGTGAAGGTTGATGTCATTATTTCTTCAAAGATAATCAGCGAAGTGTATACCGCGACTTCCTCATGTCTCTTACCGTGGACGCATGAGAACTCCATATTTTGGCAGTTCCCCGCGCGCAATCATGAGTTCCTTGAATCCTTGTGCGATACGCCATGAGTGTGAGTCGAGAGGTGACTCGTCTTTTTCGTTGAAACGAACAACTTGAAGAGGGCGTTTTCACCGGGAATCGGGTGCATGCTGTCCGCAGGGGCCGTCTTGCGTTTCTCTATGCACCGTATCAGTCTCTGAATTGTTTGCAAGGTGGAAGATAGTATACTTGGTGCAGGCTCCATTTCCTTTCGAGCTCGAGCTTCTTGAAACGTGTGCGAGAGCCGCAGAGAGAGAAGGTGGTAGCGTGCGCCTGCTAGAAGATTCAAGAGATCAATGTATTGAGGGCCCGCCAAATCTCTGGACAGATGAGACGGCAGGACGCTCTCGCGATGGGCAAATGAAGCGCATACCGACAGAAGAAAATCTGTAGGAAGGTAGCAAAAAATGAGGCTCTGCAAAAAGATGCACTTTGATACGTCGAGTCATGCGGGCTGCTGCTGCTGCCTTGCGCCACATCCTTGAGCACGTAGTCTTTGTATCTTCATACTATCACGAGCCACTCGTTCGAATGTCAAGTGGGCGTATTATGAAATAAATATTTGGACGAGTTGAGAAGAATACAGAAGAATGATAGCCTCTGAGTTTCGAGAAAAGTATGTAAGATATGATGAAGTCTGTGCCTGAAGCCCCTCCTTACCCGGAGTGGGGCATATGCCGATTAGTTTTAGGGTTTAAGGTTTAGTTCTATTAGTTCTAGCCAAGGTATCTTGCCTCAAGTGTTTTTCCTTCTACACCAGAAGGCGAAATAGGTGTCGTTTGTTTTTCAGATGCTGTAATTATTTTACAAGTTGTTTGCATAACTAGTATTAGTAACCGATTTTACGCGACCCCACCACTTTGATTTCTAAGTTCCCCCTCACCATTCCTTATATACGCGCCTCCACACATAACTCCACAACGCAACGCTTAAACTACTTCGCAGATACGTTAAATTAAAGCTGTAACTAAGCTTTTTTTAGCGAACCTTTTTTTGTTGTTATGCCATGCTTACTCGTTTACCTGCGTCCGTCGTGGCGGACATTAAGTATGCGCTGCGCGAACCCGGACCCCTCCCATTCGAGTACCTCGAGCAAATCGCAGTAATTAATAGTACTACTATACAAACCGTCTATAAGATTAAGAAGAGATTGGATAAGGGGATTATGGCTATGCCGTACTCTAGAGGACCGGTCCCGGTACTTTAATTAGAGCATGAAAAGGCGCTGAAACTCCTATTAGACAAGCGGCCATGGATGTATCTAGACGAGTTAAAGGTCTTTCTTTTAGAGGCCTACGGCGTAGATGTGTCGATATTAACGATTTGCCGTACTATAAGACGCATTAAGATTACCAGGAAACGACTCAAGTATGTCGCGGCTTAACAGAATAAGGAATTAAGGACGGAATAGCTTGATTTTATGCAAGAGTTCTTTACTAATTAAGTAGTCGCTGTCGACGAATCAGGAAGTAACGAAAGGAATAGAGATCGTACGTTTAGGTAGTCATATAAAGGTGCTAAGGCAAGGGTCTCTCAATGGCTTGAATATCGGGAAAGAGTCTTTGTATTAGCGGCGTATACTGTGGACGGCTATATAGCCTCTTATACCTTGGAGGGCACATGTACTGCGGATATTATAGAGGCTTTTTTAGTAGATTATCTACTACCTCTATATAATCCCTATCCTTAGCCCCGATCAGTTGTTATATTAGATAACGCCTCTATTTATTACAAGAATATTAGGGAGATATTAACGATATACCGGCGTAAAGGGGTATAGCTGAAGTTTTTACCTTTATATTCCCCTGATTTTAACCCTATCGAGGAAAGCTTTGGAGATTTAAAGCATTAAATACGCCGCCACTATAAAAGAGAGCGAAAAAACTATGATTTTTATTAAAGTTTCCTAGAATTTGCAGTCAAAGAGTCAGAAACAAGTGTAGAGGCAGCTCGTAAAGCCAGGGCGCATTTCAGGAACTATAAAATGATCTAAACATATATTATTTAGCCGTAATTATAATGAGAAATACAAAAAACATAATCAAACACGAATCTTATTAATATGTCTTAATTAGGAAATACTAAGTAAAAGTGAAGGTATAATGTGGGATAAGGTATAATTATTATCCTGGGCATAATATAACATTAGAAATCAACGCAGATAATTACAAAACGACTTAAATTAAGTATCCAGGATATACTTATTACGAATTAATTATTGACTATTTAAAAAATTCAGTATTCGACAAAAAAATCGTTGAATTCTACATCCTCACTTAACCCCGCACCTGAACTTATACCTATTATACCTTGCCTTATTAAGGCTCTACTACTAAAGTTAATTAAATCTATAGTAGTGTGTCTATTCTCTTTATATACCTTTTTAAATTAAGAAACGTTATCCTTGATATAATAGGCAATGCCAGCAGGGATTTCAAGAGAGGTAATAAAGGGCATATCCCTTAATTGACTTAAATCTATAACAAAGGCCTCTACTATAAGCCTAAAACCTCTCTCTAACTACTCTCGTCTTTTTGAGTTCCTCTCGCGTTAGATTATTTATTAGCCTATTAGCTTTACCTCATTCTCGTCCTCGTCTAAAGGTTTTAGTAGTGACGAAGGTGTAGGCACATAGTTATACCCGGATGCCTCAGGAGCCGGGTTTTGTAGTGAATTTGTATGTATTTAAGGCCTTCCCGTGTGCCTAAGATAGTGGAGTTCCCTGACTATAGAAGGTCCATAAGCGGGAGTAGGATTCGCTAGGAGAGCTGGCGTGGACACTTGGTTCGTTATACTTTGGACAGTTTAGAGTAACAAGAGTTATATTAACTTGTTGATTAAAGAGGAACCTTAATTAACTTTGGCTGTAGTTTCTACCGTAGCTTGATTTGACTTCCTCCTCCTACTGAGCTTTAGTATATAGTTTATTTTGTAGTCGCCTTCGGCAAAGTTAGTAATCTATACTAGTAGAGGCTGGCTTTTAGTGACTCCTGGGGCCTTTGCGTTAATAGAAGCCGCCTACTTAATTTGACGCTTGATATCGATTCGGTAGTGCGTTCTTGCCTTTTTCATAATATAATAACACTTCTTTTGATTATTATATAGCCTTTTTAAGCAAGTGTTATAGGCAAAAACCTCCGCGCGACTAATCTCTTTTAGTAAAAGGTCCTTTTTTATATCGCGTTTGGCATTAACCCTACGTTATATAACGGAATCTCTTAGTGTAGGACTTACTAGAGGCTCTCCGTCGGAGTAATTAAGAAATAGATCACTGCCCAGGTCATTGATTCTACTAATTTCTCGCGCTAAAGAAGTAGGCTTCACGGTGTCCCGGGCTTTGTCCGCTTTGGATTTCCCTTTGGATTTCCTCTTGCCTTTGCCCTGATTACTCTCATCCTCGGATTTCGACGCATCCTTATCCTCCGGAGTCTTGTAGTATACTAGTACCGTGATCTCATTCGCTATCGACATCTTCTTGTGCTTGTAAATACGTAGTGGAATCATGGCATCGTCGAATGTTTCTTGATCTCTAACATTAAGCGTCAAAGTCGGGTTCTTTGGATTACTAAACAAGAACTTAAATGCTTGCTTTATTAGTCTTTCCGACAGTAACAGGCTCCTCTTTTCGATTTATAGTTAAATTCCTATCCTTTATACAACTTCGTATAGACGTTTGTAAGTGAGTCGCTTAGATATAGAGTTTATATCCCAGTTTTTCACAATAGCGTTCTGTCAATTCTTATTAATAAAAGGCCACATATTAAAGCCAACATATTATGCCTCCTTATCGAATAACACCTTAGGATCGAAGGTAGGGCGTTTCTTTATAGGTATAGTCGTAGGGGTACGGATTTAAGCAAGAGAAGAAGTCACATCTAACACCTCTTTCTTAGGGCCCCCCATACTAGTTTTTTAGCGTTATACTTGCGAAGAAGAAGTCGCAGGGTCAGGGACTTGCTCTTTTTAGTCGGATTCGGTCGTCTTAGCTCTACGACGCTTTGTAGGGGCTGTTTTGGTTATCTAGGTGCCGTAGAGTTCCTCAAATGCCGGGAGGGAGTTAGTGTTTGGTTTTGGCCGCCGTTTCGAATTCTGTGAGCCATCAGGGGCCAGCCCTTGCACGCGCTTAGAGGATCGTGATGGCTTTATATGCAACTACAAGTATGCCAAATTTCAGGCGATTCGGTAGTGTTGTTGTGGAGATATTAAAGGTAAGTGTTATATGGAGGGGGGCTGGGGAGGGGTAGATGCGAAAAAGTGGTGGGGTCGCGTAAAATCGGTTACTAATACTAGTTATGAAAAAGGTTGTAGCGAGCTCCGTGTCCGAACACTTGTGGCTGTGCACCTCTGCCCCGTTACGACAGTCGCTCGCGAAGCCTGTGGAAGCAAACAGAGTACTGTGAGTGAGGGTATGCAGTGGTGACCCCACACTTTAACTTACGTTGTGCATCATGCGGGGTTCTTCTCATGATAAATAACATGCCCACACTAACCACCGTTGCGATATTGTGTTCCACTCTTGACATTGCCTTTCCAGAGAAGGTACTGTAAAAGACAGTCCCACAGCCTCGAGGTTCATCCCAATGGCCCGCGTCCGAATCATTACTTCACTCCCCGCGTTATCAGGCTCCAGCGACTCCTTGGAATGGCGTTTTCCTCCTGGCCTAGAGTCTGAGATTACCACCCTGGCCGCCTTGTGCCAAGCTAAGCAAAAGCAGAGAGTACCTATCGCTCCTTCTACCCAGGAGGGGGATGATGATGTGGACAGTTCGGCGGAGGACGATGAGTGTACTGATTTCTTCTCTCGACTCTCCCTGGATGACGACACGGAAATTAAGAGCGGCTCTCTCGATCGACTCGCCGAGTTGCTTTGCTGTAAGAAAGACCCCGCATTGATTGCCAGCACGGCCTTAATATACAGTGACGAGGAGGCTACTATCGTGGCTGCCCGGAACTCGTCTTGGGGCGGGGACACGTGGTCACATAGGGACTGCAGGATGCTCGAAGACCTATCCGAAGTCCTTGAGAGAATATCCTTTGATGGTCTGTATCTTTTCTGGAAACTTACCTTGCCCGTCCACGGAATTGATGCTTGGCGCAGATACTTTCGAGTCTGACCCACTTCCTCGGCTACAGCGCGCTTTGGTCGAATATTATTGCGAACGGATTCGGCACCACGCCCAAATTGCCATGTCCATAGAGAATGGGGAGACGGGGTTAACGTTCTTCAAAGAGGACGGATGTGGTGGAGTTACTTCCGGCTGTCTGGATGTTTACCAATTTGCTAAAAGCGTCGAGGACTTGTCTTACAGCACCGACTTTTATGCAAAACTAAAGGCCAATCTGACATCTACGAAGCTCCGGCGCATTGTGCATGAATTGGGGTTTATCAGAAGGCCAATGCAAGGCGCAGTTAATCTCTTCCTCGTCGCTCAGAGGTGCTCTGGTTTTCGCAATATTAAGATCATCTTGCTGAACAGTCTCCCAGCTAGGAAAGTCAAGGCATGGCAGCTGCCCGAGGCAAATACTTCCCTCACAGCCAAACTGAAAGCGAGATTCTACACAGAGACCAAAAAGAAAAAGAACATTCATGCCGAAATGATGCTGATGATGTATCTTCTTGGCCTCCGGACCCCTAGATTGGAGGTTTTCCCATATCTCGGGATCAGCAAGAAAACGTGCCTTCTTTGTGGCCATGTGCTTAAGGAGATAGGTCAATTCGAAACTCGAGGGAACCACGGCAAGTGTTATTCTCAATGGACACTTCCCTTAGCGCTGTGGACCGAGCCTGAGACCACTGAGAAACTAGACATGGCCGTCCAGCGTTTAAGAGATATCCTTCGAGAGGAAACGACGAAAGAGGTTCCTCATATGGATGCAGAGAAGGAATCGGTGATTGCAGCCCCAATCCCGCCAAGATATAGGAAGGTGACGACGATTTTCAATACCGTGGTTGAGGACCCCAGACTTCCAGGGAGGGAAGCAGAGTGGATTTCGGCGTTTCGTAGGAATGGTAGCGAAATCGGGTCCGTCGCCCAGTCTTACTCGTTAGCTCATCCTTAGCTGCTCATTATACTAATAATATACTAGAACGGCTCCTACCAAGGATGGACGCCCCGTCATGTCCGACTTGAGGCATGACAAGGCAAGCGCGCCGAAGGGAGATACCGAGAGTCCCAAGATTGCTAATCCACCAGCTTGCTCGTTCTGCAAAGTCACCGGCGAACTCGCCAATACCTGTACAAATTGTGGTATTGCCGCCTACTGCGATATCAATTGCTGCCATGCGGATTGGTATCGACACAAGTTTTCTTGCAGCCTAGGGAGGCCAATCGATGTTACAGATTACTTGGTGCTCGCCTGCCACACGAACCAGTTTCCGCAGGAAGATGATGTAGCCGAACAATACGGCTTTATGTGCTTTGCCACTGGGAAGGATCGGTCGAGGCTCTTCGAGCTTTACCGCCGCCTCGTAATTGAGTGGAACATAGATGAGGAGGAGCTGCGTACTGCGGTGAAGCAGAACAGGCTCAAAGAGATGCTTACTTTTCGGTGCGGTCAAACCGGAGATTTCGTCATGTCAAGTGACAAGCAGTGGCTAGAGGGTCAAGAGGGATTCAGAGTCAACGGCAAAAGCCAGGGGCTCACCACTATCATTGAAGCGGCTCAAGAAGAGCTCTTGGGGTCCGACGAAAGAAAATTGCCGTTTACCGAACTTCAGCCCCCCGAAAAGCGAAGTGCACTTCTGTTCTATATCCAAATTCGCAATGGATTCAAGCCAGATGTTGACGAGGACAACTGGATCTCGTTGGGATTTTGCACGGCCCCGGACGCCATCTCGGAAGATCGACTCTGCTCTGCATACGAATCACTTGTTGGGCGCTGCACGTTTAATGAGTTCGTGAGTTCTATGATAGAGTCGGGCATCGTGGAATTGTTCAGCATATACGGGCTTGCGGACCGAATCTTGTGCATACGCAATTTCAAGGATTTCATGGCCACAGTAAAGAAATGGCACCAAAGCGTATGGGAGCTTAAGCGATTTACACGCATGAATGTGTCTGATCCGTTCCGAGCCGTTGTGGTTGACTACGGCTTCATGAATTGCAAGGAAGCACGCCAACGGATGCAGCTTCGAAGGATGTACCAGGAGTACTTCGAAAGGGGAGGAGATGAGATGAAGCTCCACGAGGCTTGCATCGCCGGGAAACTGGCAAGCTTCCTCCAGTCAGTCTATGGTAGACTGCTGATTCCCCCGGACTTTCTCAGCAATCCGTACCCGTTGGAAAACTACCCCCTGATGGGGATGGTGACGCATTCTGTTACAATGTGTCCTGAGTCTGCATTGTGTCAGGTTAGGGCTCTAAACTTGGCCCAAGGGGACGAGTCAATGATAATAACTATTCCAAATGCTGAGGATGAAGCTCACATTCGCTTCCTTCGTGAAAGAGCTGCGTTTCTAGGAACGGGACTGAGAAAGCGATACTATTCTGGTTCAGATGAGAGATATATTACGGAGTTTACGATATAGTTAGGAAGTTAACGGAGTATTATTAACCTCTTCTTACTCCTCCGAATCGTTGATAAAAGGGGCCTCGCTCTGGGAGCGCTGGGTATTACTAATGCTCGATAGCGCTTAACGGCTTAGTTCGGTATTACGCTTAGTAGGCCTTTTATCTTATGGCTCGTCGAGGTGCTAAGGTAGAGTCTTGCGCTTGACAGGTCGAGTCCGCGTATTAAGCAACCTAAGGAGGGGCGGGGACAAGCTTCGATCATGCTCTCGTACGGTTGCAGCCCTCGAACGAGGCATTACCTTGCTTAGCTAATAAAGAAACTTATGCTACCGAGTTGACGCCTACATATAAGCACGTAATAAGGCCAGTTATAGTTGTGTAAGAAAGGCTTTATTAAGTCCATAAGTCGTTATTTCTCCGAATCAAATGACCCAGTACTGGGTATTAACAAACAATAATCATTGTAGCTTTACTACCAACATTGATATACCGAACACAAGCCCAACATACCTTCTTTTTCGGGGCAACAATAACTGGTCTCAACTTTTGCAAGCCAACCACTGCCGCTGCTAGCCTTGCTAACTAGTCACCGTTTGGCCGGACAATACAAGCATTATTTGGAGTATCTAGGATCTCATCCCAACAATTAAGAGACGTTAATTGCCCAATAACTGTAAAGTCTTGACTTTCATTGGCGGAATGATCGCAGAACTGATCGCGAAAACTAATCATCTCCACGGTCTCTGATCCAAGCAACTCAGGGACAGCTGGCGAGGTGATGATTTGCACACCGGCGATGCAACTATTTGGCTCTTCTTCGGCCTTTGGCATCGATGCTCTTTTCGTAGTCGAGTTTATTTTCGATTTTGGGTTTGCTTGAGGAAGTTGTCTCAAATAGTTTGTCCCGAAGTCACCGTCCAAAGCTGTTACGAGATCCAAATCGGCGACCCAAGCTCCGGCATCGAAAACTTGGACGACGGCCTGGAGAAAATAGACTTGCTTATCGAATAGACCATGTTCACTGGCGCTAAGTGAACAGGGAAGTCTTCTCAAAAGTTCCTTCGCAGTTTCCGTCAAGGTTTTCATGTGGAATATTGACCCAGCTGGAATAGTACGGCTCCTTCATGTTGGAGTTCGTCGGAGATATGAGGAAGGCGAGGCCGGGCTTCCTGATATTACCAATTGACCTTTTAATGACAAGCGGAGAACGTCTTTCGTAAGGGTCCATCCATAGATACTCTGCAATGCATAAAGAATTTCCTGTGGATATTCCCATCACGTCTTTGAGGTCTGAAGGATGAATGTTCAGATTTCCCGATTCGAAGGCCACAATACACGAGAGAGCCTTTGGCCGCTCTAACTTCGTGTTTCTGATGTTCTGTGCCCATCCGTCGATTGTTGCATCCATCAAGTGTGAATATATTTCTGCGGCAAAATGCAAGGCTTCTAAGGACTCGAGGTGATCTTTGTATCCAGAGCCCCAGAATGAGGAGGCTATGCCAGAAAGGTGCCGGTCCAGTGCCTGGATGTCAATTAGCTCGGATTCAAGCTTATTAACTAACTCTTCTATAGAGAGGTGCGTCGGTAGATATGCAGCGGCTGGATGAGTGACGTCGTCCAAAACAAGCGGAACAGGTACGAATATACCAATAGAGGAGGACGAACCGAACTCGCGGCCGTAATTGACCACTTCTAAGTCTTTATAGGAATGCTTGTTCTGTGCTTCGTATGGGTTCTGCTCCTGTGGGATGGCTTTGATTGGCACATGCCACTTGTATGGACAGCACTGTTCTTGGTATGCTGATGTTGTCGAAAGCGAAAGTGGGCTTTCGTCAATGTAAAAATAACTTGCTTTTTGGCTAGCTCCGTCGGGCCTCATGTCAAGTACTGCAGTCGGTACGGTACGAGTTTCTTGAAGGAATTGGTTTGTAATTCGAAGCATTCGTTGAGCCTCCATTTCAATCTTCCCATTGGAGGGTTTGGGGGGTCTGCTGAAGAATGCTCATGTGGATGAACGGGATTGCAACGACTTAGGGCCGACTTCGTTGAACTTTGTAGGTCCGAGGGTTGATAGCAGACTAACCGGCTCGGCAGCTTCGGAAGGTGTGGTTGATATCGGCGATGACTTGACCGACACGGTCACGAGCTCTGATTCTGCCAATCCTTGAAACATTGGCTGCGAATCAATTGCCCATATATCCATAGCCCACATCTTTATGTGGCGAGTTGGCTCATTGAGAAGACTTTGGTTTGACTTATCCTTTTCCACATTCTCTTCGCTGGACAAAGAGTCTCCCTCATCGAAAGCGGTAAATATGGTACATGACTCCTATGACGAATGTTCTAACATTAGACGGCGTTCAGCGGCAGAGGTTAAAATGTGTTTGTATTTCTTGGAAGAACATAGGTGCCAATGTGTGTCAGTGGAAGGAATCCATCTCCGATAAATTGGTGGACCGTCGCGGGTCTGTTGCTGAGGAAGTAAAGAAGCCCATTCTGAGAGCTTGTGTCCAGAGTACTCGTGATCTTCTAGGTCTGGTTGCGTCCAATTGGTTGAAGGCGGAGGCGTGTCCTCAATCAAGCCAGGCCGATACCTGATCGCCGCTTTCCTCAACTTCTTCCTATGTTGCTCTGTGATTCTTTCCAATGCCATCTTCCTTAGCCATACGATATGAGACTCCGCGCCCTTTATCAAGTGAACAAGTGTTGCTGGGTCCCCAAGATTGAAAGCAACCGGCAAATGTCCCTTGGAAGAGGCAAGAAATGAGTGGCATCTCCGCCGGCCAAAAGCTGCCAAACTGTCGGCTTCCTTTCTCGCCTGAGGATCAAGGCAGATATAATTCTTTGCTCCCTTCCCAAGCAATTTGAGCTATGTCGGTGGAGTGTGGTGTTCGTGGCGTACATATTTTCCTAACAATGCTTGGATGAATCTCGCGAACAGATGGAGGTTTGATGAGTCCTGTCCCCAACAGCTAGTCACGCAGCCTAAGGTAACGAAGACGAGTTCATCCATCGAAACCCAGGATCTCTTGATGCCCACACTGCCGGTTCTCATTACTAGTTTCCCGTAGTATCTAAGATGCGACAAGGGGAGAGACCAGGATATTCTAAGATCGTTCAAGACGTTCGGATTGTGGAGACCAAGGGTGATAATGCCTCCAGCAGTAACTAAAGGATCATTTTGCCAGACGGTCTTAACCTTTCCATGTAAGATAATCATGTCAGAATAGAGGTGCCAAGATGACAGTGCTAGCATAAGTTCAGGATGCTCTACGCTATGTGGCATTCCCGAGACGATTTTATCCATCAGGCTCATCGCCGTCTTCTAGGCATCCACCACAACGTGGTAAATATCTAATCCCGAGGCTAGACTGCCTCCGAGATTGTCAATTATAAGCATTAGCTGCTTCTACTTCTTTACATAAGCTGTGTCTGCGCTTCTTAGCCAGGCTCTGAACAGCCAAAATTTAGCTAGGCCAGTTTTAGGATATCGGAAAGCACATACCTTGCGCTTACGTCCCACTGAGCAAGCTGTTGCCTATCGACTTCGATGACAGATGTAGTCACATTTCCAAGGTGGAATTTATCCCCTTTAATACTTTAGCGGAGGTGAGCTTTTCTTGAATCAACCAGTTCTACTCAAATAGAAACCGCTTCTAGTCCTGGGAAGATACGAGCGAGCATACAAGCCAATAGAAGTACTGCTATGCCTCCCTTCCCAGATGTCGCTGCAGCCCATACAGTGGTTCCATCGACGCCTATCAGATCTTGGAATAGTCCGTCAGTCTTCCGCCCCTTCGGGTTTATGTCTAGATCCGTCGCAATTTCGGTTGCCCTTTCTCCATATGCGCGTTCAAGAGCAGGAACCTCCGGCAAATCGCTCCAAAATAATGCAGCAAGCTTTCGAGCAACTATGTGAAAGTGGCCATCCTCGGCAGCTGTTCTACGCTGAGATGTAAGCGCGAGGTCTAGTCCCTGATATTCCACGGGCGCCGCGATCTTTACAACTGAAAAATCAAAGTTCAGGTGCATGCGAGGGTGTTCTCGTTAGTGGCGGACGCAAGGCTGAGAGCGAGCTTACCGATCGAGGCTGCCATAATGAAGGGCGAATGTGCATTAAGTAAGTTAATTATAAAAAATTAAGAGTAAGTATCGAAGATAAACTTTATTATATAAACAAATCGCGAAGTTTTTTCTTCGTGCACTATCCCACATTATTCGCGCAACTCCAGCCTTCGGGCTTGAGCAACATGCTCGCCAGCGGCCCAAAATCAGTAACGCAAACGCATGACAGAAGACGGCAACATAATTACGGTGGCACCGGAGAAAAGAGAAGATTGCATACCCTTCCACCGCAGCACACTTGAGTAGGTTCTCTGCAACGAGTAGACCGCTCATTCTTTAGCTTTCCAAAAAGATAACCTCTCGTTTCCGCCTAACCCAACTTGATCGGCACGAGCCCTGTTGCGTGAGCTTCCCAGATGTGCTTTGGCACCCAGCCGCATGCTTTTCTGTATGCGATGCCACCTTTACGCTCAATCCAAAGGACGTTATAAAACTCGCAAAGCGGGTTGTTGTCCTCCTCATCTTTATTCCAGAGATACTGGCGCCACAGTCCGACAAGCGTGCCATTGAATTCTTCCGCAAACCCGCGCACAGGTTTGAAGTTCACTTTATGTCCAAGAAAGGTGGTTCGAGCATTGAACCATGATAAACTTGGGCTAGACTGTTGCTTGATTGCCGTCATTGTAGCATGGAATTCTGGTCCAAGAGGTTTGTCTTTGGCCGTTTGTTCCTCAAAAGCCATTTGAACATCAAACAAGAAAGCATACTCGCCTTTCTCGTTTGGCCATTCCTGATCATATATGAGATGGCGATCTGTTGATCCATCGTGGTAAGTGACCGAACCCCCTCCAAAGGCTTGCCACTCCAGGGATCCCCCAATGGCCCATGCATTTGCGCTACTCCTCTAGATTGCAGCTAGCTCTACTGAAGCCATGTTACTAACTCCTTGACTGTTGGTCATGAGGCGGAGCAAACCCGCCAACGCGCCATTAGCTTGTTGGAGAACAAGAATGGAACACGCCTTGCCGTCAAGTGGGCCATGTTTGAATCGCTTGTCGTCAAAGACTGAGATTTTGGAAATAGCAAACTAGTGAGTGTAATCCTCACCTGACTGCTTGAGCACCGTGGCGGGATAAAAATTTGCAATGGTGGTCTGACAACTGAGATACGCTGGTGTGTTTATGAGATTAGGTTCAGACATTGCGTTCGTGATTGGCAACGGGTGCGTAAAGGAGGTGCAATCGTCATTTTCATGGACAAAGACTGTGGTTTTGTCGGTTCCATTTCTTCCTTCTTCCAAAATTTCTCGCCTTGTCCAACCAGCTGGCATTTCAAGGTTGCAATTTGAAGCTATGTCGAGGCATCTGTCCAGGAGCCCTGGTTCATCCACCAGTATAGGTTCTTGATCCCCTATTGCTATGTGCCAATCTACTAACTTTCTTGTGCACCATGTAGATGCTCGAGCCCGATAGGCATCGTCATGAACATTCGCAAGGCCTGATCGAAGGCTCCTGGGATCGATGAACACTTCCCAGCCACACCAAGACCATGAAGGAAGACTTGAGACAGAATGCTGGTCCTCGGTCCGATCCATACGCCGGGTTGCGCATTTAAATGGCTGCCACAGAAGCGCGTGATCAAGAAAGAGACGGGGCAAGCCGTGAATAAAACCACTTGGGAAAGAAGTATGCAGGGCATTGAATATCCCTAATATTCCCAACATAGCATCCTGTGGATATGTGAACTCTCGGCCATTGTAGGAGCAGATCAGATCAAGGTACAAGCCAAAGTCAGGCCACCACCTCTCGGAAAAGGTCCGGCCAAGATCTGCCCGCAGTGTGACACTGTTGAATAGCTGGTTCGGTAAGATGTCTACTCCATCCCAAAAGCTGCGTTGGCAGTCCCAGAAGAACCCATCGTTGGTAAAGACAACAGCCCTTTTACAAAGAATTTGTTCTTGATACGTCCAGCCCCTGGTAGCCTACTTTGATTTCGCTAGTACAGCATATCGCAAACTCATGATTCGGGCAAGCTCATCTCCGCTGAGCTGACGGTTCTGTCCATGGTTTTGGGGTTGGGTTTCAATTTCCTTAATCAGGTGGCTCCTGCTCAACACCACAGGAGAGTATGAGTACGATTTTGTCTTAGAAGTCACTGGCTTTGGCCACTTTACGTGCAACATGCATGAGTTTTCAGCTTTGACTTGAGAGAATCCCCTCCAAGTGGCCGCCATTAGGCGCACTGCAAACGATCGCAAAACTTACTTCAACGTTGTGGGATCAAGGCAAGAAACTTCAGGCCCACCTCCGCTCCTCTATTTTACAAGTGCTTTGAAAATAGCTCTGCTGTACTAATATTATTATTACATGCTTTGCATTGATTTTTTCCTTTTCGGCTGATTGCTAAGATTTCCAAAAAGCAGAATGAGCCAACACTCCTCCAATTCCGCTCCTGTATTTTAAGACGTGCTTCCTTTCAGCCATTTAGCTCGCTGCAATCCTTCGGCGCTTAATGATAAGGTTATTTTTTTAACTTTCTTATTTATAATCCGATTTTAATTATTTTTTTAAATCAAATTATAGGTCTTTTTACGCATTATAAGTACATCTAAGAAACTAATATAATATTATTAATTATATAAAACGTTTAAGCCAGTGTGACAAATGAGTAGAGTAGAGTAGAGTAGTGAGCGCTACTCTACTCTACTCTAGTATAAAAATTATACTACTCTAACTCTACTCTAACTCTACTCTACTCTACTCTACTACTCTAGAGTAGTACTCGAGTAGTAGTCATGGGACTAAAATCTAACCTAAATAAGACTAATACGCGGGAGCTTTACCTAAAGTAGCTTAATCGCGGCTTATCTCGTTTAAACCTTTAGTATTAACACTTACTTGAGTACAGATATTTAATAACTTTATAACTAAGCGATTTATAAGTAAACTGTTTTATTAGTTGTTATTACTAGTAGCTTAGTTTATAATAATAATTTAATATTTATATTAAAATTTAAACGTCCTTTTAAAATAACTCTACTACTCTACTACTCTAAAGTAGTCAAAAATAACTACTCTAATTCTACTCTAAAGTAGTCGAAAAGTGACTATTCTACTCTACTCTACTCTGCTACTCAAGTAGCTACTCGAGTAGTAGAGTAGAAATTTGTCACACTGGTTTAAGCTGCCGTAAAAATTTACTACTAAGACGCTTACAGCAACCCCCTGTTTTCGACGCTAAGGCCTTGCAGCGACCCTGCTCCACGGCAAAATCTCACGACTTATAATATTAGTGCATTTTCTGTTTTACTAGCTCAGTATTCAGGTGGTTTGATACGTACGTCGTACTGTATTTCTGAGGCTATACGTATTGACAAGGGTAGATATATTATCATATTGTACGGCAATATACTAAGATACAAGAAAAATACTACGCTAGTCTTAATCGGGCCTCGATTTCTAGGTAGAAAGTAAGAAGTTATAAGTAAGCCTTTCCCCTTTACTTCCAAGGTAAGATAATCATTTATAAGGCTAAATACTCTTACTTTTACCTCTCTTTTACCCCTTATTTCTTACGTTTATCTTACGTGCTAGTGTGCTAGTATACAGCGCAGTGATATTCAATATAAAGATATTAGGCTAATATCACCTAGTATTTTTTAGAACGATCCCATATCACTATAGTGGGGGGTGTTAAATATACTGCATACACTACTGCGAACACTAGTTGGCGGCCAGGGGGAAACAGTTTCCGCCCCGTTCAAAGCCGAACAAGGAGGTGAGACCAACTTGCCACAGACCCTGGAAGGATCACATAAAAAGGCTGAGTGATTGTCGGCGAAGCTAGCCGCAAACACGGCACATCCCCTCCAAACCGAAGTAATGAGGAGCCGCATTTGAGGGCTAATCCTTTCGAGAAAGCAGGTGGCTACAGAATTCGGAGCATACAGGGTGCTACAGGTATACCGGATGAGATATCAACGCCTGCTAGGACTGCTGGGAAACAGGGAGAAAGTGAGTGGTCAAAGACCGGATTAAGAGTGCGGGTCGCAGCTCATGTTGGGAGGCCCAGCAGTGTCCAGCGCGTTTTAATGACAAAGCAAAAGACACCATGCAATATGGAAGAGGAAGTGGGAAAGGAGTGGTCCCATTAAATTTATGTTAAGCTAATTCTAACTTCAGGGAACGAGCGACAAAAAGATCATACACAAAAGCATAAAAAAAGACAAATATCGTTATCCAGAATGCGCCAAAACCGTCGCTATGCAATAAATCAAACCATCATTCCAATCTTTATCATATCCGATCTTTGCTGATTCCATTCAGTCTACTTCATATAGCACCAATAATGCGTACAGAAGCAAGCCACTTAAGCGGAGGCCTTAACAAAAGCAGGGTCGCAAATGATCTTGCTGACTTCGCTTGAGGCAGGCTTCAAGAAAGTCCAGGGACCGCCGTTGCCGTCAGCGAAGGTAGTGTCAATGTTCTGGCCGCGCTTGACAGTGATAGGTTGGCCGTTATTGTCAAGAATCTGGCATCGGAGATCTTGCTTCTGGACATCAGCACCAACGCTCAACTCGACCGAGTTGAAAGGACCACTAGAGCCAACAGGCTTCTGGATCTCGCGCTTAAGGCCAGCCTCGTTAAAGGCAGTCTGCGTGGCGAGGTTGCCGTCGGTTAAAGTAACGCGGATATCGGTGTCCTTGTTCTCGTCTTCAGTTTGACCGGCGGCCGGTCCGTCCTGGGAGTTGTCGATGGTGCTGGCGATACCCTGCTTAAAGGCAGGGTCGCAGATTATCTTGCTGACCTCGGTGGCTCCGTTCTTAAAGGTCCACTCGCCCTTGTCGCCATCCGAGAAGGTGATGTCAACGTTCTGGCCGCGGACAACGACGATGGGGTTGTTGCTCTTGTCGAGGACCTGGCAGCGGAGGTCCTTCTGCTTGACATCAAGACCCAAGCTGAGTTCGACGGTGGTGAAGGGGCCGGAGGAGCCAACGGGAGACTTGGCCTGGCGCTGGCCCTGGGCGAACTGGGTCTGAGAGCCGATCTCCAGGTTTTGGTTCTGGAGGATAACCGTGATAGAGTTGTCGGAGATGCCGTTGGAGCGACGCGTAGGAGCAGCGAGCGCCCCGGTAGCAGCAAGGGCAGAGAGGAAGATAGTCGAGTATTGCATTATGAAAACTAAGGTGAGGTTTTCCGGATTTCTTGCAAGGAAATAAGAAAGACAAAGGAAATAAGGAAATAGGAAAATGAGATAGGAAACTAGAAGCTTGTTGTTGTAGAGTTGTAAACTGCGATGGTAAGGAAGGGGGAACTTGGTCGAGCGACCAAAGGGTCTTTTATATTTCACTTCATTCATCACTTCACTCGTAAGATGAAGCATCAAGGCTGCGTGGCTAGTCTGCGCCTGCCTGCCTGCCCTACAGCTGCAGACTTACAAAAATCACAACATCAGCACCAAGAATAACCATGACAAAGATGACTTGTATATCTTCCGTTCTTGGCTGCTGACACTTGCAGCCGGAGGATTATTATCCGCGGCCGATCGCCTGTGTCCCGATAAAAAAGTGGCGCAGCCAACGTGCTCTGCAGCCAATTAGCGCTTTGTTTCGAAACACTAACGTGATCTTGTCAGCTCTAGAAATAGTGTTCCGGATTTGCAATCCACCCGCATCCTTGGATTACACGTGCCGGGGATAATATTTAGCTCACCGCCTTTGGGCAGAACCCTGAAGTCAGGCTCGTCTATGCTGAACGGGTGATTGGGGGGCAAAACGTTCTGCCCAAAACAGAATATGGATGCTAGCCTTCTATTATAAAGTCTGACTGAGAGCATGTAAGGGCCCCTCAAGCCTTAATCCACTTAATTTATTCGGCAGGTCATAGTTCACTGCGTTAACGATGGGATGCTTGGAGACTCTACAATATGACATGAACGCGACAAGCATTTAATTCGTGGGTATTGATAGCTTACGCATTTCCTGCATCAGCTCTCAATAACTATTGGCTGTTGATTCGCAAAGACCTGTATCACCTTGCCACATCATAAGGGCTGCCGCAGTCGATTCAATCAAATTCAATGAATATGATTCCTACATATGAGCCTAATACTACCTCTTGAGGTCATTGCATCAAAGAACTTGAAAGGCAATCAGCTAATGTTTTGGGTTTGATTGCCAACAAAGTTGTTGGCAAGGACGCCACTGCACGATGTTCCGTCAGTGGAGAGATGCTTCCACTTCCGATTAGGCCCCCAAAACGTCCTTCCATATATGCTCCCGAATCTCTTAAGACAACATATCCAGCAAACCGCACGAAGGTTTATTATCAATCCCATCATTAGAATTCGGCGATGAAGAACGAGTCAATACTTTCCACTCTAAGATATTGATACGTGCATCAGAGGGAGTGCAGCGGGGTTGATATTCCAAAGGAGGCACCCGGCGGCGAGGCGAGGGTTTCCCAAACACCCATGGGCAAAGGCTTTGTAAAATGACGGTTCTCGTGGTTCCCATTCGGGTTTGCACCTCATTTCCCAGAAGGCCACGAGAATATCGATCATGAAATGACGTTCTCTTCGGACGAGTAACGGTGATGCTGAATGTCTGTCTTGGTGAAGTGCTTCGAGGGGAACAGCATTGCTGGTAATAGACTTTTCTCTTATTGAAAGGAAAGGGAGGGAGATAGAAGTTAAGAGTCCTTGCTTTGGAAGTATAGAGTGTTGGAGTCCTGGGGTCAACGTCTAAGGCAGGCGCCTAGCGGAGACCGCCAATTGACCAACGAAAGACCTCAAGGCACCTTGTAAAGGTATACAGTATCTCTTAGAAGGCCGTGAATTCTTGGGCTCGTATTCGAAGGTGGGAAGCACTTGGTAAAACAGCACTACCCTTTCAGAGAATTAGGATACAAAAAGCAATACTGCAGACCAAACCGGTAGTATGTTTCGTAGAAATTCTAACACGATCCCTCGTATATTTTGTGTTCCTAGATAGGCTTGGGAAGTGCCGGGTCTGCCAATCTGTATCTATATAGCGGCCTGGTTGACCCCCTCTCATCGAAGCCTTATATGTTTCTCTGTAGTAACTGGTGTCCAGGCGTCGTAATGGACATACCCAACTCCAATGCGAAAGGCGATATCACCACGCCGCTCTATTAGCAGCACCTCGTTCAGTGGCCATGGTCTCCAAATACTATAGTACCTTGGATCGAATGGAAAGGGGCCAGCCATGGGGTGTATAGACCGAAACGGGCTAACGCAGAAAGACTCGTCATACCCCTTGGTATCGTGGAATGGGCAGGTGGTGATAGTCTTTGTCGGATGCCAACATGACTCATAAAAGTCCCAATGTTCTTCTTTGTCCACTGTTTGTGGCTTCCATTTGATATTCTCGCCGGGCACCCTCTTCACACGAGGATATTCGGTTAAATGCTTGAATCGTTGCTCTTCGTCGTCATAGCACTGATCCCATTCTACACGGGTGAGAGTCGTGTTGACAATCGCCACGCACTCAAAATTTTCCTGATTGAGGGATTTCAGAACATCCGGGTCAGCTAACACAACTCCGGCAACATGCCCTTCCTTGTCGAATAAACATAAATGTCGTATATTGGAGTTTTCATCTAACTCTGAAATAACACCGGCTCGTTCCTCGATGTGCTTCTTGGGAATGGCAAACTCGGCTGTTTGGGCAAAGAAGTTCAACTCCCCGGTGTTTTTATCGACAGCCCGTATAGGTCCTTCGTCAGGTCCAAATGTAAGTGGGTGTGCGTATCGAATCTTACTTGAATCTCCTTTCAGGTAGTAAGCGCCTACACTGTCCTCGCCCTTTTGCCTCCGCCATCCATTTTCATTGAGCCACGCGTGGGTAGGCGCACCGCAAGTACTCGCTTTAAACTGCCGCTCAGATGCTGGTTCATTCTTGTTGGTAACGTCAATCCATGACACCAATGAGTATGCAGTCTCGCATAGGTTCCATACTCGATAGTGTATCTCACCAGTCCAACCAGCCCATGACCAACTCGGAATGACAACCCCCGAATTATCGATGGCGGGGCTTCGGATTGATGACGAACTTTCCCCAAAAGGTCTCCAGAGTAGTGCCACGTCAAGGGCGGACGTAGGCATACCCCACACGAATTCGTGGTTGTCGAACAGGCTCCTGAGATGCTGAAGAATTCCATCTAGTGCATGGAGACGATCTTTTGGCTCAGTTGTTTTGCGACGACAAATTTCCCGGACAAGATGGACCCACCAACTAATACTATTATGTATTCCGTGATGTGGGTCCGTTGACACCGTTTTTACCAGCATCTTAGGCTCGTATGAATGCAATTCCGATCTAGACGCGATTTGCTGTGGTTTGGCATCTTTATTGGCATCTTTATACGCATCTTCGCAAGTCTCTTCACATGCCGTACAACCATTAATACACTTATAGTGCATCTGACTATCGGTAAATACTAGCATTCGCCGCGACAGGATGCTCTCTTGGTAAGTCCATCCTCTTGAATTCCAGGTTGATCTATCGATAGCCTCGTCTAGAGGTGGGAGGGGCACCCCAAGTGCTTGGCGATGGATCACCTCCCGTCCTTGCATCGACCGCCGAGTGCCTGGTCTAACGCCTGGAATACCATCATGTGCACTGGTTCCAGATGCAGATACAATAGTGATTGTAGCATTCTCGTAGATGATATCCATGGCCTGTACTATGAGACGTATATCATTCGGATCATCTTGGATAATGCAAAGTGAGTCTACCCACGCATATCGCCCGCCTAAAGCGGCTACGATTGTTAGAAAATCCCGAATAGTCCAGGGAATATTGGTGTTGGTAGGCAAGAGCGAGCCTGGCTGCTGAAATTCGACCTTAGTAGCAGTTGTTGAGGAGAACTTCTGTGGTCCCCCCCAGACATAACTAAGCGCGTAGTATTCGCAATCGGGTGATGGCGAGTCGACCAAGCAGCCGTTTTCGATGTCGATGAGTCTTATAACCTCTAGTAACTGTTCATGCGGTCTCTTGAATAGATGCGCTTCTTGGCAGAATTTAATCCACAGCCCTGCGAGTGAAGGATCGACTTCCGGCCACAGCTTTCGTCTTTTCACACCACCAAAAGCGTGTCGAGCTTCAAGGCATCCTTCAGCTAGCAGTACCACCCTAGGTTGATGAAGTATCGTTCTGTTGGGCAATTGAGGGCCATCAATGAGATCTTTCAGGGGAGGCTCGGTTGTAATGAGCAGGCAGCCAAACGACATGGAGCCTTTCCAATCGTGGCCCTCGGGCAAAAATTGTTCGATGAAGCATTTCACTTTCTGACCACCGATTTGCCCATCCTGCCAGAAAGCGTCTGTAGGAGCTTCGCCGTACGCCTCTTGCAGACAATGGACAACCAGACGGCAAAGAGGACAGTGTACATTGGCGGCATGCCTATCCACCCAATCCAATTCCAGCTTCTCGAAATTCTCAGGAGCGTACTTTTCAGCCTGGTGCAGGAGGAGGTTGAATACATGGGCGCGGTCACAGACTTCGCACATCCGATCTGTCTTGTTCGTGAATCTCGGAAGGATAACCCCGCCTCTACACCAAAAACACACTTTTCCTGTTTCCGAATCGTCGTCGTCGTCGTCGTCCATTTCCGAAGGCTGAGGTACGAGTGCCTCATTCTTTTCAAGAATCGTACTCATGCTCATTTTGACAAGGCTTGATGGACAATGCCCCGAGAGGTAGACACGTAGGTAGAAGAAAGTGGTCGGCAATTAATGCTGTAAGGTTTCAAGGTTTTAGAGAAGATGGTGGAGAAAACGGAGCTGAATAAGAGAAAAAGAAAGTATACATGCTCGCTGCGTGGTTTAAAAATAGAGTCTTAGGCCTGTGCATAAATATATCTCACTATCCTCTTTCCGAGCCGGGAACACAAAGCCGCACCAACTCTAATATCATTTTTAATGCTCTTATATAAGGCGTTTATTCTCCTTTAATAATCAATTTATTTATCCCGGGAATCTTTCTTATTTTAGAAATCTTGGAAGCTAAGTTGCGCTGGTCAAAGATGGTAGGTTTGGAGAATCTAAGGCATCAAACAACGCTTGTGGTGATGCTTGACGCTATATGTCTGGTTACGCCACGACTTACGTTAATTGGCATTTAAAATAAATGCAAATGACCCGAGGACAAAGTATACGATACTGTAACACACACCGCGATTCTAGAAAACAGTACCGAACAAGCCTGGGATCAAATACATGTGAGGGTGAAAGAACAGGACATGTATATGGTACTTTCGTGTTGAGCTACTCGAGGAAGCAGGTCGTGTCAAGAAGCAACGGCAGTTACACCAGAGAGTCATCCATCCATTTCCTGAAACTTATATCAATCTCCGTACGTTTCAAAAGCGAAGCCTCGTCGTCTATGCTCGATACACCCTGTACTGGTCCACCTAAGGGATCCAACGCCTTAAGTGAAATCGCCATTCCGCGCCAGGCCTTCCATTCGTATTGATACGGCGACCTTGGTTGAAGGAGGGCCGAAGTCGCTGTTGCTGTGGTCTGTGTTGTATGATGGCAGTGCGTTCGAGCCATCCCCGGAGTCTTTCACCACAGCAGTATTGGCATGGTATTGTGATGTGCTGCCATGTTGTTTGCCCGATTTCCGAGTGATGTGCCATCGAGACTTATGCGAAAGTCGGTTGGATGGATAATCACCCAGTTCTCTTGGGATATTACGAAATCCCGGGAAGCCTAATCGACGAAGAGCTTTTTCAACAAGCGCCTTCAGGAGTGGAGCGCAAGAGGCCACTAAGAGAGTAGCCTCCTCCACCAAGCACCATGTATATATCGGGAGACTATCTCGCAAGGCATCAGAGGATTTCCGCAGCCTGAGTAACAAAACCAGAGTTGTAATTGCTGCTGCGGTCGCACAAAGACCCAGCGTAATAAGCATCGAGAGAAGACAGCGTTCCAATTTGCTCCGGCTGAGGTCCCAGATAAGAAACAAGGGCATGATCGAACACCACAGATCACCAAAAACGGACGCCCCTGCTGAGAATTAATGCTGAATCCAGGTAGCAGAATGCTCTTGCTCTTCGTCAACTTACCGATGAAAACATAGATCGCTACTATCCGCCCCGTATAACCAGATCCATCCCAGTTTACTGAGACCGGCAGGACCTGTAAGAAGGTGAACAGTATGAGAGCAACAAGACTAGCTACTTCTAAGGCCGCAATACCCCAGAGGGCTGCTTTCCACGTCACCGACGTGCTGAACGGAAGCAGTTGCAACGCTATCGAGAGCCTTATCAAGGTTGCTCCCGTGGTGCCGAATAGCTTCACGAAAACCGAGAAGCGTAATATATCAACAATGGTTTCACCCGTGAGAAACTGGATGTGACGTCCTAACCCCTTATGAATGCTTGCCACGAAGAGCGAGTATGCCACGGTGATTGTGATCTATTATTATTGTCAGAACCGCCGACGCTCATTCAATGGGGCCCCGACCCCAATACTTACCACTGCAACCGCGCTTACATAGTCGGACGCATTCAGCCGGTATGATGGGATGGCCCGCGAAAATATTCTCGCTAAGAAGCAAAGGAGACCAAGAATAAAAAGCGAAGTGATAAGGGCGAGGTAGCCCAGGGCTCGTGAATTATCCTCCACAGAGTTATCCATGATGTTGGTTGATGACTTACCACGTTTATATCCACACAAACACCTTCGAGGACACGATTCGGGTTTGACGGTGTCGGATGGTCAATGTTATTATGTTGAGGTGACGGCGAGTCAGAGCACAATGTGGCTGCTATTCGCTCACAACACTTCCCACGAGAGACATCGATTCGTCGCCTTATTTTCGATGGGCGACAAGCACTTGATTCCACTAAGTAAAGGTGGCTGGACGGGGCTGAACGGGTGAAACCCGGGAACGAGCTAAAGTGGTTCCACGCGATGTCGGCTAGTAAAAGAAACGGGGAAATGTTTCGGGTGACTCGATTATCATTGTAAGCCAATAGAACTTGGTGATGGTGCGGAGATCTCAAGGATTCCCCGATACCCCGTACCGGCACTTTGTATCGCGGCTCCTCTCCCAATAGTTTCGGCATCTCCACGATAGGGATCGGATATGAATATCTTGCGTAACACTCCAATCCAGCTGTTCCTTATGATATAACGACTTTGTTCCAAGTTCGATGCAAGACTCATCCCCAAGGCTATGGTTGAAATCAAAACTTGAGTGTTATGCTCAAATTTGAACCAATTCGAGCATGCGGAACATTGGCAATCAAAACATTTGAGCAGATCTTCTACCATAGGTGAGGTACAGGTGGAGGAAGCAGAGTCTCTACAATACGTCCCACGCCACACTCCTTCCCAACGGACTCCCATCACATCACATCTCACCTCACATCTTATATCCACAATCATCAAATTACCCCACCAAATTCAACCAATTCACTACCATCATCGCCTTCACCAAATTCCCCCTCATATCCAAGTGAACCCCATCATACTTATTACTCTGAATACTCATATTCCACGTCCCCAAATGATCGATCCCTCGCTGACGTACCACCTTCCCCATTGCCTCCTCATACAACATCAACGCCTTATTCCCTTGCGTCACAATCCAGTCATCCGGCTTCTCTTTCCCAGCTGCATTTGGTGTCACAAACAACCCATGCTTCAAATCAATCACACTCAATACACTATCCAGCCAATTCACCGACATCTGCAAATCCAGATTACTCCAAAGACCATGCCCGAGAATGAATGTCTCCCCTGCGGTATCTGCAAGTCGATCGAGCTCATCCTTGGGGATCGGATACTTGACGATTTCTTCCACTACAAAATCAGAGGGAACTCTCGAGTGGGTCAGAACTCACTAATGACATTGATCGGATTCGAACAAGCAACACTCTCAGGATCATGAGCCATGACATCTTCCGTCTTGTAAATCCCTTGAACAGAACAAGCCTTCACATCAAACTGCTCATTACAGAAACATTCCTTCCTACACAAGTCAGCTCGGTATCAAGAGGGGATGACCAACCTTTCTTGAAGAGAAAAGTTCCAATTCGTAACAGCCCCATATCCCAAATCCTTCCGTATCAAGATGTTCAAACTCCCAATGATATGCCTCAACATCGAATCCCCAACCAACACCACCTTATCGAATCGTCCAAGTATCTCGCAGATCTCCTCCGTAGTGAACCATCTCATATCACAACCTCGAGGCAAGTATGGAGCATCAAGGCCAATTCGTCCACCAGAAGACATAGCAGTCAACATCGAAGCTTGATCGGTGCAGAGTGGACTGAAGGGGGTGTGCAGATCGAGGGAGGAGACATTGCAGGTATTTCGGAACTTGTAGGATTGAAAGGCATCGACGATATCGGGGGCACGGTATCGACCAGCTTCAGGAGGTTGGAAGGCAGCGTATGGGATGGTGGTGCTGTTGTAGATCTCGATTGTAGACATCTGGGTGGTTGGCAATCTGATCATGCCCAGGATTGCAATTAGGATGAGGGCGATGATGATCTTGTGTCGGGAACGGAATAGCGTTCGACGTGGTCTCGCCCAGCGGAATCGATCGGGCGGTGGGCTTGGATCAGGATGAGGAGTCAGGAAGGGATCGTCGTAATTCTGTCGCTGCCACATCGTGTCCCGGTCGTTCGATTGAGGCTGGGGGCTCGATGGGGGCGACGACAAAAAGGGTCGAAGACGATGAGAAGGAAGAAGACGAGGAGGATGAAGAGGACGGCGTAGAGGGAGAAAAGGGGAAGAAGTGGAAGAAAACAAAGTGGAGGAAGAGGAAGAAGAAAGGAAGAAGAAGAGCGTGGCACGGACTTAAGTAATAAAGAGAAGACGGGTTTTTGAGAAGAATGAAGGTGCAACTGAGTCCCGGGAGTTCAACATGGGATAGGAAGGAGCAGAGCTGTGACCCAGGAAAGACCAGCCCAGCCCAACCCTACCCAGCGCTTGTCCAGGAGGGAGGACGTACCGAGGAGGACATGAAGGGATGGTCGTCATATAACTTCTGACGCTGCCACCCACATCATATTCTGGTTGTTGAATCGAGGTTTGGGGGTTGAATGGGGCCGAAGACAAGAGGAGGATAATGAAGAGGAGGAAGAGAACGAAGAGGTTGAAGAGGAAGAAGAAGAAGAAGAGCGTGGCAGGCAATGAAGAGAAGCTCAGCGTCACTCCAACAGGAAGGAACGAGGAGACATTCGAGACAGACAACATTTGAGAGAAGAATGAAAGTGCAACTAGGTCTCAGCACGGGAAACCTCTTGATCTATTGTAGGATCCAAGGTAGGAAACCGCGCTCAGAGATGATCGCAAACTCGCCGAAGAATCGAAGCTAAAGGATCCGTGGCAATGAAAGTACTGTAGATACAGGCGAGATCAGCCAAGAGGCCTTCAAGTCAAGAAACAGGGAAAAGAGAGGTTTTTGTAAAGGCAAAAAGCGAACGCTGGAGGTGCAAACCAACTGCGTTAAGCTTTACAGAGAGAAGTGGCCTGACAAGTGTCCTCTCTGCGCTCAAACCGACTTCAGGGTAACGCACAAAAAGACAATAGGAGAAAGTAGTCAACCTTCAGGGTATAATGGGGACAGGGCGGCGCAGAACAACACGGTGGGAGAGAGTAATCCAAGCGCAGGATCACCTATATCTATGTCTATATGACCAATAATTCATTACAATCACTTCCTCAGTCTCGAGGTCACAGGATATGCTAGCATTCGTACAAAGTCATATCCCCAACCAGCCCAACCTCGTACTCGTTCAACAGCATTGAGAACAGACACGAATCTCCGTGTGAATGCATCTACAAATGTCAGCAGGGTCAAGACAAAGGGAAATTGCACATACCAACTTCGATAAAGTCACTCCCAAGAACTTCCCACACAGCCACATTATCAACATTCGGCGTATCCTCCGGAAGAAGCTTCCATTCATCATCGATCTTGACACTAGGCCCAATAACCAAGGCTCGTCCATGGATTGTAGAGTCGGCCATCAATCTTGTACCAGCATCAACCACATCATCTGGCTTTCCCATTGCTCCACCAAGTAGTAGCGAACGTCCGGCAGGTGTGATGAGGGGTGTGTCGATGAAGTATGGACAGAGCACTAAAACCATCAGAATGAACCCAGAAGAGATAGATATTTACTTACTGTTGACTCGAATGCCTTTGACAAAGGAAGTAGAACGTAACGATCTCTGCAAAATGTCAGGACTGCAACTACCAAAGGGTATTCAACTCACAAAAAGACCAAGTACAGCATGCTTTGATGCCCCGTACTGAACAAGAAGAGGAATTGGTAGAAGAGACGCCACAGACCCAATCAACAAAATATGTCGATCAGGCGAATACCCCCCAAGATTATTCTTCGGCTTCTCATTAAGAGGCAACCAATGCATTGCCAAATGTACCGAGTACATAACTCCAATCAGATTGACATCAATCGTCTTGAAGTCAGGCTTTGGCGGTTCCTCCTTGTCCATACCAATAGGATCCGTAAAGGGGGTTCCTTTATCTGTGATCCCAGCATTGCAGACCACCGCATCAATCGTACCCCGCGGACTGAGCTTGGCAGCTTCACGAAACAAATCAACTTGTGACTGCCAGTGCGTAACATCGCAGCGGACGTAATGTGCAGTCCCCCCAGCCTTGCGTATCTCCTCAACAAGTGGTTGTCCGTTGCTGACATCTGCGATGATGATATTCGCGCCGTGAGCTGCCCACTTCCTCGAGAACCCCTCGCCAAACCCAGATGCTCCTCCTGTTATTATGATTGTCTTCCCTGATACGCCAGAGGGGTCGTAGGGGCCCATATCGAGGGGAGGGGATTGTCGTACGGCATCGACGACATTGTTGGGATCTTTCGCCATGGTTGGTTGTTGAAGAGTCGGATTCTTGCTGTTCAGGGAATCAATTGGGGCTTCGTGTTATGGAGGTCTTTAGCTGCAGGTATATAGCAGATTTGTGCGCATTCTTGCATCTATTGGGGGGTGGTTGAAGGTTGGGGAGGACGTGTGGTTGATTCATGATGCTGATGGTGGCCGAGGCTGAAAGAGCTGCAAGAGCTGAAGAGCCGCAGGGGAAATCTGGGGAAGTGGGGCCGGGGGACTTGCTGGGATTTCACATGCACCGAGAGGAGGGGCTCGAGAGGGGCAAACAAAGTAACCAAGGTACATAAACTCACCCCTCAAAAAGTGGCCCCATGTAAGTTTAGTAAGTGGGTTGAGAAGCCAGACCTGGCAAGATTTCAGATCACATCCTGTGTTCTCATGGGGTTTGTTTTGTTTTCATCGGCTAATCCATTGTTGATTCCGTCTTGCCACCTCCTCAAGGCAAAACTGCTACATCTCTTTCACGTCATCTTCATCCTCCTTTAAGCCCTTGCCATGCTCATACGGTGGATCTAGAGAGATAGACTCAGGCGTCATGTCTTCCACTCTATCACCCTCGATAACGCTCGCATACCAATCCCCAAATCATCTTAAGAGCTCCGGGATGTTGTGGGAAACGCAAACAGCCACAACCCCTGAGGAATTTAAGTCTCTGTAGAACAGCCTCCACTCCTAATCTCTCCCATGCCCCTAAATAGGATCATCTTGACCCTCTGATGTCCGTTGGCAGTAGAAGCGATAATGGGAGACTGTCTCGTTTCCATCCAAACACAGCCTGTTCCTACATCCCAACCACAGTCCGCTCTTCTGACTTGTCAACCAGTCGAAATGGCTCATTCTTCCCTAAGACTGTCTCTTGTCAGTTCATCTCCTCACACTGATCAAGACTCAACTTCCGAGGAATCCCACACCCACATAACAATTCGTCTCTTGAATCCTCACCACCACTCTTCCTCCCAAACACCATCAAACGGGTGTCTCTGGCGATACCATATCATGATGACTGAGGGAGAAGGAGAAATTTGTGGTGAAAATGATGACTATGAGTAAAGGCTGAGCAGGGAGGACCTCGAGATGACAACGGAAGTTTTCCGCTCCACAGTCCGTACATGAACCCCATCAACCCATCAAGCGCACCATTCGGATAAAAAGTGCAAGAGTTCCTTTTAGCTTGTCGCGTAGGTTCAATTTCTCATTATTGCGAGCAATCTTTGGGTAGCTGCGTGCCTCGAAGCCGTGGACAACTCGCGAATGTGCCCGACAAGTGCACGGAACGACTTCATATAGATACGGGTCGACGAAGAGCTTGAGTTCTGCAACATCCTCATCGGACGCGAAGAATAATCCTAGCCAAACGCTTCAAACCGAAATCTCAAGGGACAATCTCCAGCTCCAAACATCAAGAGTCATTCCCTCCCCAAGATTCTCCCTTTGAAGCTCAACAGGCACGGCCTGATGCAGCTTTCGAATGGAGGACCGAAATGTGGCTCATTGTGTGCGACAATGCAGCTTCAGCAATTGTCATGAATGGAAAGAGGCCTGTTCTGACGTTGCAAAGGAAAGGAATCAGAAATGCTTCCTCGTACGCCACGCAGCAGTAGAGAATTCGTGCGGAGACTGACAACAGAGCCCAACACCCCGACAGAGACACCAGCACCCTTGGAGGTCAACAACCTACTCGTTGGGGTCTAGTTCGTTGGCAGGCAAGCTTCTCGCGAACCCCAACCCATCAGCCTACTAACCAAAGTAGGCTAAAGAGTATCCATTCGGAACGGTCCATGACGAATTACCTACAATGACAGAATCAGTGGGCAACAGAGCCACGCTTCGTCTGATTCCAGGTGATGAAACCAGCAGTCATGGAACAGCTCTGCAATAGCTCATCAGGAAAGCAGCGAGAGCACCCCACCACTTTGGGTGGCAGACCGATAAAGACAATCTCAGAAGAGTCCTTACCTACTGTGAGTTCGGTGAGCATATCGAGAAAGTATGCTGCTTGAGATCGGCGTCAGCGTGAGATGATAATTATTCCTTGAACTATGTGCTTAAGCAGACCAAAGATACAACTCACGAGGTCAGTCCTCTGAGCCAGCAATCTCCTCGCAACGACATCGCTACCCAGGAATCCAAAGAACTCGACAGAATGAACGTCCCAGCTGCTCAAAGGCGTTGGTGAGATCCATGGTTCGACAAATCCCCCAATGAACTATCCAAACACATGGTATACTTGAATGGAAACGGCATCTGAACAGCAAATTTGCCATCTTAGTACGGAAAGATGCTCTCTCTAGTTATTATGGGACGTCTGAACAGAAAAATCGCTTCCTGCTGGTGGTGGAAGGTGGTCTATACTCGCAGTTGGTAATGTAGCTGTGGGGAAAGCGGCTGTCGGCGGCAAACCTGGAATAGTACGAATCTTCAGAACAATGATCACACCCTATATATAGGCACATCGAAGCAGGATCTCGAGGCCAGGAAGATAGAGAACGAACTAGTAATCGAGAACAAGCGCATTTTCCATTTCCTAGCTAACTATTTGCAGGTATTGCCCTCGAGAAAATCAATCCTGGGGAGAGACGGACTTTCATTTCTGGAGCATAGGATCATGCAGAAACCATCACATCGTCGTCTTGTGAGCGCAGTATCGCCGAGGTCCCCAAAGACGTTGCCAACGAAGATCTGAATGCCACGCATCCAAATTCTTTGCGTCCCCCTCCGACTCTTCTATGCTTGGATATGTATCTCGTCATTCCATCCGCAAACGACAACTCTCAGCGCGCGCAATTTCGGGTGGTTTGTTCGTCGATGTAGTCGTGTACAGGCAAGCTTTCATCTGTGAGGTTCTGTGCCACGATCTATGTGAGATCCAGGACAACTTCAACTGCTTCGATGGAGGGACTGTGTACGGAGTTGATAGCTCGCCCCTTGATCGATCTGCTGATCAAAGTGGTGATGACAGAGGCGAGATACGGAGATGGTTCTCTACCCATTCGCTTTCCAACTCAACTTTACACTGCGATAAAGCCCGACGATGGAGGCTGCATTGGTAGATGTGGTTCTGACGACGACGGGTGAGGTGGCGGCGGATCTCCAACCACAATCTCCTGCTCGACATCTGCTTTGACCTCAACACCTCTTGCCACACCAAATAGACAACTAGGTGTTCCTATCTGTTTTGGAAGCAGCGACTTGTTCGACAATGTTTTCCCTGAGAAGAGTACGGATATTTTGGCTTCGGATATGCCATGGCCCTACCTGGACCTGCAACGACAACCATCTGCAAGAAAGTGCCCTCTGCAGACTACGATAACGATGCGCTCTGCGCCAGTTCGAAGATTCTGGACAATGGGCATAACTTTATCAACACCACGCAGCAAGTTTGCGATCGATATTCCGTCTGGTATTCGACGACAACTACTTCAATGGAGGGATTCGAGCGAAGCCTGGGTGCGAGTTCATGATTGGGATTGATCTTTGTAACAAAGAGTTCCAGCTGCTGAGGGATAAGCGTTCTGGTGGTGATCTGCCCCAATTTGTGGATTTGTAAGTAATAACTGCGGTTTGTATTATTCTGGTTCGGGGTACAAGTTGGGTTTCAACTGAATGCGCGATCTGGAGGGCTTTCCAAAGGTTGGACATCATAGTCGGAATGAACCTTTGACCCGGAGTTTTTGAATAAGGGGTGAGACTGCCAAAATTGTCAGATGTCCAGCAAACATTGTTTGAGGAAAGGTTTCTTCAAGCCCTGTCGCCGTCAACTCTCGCAACATCAAAACTTCCATATCCAGTATCAGACAACGACCAAATAACCCAAACTGTAGGTGTACCAAAGCTCACAGTCTGAACTTGTTGTGAAGTCAAATGCAAGCTCATATGATCCAGGAGGTCGGTTGTTGACTGGGGACAACGCGCTCGGAAGCCCTTTGCCAATGCTGCCAAGGCAACTTTACCATCCACATCTTCCGGCCCCTCCAAATAACTCACTCCCCCTGAACAGCGCGAATCGCAATTTCATCCCATCTGTGAGACCGCCGGACTCCGAGAATCTGGGCTATCCAGGCTGGGAAGGTTGAGACGAAAGATCTTGTTTGGTTGCTTTCTTGAGCTTTCCTCCATCACTTCCACGGTAGCATAGACCTTGATGGTCCGATGAATATACACAGGGCTGATTCTCCATACCAAGTGCAGCATTTAATCAATTAAAAGTTGTCCTAAGCATTCTGTGGCGTCTTGGATTTAATTTCGAGAGTTGCTTGTCCAGATCGCAAGATAACGCACGAGCCTGCTTGCACCCACGACGATGATATGGTCCGCAGTGGAGAACCAGTCGTATTGATTTCGACATCAACGGAACGGAAGGCAGATTGAAATTGAAGTTCCGGTGTCAAGGGAAAGCGACCGAAAGCAGACCATCTTGGCAGACAGATGTAGAGGTGGAATTCAGGAGGCTCTCGTCAAGGGATCGTCTCGTCTCCAATGTTGGTTAACGTTATGGTGGGGTAGATTGACGAATCGAAATCTCCCACGAATCGCAATCTTTCCTCTGATGGGATGAAGGGGCTCAAGGAGAATGTTGACACGCCAAGTTGTGAGGCTGCAACGAGATCTTGGAGAGGCGTTTTGGGAGGTCGAAAACCTGGTACGAACTCTTCACCCGGACGAGAACCTGCCGATTTTTGGCAAGCGAGAACACCTAAAATCCACCTCTCTAGACATTCATTTCTGAACGCCAGGCCTTATAATTTTTAAATAAACAGCTTGTAATAGTATCCCGAGCCTTTTTGTTTATATTATCTAATTTTTAGGGCGGTGTTAGGTTTTGGGATACCCACGCGTTGGCCAAAAATCGGCAGCTTCCCATTCGGGTCAGGAGTACGAATAAGCGCCAAGATGATCATTTTGGTGATCGGGTGTTCTTGGCGCTTGTTTGAGGTTCCGTTCTTCATTCATGCATCGTTTTGAAGTTTTGCGTCAGAACATCCGACGAACGAACCGAGATCATACAAACGTCCCTTTAAGGTGTGTCCTCCGAAGCGAGGCCGGCTTCTCTCCACAGAATGGACGACTTAAACGAATCAACAACACTGCCAAGCGCGGATACCATCCCAACTCGTGAGATCCAACACGGGTTGGCCCAGGAGATGGCGGAAAATGAAGATGGGTTATGTCCTTGGCGGACGTTTTCAAGCGGAGGCGCTGAACAATCCATGAGAAAGGTCTGTTGACAGCGGCACCAAAACGGGATATTGGACTACCAGTGTACTTGGCAAAGGTCCAACTCGAAATGGGTTGATGCCGTGCCTGGGGAAGGACGTATATATATCGGATGACTCCCTCTCTTTCAACATCATTCCTTCACCATCCACTCTTTACAGTCCACTTCCATTCCAACCTACTCCCTTTCAACAACAGCTGCGCTGTCCATTCATTTATTCCACTTCTTCAATCTTTACACACGGCTGCGCTGTTAACTCCTTTTTGTCTCTTCATCCAATCAACAAACACATTATTCCGTCAATCTTTCAAATCGATAAATTCAATCACCAAACCATCAACATGCAATACTCTACTCTCGTCACTCTTGCTCTTGCAACCCTTTCCGTCGCTGCACCAACTCCTCTCAAGGCCCGCGCTGCCGTTCTCGGCACCCAGTCTTACGATGATCTCTCCATCAGCGGAGGAGTCGCTGGCGATGCTCTGAATGAGGCCTTGGCCAAGCTCCCAATCGACACTTCTGATCTCGCCAATGTCGACCCAGCCGATATTGCCTTCCTGGGTGATGTCAATGACATTGCCAACGATGCCGAGACAGATGCGTTCAATGTCGCCATTGCAGCTGCAACCGGTGATGAGAAGGTCGCTCTCCAGGTATGGACTCTCACCCCTCTCCAATCAAGACAATCATTCTAACACCTTCACAGAACGGCAAGATAAAGAACAAGGTCCTCAAGCTCGAGGCCACCGTTCTCGAGCTCATGGCCAAGGCCGCTCAGGGAGAGGATACCTCTGCAAAGCTCGCAGCGGAGACTAAGAAGTTGAACAACAACATTGCCCTTGACAAGGCTGCTGCTGGTCAACCAAGTACCTTCTTGAGCTTCGATGCTCAGGCCGGATCAGGAACTGTTGCTGCTGCTCCAGCTGCTGATGATGGAGCCGCCGCTGATGATGGAGCTGCTGCCGATGATGGAGCTGCTGCTGCTGATGGAGCCGCCGCTGATGGCGAGGCCGCTGCTGGAGACGCCACTGATGACACTGAGGAGGTCGAGGTCTGCACCACCAAGCGTGTCAAGAAGTCCAAGTTGTAGATGGATTTTGTAGCGTCGAGCTATTCGACTCGATGATTGAGGAATATTTGTGTCATACGCACATGAGGGACTTAGGAGAGGTGAAGGGAATTTCTTGTTTCAATATTTGAGTTGTTGGGGAGGCGGGATGTGGAGTGGACTGCTGGCTGGGCGTTTTGTATCTTATGCCTATTTTTGACAAGAACCTAATGAGATATAATTCCCACCATTTCTTCGAGTACGATTTTGACTTGCAGTGGAACGTGTGTCCTTATTCCTCGGCTTGGGCTCCGGATTCCTGAAGTCCAGAACTGCAATTAATTGTTACTCAGCTCCATCTTGAAAGAGGAATGATATGAGAGAATGACAGGAGTTGCTCCCAACTCAGAGATGAACATTGCACCACGACGACCTCGAACCTCAGTGCAAAAAGCACGCTGGCTGTCAAGTATACCCAGTTGAAACCTGACAGCCTTGCTCAAATGAATGGCAAAAAACCTGGCTAGAAGGAAAATTGCAGAAGGTGCAAGCAGCGAATATTTGCAAGACTCTGTTGTTTCCTTAACTTGAGCTCGCTCAGATGGAGTTATGGGGGTAGATGCAGAGGGTGAGTATCTGCCTTCATAAAAAAAGAATTGTGCCCAAATCATCTCCACCAAACGCCTATCTAGAAGATAAATTTCCAGCCATTCAACACTTCCCGGATCAACGGAGAGCAATTGCCCAGTGTTATTTGAATGGCTCATACCTCTGCGTCTCGGTGCAATGGGGCATTGGCTCTAAGAATTACCTAAGGGTTAAGTCATCTATTGCACAGTGCACATAGCATTCAAGAAATTTTCGAGGTGGAAACCTTGGTTCATATCAGAGGAAACAGTCAAGAGCCGAGATATAAAATATTACTCAATTACTCAATCTAAGACTCCAAATATCTCATCCATGATGATCCTACCCACATGCCACGCCACGCTAAATATGCTTAAGAATAACACATGCTGACACCCAAGCAACTCTCAAAAAAAGGAAAATTTGAACTCCTGGTATCTCCCAAAACAGACTTTCGTGGACCCAAAGCAGCATTAAGACATCAATTAATCTCAACCGAACAACCATTAACAGGCAACGAAGGCCAACTTTTCCGACGCACGAACGACTTCTTCAACAGCACGTAACATCAACTCTCCTCTGCCTGAACCGATATCACCGTCGTTAACTTGGCAGATACTGGAGTCCATGTTGTTCATGAGCAGGAAGATGCATTTGCGTAGACTGGACTTGAGATCTAGGATGCGGGTTTGGAGACCGGATCCGTTGCTGTAGGTGTAAGAGTTTGAGGTTTGGGGGTGGCTGAGGACAGTGACAGCCTTTGAAGGGAGGGGGGAGGTTGTCCAGTACGGGGTATCGCGGCGGCGACGGGGTGAGCTGTCGAATTGGGTTGATGTAGTTGGAAGAGAAGTGATGTAAATGTAGGCGATCATGTTGGCGTAGAGGGCGAGACGAGTGTACTCGGAGCTGTTGGGAAAGATGCGAAATAGGGGTGTGAGGTCTGGTGAAGGGAGAATGACTTGCGGTTGGATGGTAGGTGAGGATGAGATGTAAGATGAACGCCAGGCGGTAGTCTGGACCATTGGGGTACTTTGGGAGGAGGATAGGCAGTTGGTCTTGCGTGGGCGGGAGAAGTTTGCTACGGATTTTCGGTCGTTGGTCAAGGTGGTGCAAGACTCGCGTGGGAAGTACGAGTTGTTGTGAGACGAGTGGTGTGGATTTGAATTGCTGAGACTGAGTCTGACCTCAGTTATGCATGGGGTATCAGGAAGTAACATATTGGAAGGAAAGCCAGACACGATGTCCTCGAGATCTGTGATAATATTGACGTTCGACTTCTGTTCCGATGCAGCAGAGTCATAGGACCATCGAGATGTAACGCTTGGATCCTCGTCAGTCTCGATACCAGCATTCATGACGGAGAATGAGATTCGAGATGCAGGTGGTGGATCTGGGAAGACTTTTGGTGACATTGGTGGGCTGTTCATGGCGAGATCGACGCGTCTATTGAGGAAGACCCATTGTGGCTCCTTACATGGGGAACGATTGTCGTCGAATTCACATTCACCTGTTGGGGTATCCGGAGGGCTGTCATCTGAAGATGCCCAACTGTATCTTCCGCCTACAGGAAGGATGGCTGAGGATGGGGCATCAAGGGAGGAGACCCTTGGAGGAAGACTTTCATCAGAGAGGCGGTTTGTGTTGACGTCAACCATGTGGGCCTTGGTGGGTGAGAGAACAGTCGCACAAGCCTGGTAAAGTTAGAAAATGGGACGTCAATTATGAGTAGCTAACATACCAAAATATCCTCGCCCATCTCGGAAGCTGTATCACTGAGCCAACTCTCCACATCACGTTCCAATGGCAGCTTGATTGTCGAACGGCGATGTACAAGTTGTGATTTTGGCGAGTCGGGTAACGGGCTACTTAACCAGGCCGCTTCACTTGGGAACAGTTTCTCGCCTGAGCATTGAAAGGACAGCCCCGAACCTCGTGGTGCCTCGCTCACATAAGATCTTCGACGAAAGTTACCTGCATCAAGTGCGTTGGACTGACTTGCAACCTGACTTCGATCAGCATCATCCTTGAGATCGTTAGAACAAACTTACCTCGTCATCGAGTTCGCTCTCAGCCTCCGCATGGGCGAGGCTATGAGATATACATCCCTCATTACAAGGCGACCCAGGTGGAGAACAGTTGAAGCATAAATCATCGCTCGTATAGTAGGCCCTTCCAGGTAGAGGAGATCCGGGCTCATTGTATATTGGCGTGTCTCGTTGCGAGGATCGACGTGGAAGAAGTGAGAGACGAAGACCGAGAGGATTGTTTGTTTTCCCTTTTACTCCTGAAGACTCTTTGGCTGATGAAATAGTACCAAATGTCGACCTTTGATCCTCGCTAGTCGAGGGCCATATATCGGATTGTGGTAGCGTCGGCGACAGTAGCTTCAACGGCAAGAGGCTTTTCATGCTAGGAACAGATCGTTTGAACGAGTTCGACGTCCCCCGCATCAACGTCTTTGAAGTTCCCTCGGCCATGGTGCAGTCATTTGAAAACATATCAACAAGACTTGCATATGTTGTGGGGAAATCGTGAGTTGGCCTGCATATTTGAAAGTCGAGGCATGAGGGGCATGATAAATGCTGCGCGGCGCCTGCAAGCTCGCAGATCGCGTCAGGGAACATTCCGAAGAATCGCAATCGATAGGACGATTTGTCTTAGGAGATCGAACCACCGGCGAACAGACGAGCAGGTCTACGAGTTCGGACGAACTTGGCGATGTGAGAAGTGAGGAGGAGGGTTTCAAAGGAGACGACAGAGAGGAAAGGCGAGGAATAAAGCTCGACGACGAGATTACAATGAATTGTTTTTGCTGCATTGGGCACCGCTCTCGCCGGGCAATATGACCACAACATGATCTGAGGCGGTCCTTCTGGACAGCGAGCTGAAAGCCCTTGCTTCGCATTTGTGGTATGTGACACGCGCCACGCGCAGGCCCCTCCTGGCCTGGATCCGTGTTGCTGGGAGGAAGGGGGGACGAGGAGGAGATGAGGAAGTGCAAAACAGAGGCGTTTTAGTGGCTGGCGAACATTTCCCAATGACTGGTGCCCCCTGGGCGATGATCTCTGGCGGGGAGTAGCGAGCCCGGACCCGATCCTGATGGGTCGTATTCATATGGCCATCAGGGGCGGGAAAAAGAAACAAAGCAAGGGGCTTTCAGCTCCTATTGAGTGGCACACGGCAGGGACCGGGGCCCGGAGAAGCAAAACTTAGTTGTTGCGAAATTGAAAGGGGTACATTAGGAGTTATGCAAAGGGAGAAACAGGAGAGAGAGATGTAGGAAATAAACAAACATAAATCATTCAATGCGTCGACTCGGTTAAGAAAAGGGGGAAGGAGAGCGAAATGAACGAGTGAGGTCTGTGAGGATGGATGGATACGGAGTAGTTGATGAGGAGAGCTGACTCGAGGGCCCGGCTGCTGCCTTGCCTCGCCTCGCTCTCGCTTCAGGGCTTAAGCTTATTCTTAGTGCATCCGAGCAGCTGGACCTGGAAAGGAACAACATCACGCCGGGATCCGAGGCCACTAATCCCAATTTAGTTTAGATGCCGATGACAAGCCCTGCATCTGGATTTTCGTGGAGAGCAGACAGAGCAGATCAGATCAGGGCAAGACTGGGCAATTCCAGATTCGATATTTCGTGACAGCCAGTTATCCAGCCACAAACCCAGCCAGATCCAGCCAAGTCCAGCCTCAATACGATAGGATTAGGATACAATACAATACAATCGACACAATTGGTACAAACGAATACCACCGCGCACAAGCAGGCACAGCAAAACAAGACAAAATCCAATATTCCACCTCTCCCTCCACCTCCCTCCTCCACGTCCACCAACTCACCACCGCTCAACACCACCACCCATACCCAGAACTTCGCCGATTCCTCCCTGCAGTGGCTTTGGGCTTGGGCTTGCATCGCATCGCATTGCGTCCACCCACTGCACATCATCCAGATCCAACAGGCAACTGTGCGCGCGCCTCGATCGATTCCAACTGAGCCCACAGTGGACGGTCCCAGCTATCAATAGCATTCTGCTCGTGCCACCTCTGGGGATACAAACCAGCCAAGCCAAGTCATCACCATGTTGACCGAAGGCTTCATCACCTCTATTCTGGCCCAGCCGAAGACTGCCAATACTGCCATTGCCAAAGACATTGGCATCTACTTCCACGAATTGCACCCAATCCCCGTCGTCAAGTCCTCATTGAAGAAGAGCTCGACTCGAGTCAATGGCCTGGCTGCCAACTCCACCCATATATTCGCGGCACAAGCAGACAAGGCCGTTGTGCACGTATATTCGCGGGAGAAGGGAAACCAAGAGGCCTTGATCTCGTTCCCAGAGAGGATTCACAGCTTAACTCTACTGGGGGAAGGTATTCTGGTGCTAGGCACGGCTGAAGGCAGGGCGATTCTGTGGGAGGTATGTTTCCCATAAATGCAAGGGCAAGACGGAAAACTAACTACCTCAAGGTCTGTACTGGAAGACAAGTATCCACACCCACCGCTCATCTGCAACCGATTTCATGTCTTGTAGGAACCCAATCCCACATGATCACTGGATCTGAAGACTCGAACATCCATGTTTGGTCTGTTCCACGCCTCTTGTCAATGACTGCGACTGAAAACTCCGAGCCTCTTCGCACCCTCTCCAACCACCGAGCCGCCATCACAAACCTGACAATGGGTCACAGTGCAAGCGGGACAGATATCTGCGTTTCGGCAAGCAAGGATAACACGGTCGTTGTCTGGGACTATCACTCGGGCGATCTGCTTCGGACATTTCTTCTTCCGTCTACCCCACTGTGTCTAGCTTTGGATCCGTGCGATCGGGCCGTGTACATTGGCTTTGAGGATGGTTCAGTGCAGCTGGTTGAATTCTCCGCCCGAGATTCCAAGCAGAACCAGCTCTACGACAAAAGTTTGCAGAGCACTCCGGTTCAAGTGACTCTTCCTCCCTGGACTTCACAAGCCGAGGCAGGTCCTGCTCTGTGTCTTGGCCTCAGCTATGACGGCACCTGTCTACTCTCTGGTCATATGTCAGGAAAGATCATCCAGTGGGATACCCCTCGTCGTGTATTCACGAGTGAACTTGCAGACCTCAATGCGCCTGTTACAAATTTACTGATGTCTTCGCCATTTCCAGCCCGGAAGTTGACAAAGCCACTGACAGTTGTCAAACCGAAGCTGGGCGAGAGTAGCTACATTTTCACAGGTAGACTGTTAGGTTCAATTGGCACACCCAGTCGGGCCATCGACGCCAATGGCTTCCCTGCCGACTTACTTGAGAAAGCGATCGCCAGCTTCTCCACCACTTCGTTGACTTCTTCAAGCGGAGATGAGCAGCTTCAAAAAGAGAACGAAGAACTCTGGAAAATCGTAAATGAGCAACGCGCATTTCAAAAGAAGACGTGGAGCAAGTACACCACGCTCAAATCTGGTGGGCTTGAATCGTAGCTTCTAGTGGTTCGTGTACCAGAGTGTCTTCATCCGATATTGTCACTCTAAATGTCGATTTACCCGCATCACTTCTTTTCCGCATCGGGAAACATGTTTGTATCCATTCATACTCGCAGCTTGGCGATTGGTGATCAGAACGCTTCTTTCCACTGTCGTCAATCTTCGGCATAGTTTCCGAATCAATTCTTGCACATGTTGTCGCAAGATCCACGCATCCGTGCGAAGCGAATGCTTACGTCGTGTTCATGAAACCTGGATGATGCTTAACGGTGGGTTAAAGTCCAGGATATCGTCCATGGCATTGCTTATTCGAGAGCTTCACAAACCTAACCCGTTTGAGAAGCGGCCAAACAAATTTTTCTGGCCAATGAATTGGCGGCAGGCAGCATTCTGGAGGAATCAATTCATTCCGGTTGTCTCAACAGTCAATTACTACTCAGTCAATGGTTTCAGCAGCAGGATTGAGAGATAGCATAGCCAGCTAGCTCTAGATACCATACATATCAGCAGTGCTTGCCCAAAAATCAAAATGTCAGATGCTCTGGCCTAGCATCCGGAGGGAAGGGTAATATGCGATTCAAAGTAGTTTTCCAGATATTGGCTGCCCTGGCGGTAGCAACATCTGCGTCGCCCGTTACGTCTTCAGGACATGTCGTTCACGAGCACCGTGACAGCCCTCCTTCGAAATGGTCACGACACTCTCGACTCCATCCAACCACTGTCATTCCCGTTCGAATTGGTCTAGCCCAGCAAAACCTGCATCGTGCAGAAGAGTTCATTAATCAAGTCTCCCATCCAGAATCTGCAGACTATGGAAAACACTGGTCTCCGCAAAAGGTGGTGGACATGTTCTCGCCGAGTCCAGAATCTATCGATGCTGTGCAACAGTGGTTGTCAGCCTCAGGGATTGATCTCAGGAGAGTACGGATGTCTCAGTCTAGGAATTGGATGACTTTCAATGCTACAACTATGGAGGCAGAACGCCTTTTGAAGACCGAATATCATCTCTACAAGCACGAATCGGGACACGATCATGTTGCATGCAAGCAATACAGCATTCCAGCACATCTCACCGAGCATATCGACATTGTTACGCCGACAGTACATTTCGACAAGCAACTCGGCAATCCCAGACGAACCATTCGTCACGAAGCTCTACTTCCTCCTCCAGTCCGACATTTGAACAAACGGCAAGCTGTTCCTCCCCACGGAATTTTGGGATCACCCAGTGATGCGTCGAACCCCAAGCAAGGAGCCGTGGTCACGAATGCTTTGATGAGTTTGGAGAACTGCGATACGATGATAACGCCTGCTTGTCTCCAGGCACTCTATAACATGCCACCTGGAAGTACATCGATGCGCAACAACACGCTGGGAGTTACGGAGTTTACACCCCAAGCATTCCTTCAGACGGATCTGAATATGTTCTTCAAACAATTTTCGGCGCCGCTTGATGGCACATCACCAAATGTCAACTTGATCGACGGTGCTATCGTACAGCAGACCAACAAGAGTTTTCAGTTCAATGGCGAGTCTGCATTGGATCTGGAGTTCGCCATGGCTCTTGTCTATCCGCAGCAAGTTACGTTGTATCAAGTGGGAGACACCGTCTCTGGAGGAAGTTTCAATAACTTTCTCGATGCCATTGATGCAGGTTATTGTTCTTTCCAGGGTGGTAACTCCAAGGACCCCAATATTGATGGGCAGTATCCATCAACGCTTCCGGGTGGGTTCCAAGGCCAAGAGAACTGTGGAGGTTTCCAATCGACAAATGTTATCTCCACCAGTTACGGATCCAACGAAGCAGACTTGTCAGCCAAGTACGAGATGAGGCAATGTCTGGAATACATGAAGCTTGGTCTTCAAGGAGTATCCATCTTGTATTCTTCTGGCGATTTCGGTGTGGCAGGCAATGGGGGTCAATGTATCGACTCGGTGACTGGAGCGTACAACAACGGAAGCAAAGGTATCTTCAACCCTTCGTTCCCAGGAGGCTGCCCATACGTCACATCTGTCGGCGCAACGCAGATCTTGAACGGCTCGACAGTGCGCACACCCGAGAGTGCTTCCCAGCGAGTCATCTTTTCCGGTGGAGGGTTCTCCAACGTCTTCCCACTCCCCTCGTATCAGGAAAAGGCTATGGCGACGTACTTCCAACAGCACGCCCCTCCATATGGCGCAGATCGGTTTAACAACTCCCAGAAAGTCCGCGGATTCCCAGATGTGTCAGCAAATGGCGTCAACTACGTCACAGCCGTTGACGGGCAGTTCTCCCTTTCATTCGGAACGAGTGCTAGCTGCCCTACATTCGCCAGCGTCTTGAACAACATTAACGAGCAGCGGATCAACGCCAAGAAATCGCCGGTGGGATTCGTCAACCCGGTGCTGTACGCGAACCCTCAGGTGTTGAACGATGTCACGAATGGGGGAAATCAGGGGTGTGGCACTGCAGGATTTCAGAGCGTACCTGGATGGGATCCGGTGACTGGGCTTGGAACGCCTAATTTCCCCAAGATGATGGATTTGTTTATGAGTTTGCCGTAGATCTTGGACGTGGTTTGGCATTGCGTGGAGTTGGGTCCCTCTTGCAAAGAATGCGGGCATGGGTAGATTGATAGATGAGAGAGATGAGATGGATTTAGACTTAATGGTAAACCTTGCCTTTCGCCGATTACGTTCTCCGTCTCTTTGGCTCGTTTACATGATCTAGGTGCCATGATTCCCCATTAACCGTCTGCTTCAAATTTCAAGGTAGACTCGTTCCGAGGCAATTGCCTGCAAGATCTGCTTCCACTTCACTATGCATACCTCAATACGCCACGGTATTGGTATTCAAACCCAAATATTGACTTCGCCAAAAATAGGAGAGGCAAGCCACATCCACGTGCGACACCAGCCACAAGTCAACTGCAACTCCCACCTACCAACACTTCCAACACCTCCCCATTCTCAACAACGCCGCCGATAGCATTAACATCCCAATTATTGCATGTGTGTTGTGTATAAAGTAGCCATCTGCTATCCACCTCTACCAATGGCTCAATCATTCACACTTTTCAACACGCTCCCCACCGAGCTACGGCTTCTTATCTGGCAGCACTGCCTCGAACCTCGAATAATACCCCTCCAATGCCAGATCCAATGCTGCCTCAACACCCCGGGAACATTCCTCTACCACTCCTTCCTCCAGCCCACATCCGACCGCAGCAGATCCCGCGAACTACCTCCCGCAGTCGTCGACATCCGCGTACATTTCGCAGCAGCCAGCACCATCTCCCCGGCAGCCATCCTACAAATCTGTAGAGAGTCCCGACAGTTCGCTATCAAGGCCGGATACCGGGTCTGGAAACTGCGGAATGAGTACGGGCATACGAGGGATGTGATGTGGAATGCTGCGGTAGATATGGTATCTCTAGCTACCCCGCATCGAGCTTCGATCCCCCGCTTCTATGGGGAGTTGTTCAAGAGACAGTTCCCTGTGGAGGTGAAGCGCGTGCAGACGATTGCGGTGCCGATTTCTAGTTGGAAGGAGAAGAATAGGGAGAAGCCTGAGGTGGGGGAGTGCTGGGCGGGATATAGCAAGTTGGAGAGGATTGTGGTTGTGCTGGCCGATGCGATTCAACGGAAAGGAGGGGGAGCGGTGGAGCATGACACTTGTGAACTCATTGGGGGTATGAAGGGCCGGCTGGAGAAGATAGCAGCTGGGTGTAGTGTGCAGTGGAAAGTGCCATCTGTGGTACTTGTTGGGGCTGAGAGGGATGTTCTTCGAGTTGAAGATCTGGAGATGCAAGTAGCTTGTGATCCATGTCCATCGATTGAGGGGCGTGGCTGCAAAGTCGTGCTCGTTCATACAAAGTGTTCGGGATAGAGACTGGTCAAGGTTCAGCAAAGAACAAGGTGCTAGCTCTACACAGATCTATTGTCCCATCGTATCTTTCCCTGTGCGTTGCGGGTTCCGTTTATTCTCTCGTTTCTTCTCCCTGAGATTCCTCCCCTAACGTTTCAAGCCTCCTTCTCGCTCTGTTAGATGTCAGTGTTGTTTTTGGGTACTGTGGATTCCGATGTCATACCTGAGCCAAGGCTAGGAATTTGGGGAAGTTTGGAATTCCAGCCTGGCACATCGAGCCTTCATCAACCACGAGAGCCACTATCATCAGCCATGTGCAGACTTATGTATCCAAGGGACTTGCTGGTCCCAGTTTTGAACGGCGACTCATCACTGGCCAGGAACAAAACAGCTCTTGCAACTTCAACAGGATCGCACATTCTTCCTGCTCGGATTCACTCCGGGGGATGGGTCATCAAACCCTGATTGTTGTCGAAGCCTATCGCCATGGGAAGACGCATAGGCGCAGGGCACATCTCTTATCCCATCCTCGAGGTCGGCGAGAAAGACCCGCGCGCCAGAAGCGAGGAAGTGTTTCGCTGTTGAGCCCAAGGCCGGAGGTTGCGCCTGTGACGAAGATCACTTTCTCGGAGAAGTTTCGAGTTGACATGACGAAGATAGGATGGTCGTTGCAGGTTGAGGAATGAGGAAGGTTGGTTGTCTAATTGCTTGAGGTTCAAGCTTTACTTTCGAAAGACTTGCTAGAGCATTTGACCTGTATTTGTAATTTTTACGCACCTACATACATCCCAGTACATTCCCCAGTGTGTATTTAGTGCGCAAGAATCCACAATTGGCAAGTTGCACGACTGAGTGACTACATCGCTGGTGTTGTGTACCCCTTCTTGAATTGACAGCGCATAAATGTCTCCGTGGAGGATGCCTTGCTGAAGAATAACAACTCACAACGTCGATGATTATTCCAAACATTACTTTACATTGTACGATCTGGGTGAGCTTCTATTGTTTGATGACACAAACGGAGACCTAACATGGACTCGTTAAGCGAGTTGTTAAGAATGTTGACTTTCCTACCCTACCACGAATTCTCCACGTAGTGTTACTATTACTAGTAGACTAGATACTATAGGCACGGGACAACGCCAGCGCGGTTGAAGTTTGAAATGCAATTGACCATAAGTATCTTCTAGAACTTCAAGCTTATAGCATGCACAACACAGTCAGCCGTTGGCTGATTAGTTCAAGATACACCGCCGCATTGAAATGAACAAAAGGCTTGTCAGCTCGTCAGCTCTCGTGTTAAGAAGTATTTCATACTTCTTGAAATGCAGAAATGCGGTTAGGTTAAATAATAGCCTTCTTCTAGCTATGAAATGCGCCAGGGGGGGATCTGAATGTTGAGATTAGTAGCCAGAAGTGAGGGTGCCTGCCAGACCTTCATCAGTTATCTTCACATATCTCGGCTCAAGACCGTGTAAGTCGCTCGATCGCTTGTCTTGTTTGACTCGGAAATTGAAAAGAGACAGCCTCGCACAGCTTTGTCTCCTTCGCTGTCCAGACAACCGTCGCTGTATCCTACCAATTCACGTTCCCTTGAGCCGCTTGAGAACTTAAGCTTTGAATTGTTCAGCTCGCCCGTGTCAAAATTTCCCAATGCTATCTATCTATGGTAAGAACTGGTTCCAGGTAATGAGAATTGAGTCTACTTTATCTATGCCTAGAGCAGCACGCTTCTCAATTGCTGAGTTGGAATGTGTTTTGTTTTGCGCCGAGGCCCGCTGGTTATACGCCTGATTCTGACTCTTCTCAGCTACAACCCCATCAAACCGCCTGAGAATAGGAATTTATCTCTAGAGGTACGCAGCACTGAACGGGAATAGTACCTTGAATTCCAGACGTCAATTTCAATTAATCTATGGGTATCATCTCAAGACGCCAATGAAGCTGGATATCAATCCACCACAAACAGTACGCGAGCCCTCCAGCTCCACTCCCAACCTATCCCAACGCTGTGTAGAAGGGAAGCAATGAATCCCAAGTCCCCAAACGCCAGGTATTTCCACCATCTCCCACGTTCCTGACTTTACGTCAAGGGCCTTCTTGCTCTCAACCTAGCCCTGAAGTTTTTCATGCCAGCTCCAAACGATCGCATCACATCAACAAATTCTCCCACTTGTCTCGAAGCCCTCACTCCCACGCCCGATCCCTCTTCACTCCATATCCCAATCTCCATGCTCTAATCATTCTTGACGCGTGACTTGCACATCGACAGTCCGATCTACCATCCACCCACCCCACCTCACTCCTTCCTACCGAACAACCCCTCCACCTCCCCAGAGCAAACATCACACTCAATTCTTCAAGCCTCCAAAGATCCTTTCCCAAGGACCCCAAGCCGCCAGACCACGCGATTTATTCCTACAAAAACACCCACGTCAGTATATCACTCTGCTGAAGAGAAGAGAAGAGAAGAGGCTGAGATAAAAACTCACTTATCGCAATTCCAGTATTTCTCCCGCGCGGCTGTGGTTCGCTGCTGGAGTTTGTAGGCCTCGAATTCCTTTGCGTCGCGCGCTTCTTCGGGCGTCATTGGTGGGGGTGAGATTTTCTTTGTGAAGAGAGGCATGATTTTTGGTGGTTGTGGTTGTGATTTTGGTTCTGATTGTTTATTGCGTGATTGATTGCGTTTGGTTGGAATGTATAAAATTGGCGCCTTCGTACTTGAAATAAACAAGAAACTGGATGATGATGATAATGTGTATTCAAGGCTCGTAGTGATAATCGTGGGAATATATCCAGTGAAGACGAAAGCGAAAGCGCGGGTTGGAAGTTTGGATCATTTGACGGTGAAGATAGATAGTTAGAGTTGGAGCTGAGCTGGAGCTGGAGCTGAAAGGCGAGGGCGGGAGGGGGAGAGAGTTGAGAAGAAAAAAGGTGTGAGAGAGACAGGAAGAGTGGGTGACAGCCTTGCATACATATAAAGCGCGTATCTCGGCGCCAAGACACGGCGTCTCCTTCTTTCGGCGCGACATGATACCCCACGCTATCGACAGGATGGCGACTTGGCGCTTGGCAGAGGCCTCTTCTGGCAGGGCGTACGTCAAAGCTGTGTCCAGCTGTGTTCGGGCTGAGGTGGGTGGACCAATGAGAGGGGGGCGGTTTTGGTGTTTCAGTGCGAAGTATGTGTGGATGGCGTATTTGGATCGTGGAGTGGAGTGGGTGGTGGAGTGGGGGATTGAGGGATTTATTTACCCTGTAGATACAGTACTGGGGACTGGCTGGGGGGATGAGGTACTGTATGAGGCCCTGACGTGGGATGGATGGAGGGGTTCCAAGTATCATCATGCACTGCTGAGGTGGGATGAAGACTCTTGGGTCATGCATGCGTGCATAGAAGGAGCTGTGGAATAATTCTATGGTGTAATACAAGCTTTATTAAAGTATTTCTACTGCTGCCCAGTGTTTGTATGACCTGGAGTGCAGGAGCCTGCATGTCGTGTAGTACAGGTGTTGTACAAGTGTTGTACAATTGCTCGTCATTTGACTCCACTTCCAAGTCTACCCACCCAAGTCCATTCATTCCAAGGCCAGCTTCTGTACCATCCATCGCCCATCACCCATCACCCATCAGCCGCCAGCTACACCCCACGGAGACTAGACATCAACAACAACCACAACCCAATTCCCCTCTCTCAAAACTCAAATTCAAACTTAAACTCAGACTCAAACCGCTCACCCTCACACTCACAACTTCCCCATCAACAAATTCTTAATCATCTCCCTCCCAGTAACATAGCTCGTCCTCCACAACGTGGGGAAATCAAGGGTACTAGTAAAAGTATCCGCATAGCCAAAGCCAAGCATGGGCGGGATCCATCCGCGGGCGTACTCGAGCGCGAAGCAGGCCTCGTCCATCTTGTACTGCTTGACGGTGCCGCGGTGGAGGTGGTGCACGCTGCCTTGGGGGTAGATTTCCGGGAGGTACGAGCCTGGTCCTGGGGCGTAGGCCAGCTGAGTGCCGGCGAGGATGTGGAAGTAGTCGTCGGCGGTGTGGCGGCCTGTGTGACCTTCTGTGCCGATAGCTGTTCCTGTTGGTTTGTGAGTATTGGGGGTTTGGAAGGATACTTTTTGGGATGTGAAACTTACCGAAGATGATGAGGTATTCAGTGATACCTACAGTTTTGTCAGTAAACGTCTCAACTTCAATTTCATGTGCATCATGTGACCCTCCTCGTAAACAGAGACTCGAAATCCCTTTCAGTCAACCTCCAGTTTCTAGAAAACAAGACTTACTAGCATGAATGATATACATAGCACCCATCGCACCACCCGCATTATTGAAAATCCACTCCTCATCCAGATTGACATATCCCCCAGGCAGCTTCTCACTCAACTCATCAACGATATACTTCACCACGCTGGTGGTATCATTGCCATGCGCAGCAAGTGCGCGCTGGGAGACATCCTTCAACTGTTCCGGGCTGAAGATATAGAACCATTCTAGATGCGAGTCTAAGAAGAGGTAGATAGCTGAGAGGAGAGCTATGACGATGGCTGAGATGGCGAGGGACTTGGTGAAGGATTGGGGTTGTGCCGGTGGTTTGGCTTGTGAGCGATTTTTAGGCGCCATTGTTGATGGCAGAGAAGAAGAACAAAATGAAAGGAATGTGAGTACTACGGGTTGATAGCTAAATAAACAAAGAAAGGGAATGGCTGAAGTGAGGATATAAAAGCTGCTGCAGTGAGAAAGGGGTAAGCAGATATTTTGTTGTGGTCAGACTTGGCGTGTTCGGCTGCTGGGCTTGCCGGCTGCCCTAGTGGGTGTTTACAGGGTGGAAGATGGCAGCGTAAGCACGTATTCGGGTTTGCAACTTGAGATTTGATGAACTTATCAATTGGATTTAAAATCTTCGGATTCCGCGGATTCCAAGTGGCTATGTTTAGAAGTATACTAAATGCGTTGTGATTGTTGATAGAAACTTGGTGAGGCTGAAATGCAAGGCTGGCCAGACCGGCCGCCGTAGACTTCTCGCGTGGTGGATGAATCTTCTGGTTGAACCCAATCGCAACATCTTGTCCATTCTCCTCGTCGTCGTCCACCACCACCGCCGCCATCATGTCTATGTTCCGATCGAAGAAGCTCGACCTGGGCTGCTTTGTCAATGTCAAAGTGATCCGCGACCATACCAAGAGGAAGGTATTCGCTGAACACGAGCCAGAAAGGTATGTACAACTCCGTTCAGTCCTTCCATAAACCACCTCAGTCCTCTCCTCTGTGTGTGCGAAGCTTCCAGAGAGGTACTGTCGCATCTGCAGATGCAATTGGATGGTGGAGAAGCTTGCTAATGCGTTTGTGGTCAATAGACAAGCTCTCCGATACATCATTCGAAATCTGACACTCCCTGCTCGAACCCGCGCGCAAGCACAGCTCCAGTTGTCGCAGATGCATTGCTATACCCGCGGCACGCAGATCCGCAATCGGTGTATAGAGGGAGGAAAGGGAAGGGGTATATTGAGGGATTTCAAGATGTCGAGAGTGAGTGCCCTGATATGGAGTTGGAGTGGTTGGATGGTTGAAGAGCTGGATTTGGAGTGGAGAAGACAGGACTTGGAGGATGGCATAGGCGATATTCTGCGGATGTACAGTGCTAATACCCTCTTGCAGTATAACTTCAGAGTTAATGCTCTCGCTGGAGATTTACCTGGGGTGAAGAAGGCCAGTTGGTAGATGGAAAAGTAATTGGGGGATGATAAGATGGGGGGGGGGGGGGGGGGGGGGGACGCGGAGGGACAAAGAGAAAATTCGACCTGTTTCACGAAGCAAAGATGGAGCCAATGGCTATTCACGTGGCCGAAATTGGACACTGGATATGTCTAGCAAGGACGAATGGCTGGAGATTGTACAATATGTTTGTATAAGGCGTTTGGGCATCTCGACCTAGAGACGATGTAACGAATAGCACAGCCAGCTTCTCGAGGCTGCCTTTTGGGGATTCAAGAACAAGCGGGTGTCCTCCCACTCACAATTACTCTCCGTGGTGAGAGGCAGTCAAATATCAGATTTGAGGTATGCTCGGCTCTTACTAGAACCGGCCAAGGGCAAGGGATATGCAGCTTCCCGAAGCAAACAATTAGGTAGGTGGAATTCGAATTCTCTACCTTCTCTTGAATTCACTTCTCTATCTACCAATTCCTCTCCCACCTCACCTTCTTCTATCACGGCAATCAAGCGTCTGTCTGCGATCACCCTTCAACTTTTGTCCATACCAAACAAGAGAATACATCTCCTCCCCCTCTACCACCGCCTTCCACATCTCTCTAACCCCTTCATTCACAACACGTCCATACAGGTACCACCATGTTTCGCCGTCTCGACTCTGGTCTTCCTAAAGACCCTGTCTACCCAACCGATCTCAAGGGCCTTGGGTGAGTTTCTCTCTCCTTCAGGCCTCATCTCCTGCTTATAGATCGATGTAGTTACTTCATCAACCACGAAGATGAGATCCGAAGCATCGAGAACCAGAAAGCTTACTTCAAGTTCTTCCTCACCAAGAATGACCGCTTCAATTGCGTCCAGCGAGAGTCCATGAATGGTTCGTATGCTCACCTTTCCCTTCAACTGCCTACTCACACCTCCCAGAAGCAATCCGTACTGAAGTCTCTAATCGCCTCGTCCGTCTTGGTCTTGAAGCGATCCGTGTCCCTCTCGGTGCAGCTGCTGATGAGCCAAACCTCCCCATCTTCGTGTCAGCCAGCCTCGAGACCAAGAAGCACGTCGTCGTCCTGTTCTACGAACACACCCAAGACCTCGCAATCTTCGCCCATAGAATCATTGGTGGTAAGGGGGGGGTCAATCAAGGCTCTGCAGTCAATTTTGTCAAGTACATCCAAGCCCAGACCTTCTCTACTGAAAATGTCGACTCCCCCGGTATCATTCTCGCCAACATGGGACAGTTGAGATGGTGGCGTCGTGGTCAGAAGGCAGTCACTCAAACCACCTGGCTTGCCCTTCCTCAGAAGAGTGCCGTTGATCAACCATACCGCTTCAACGAGGAGAAGAACATCATCCCAGGTAACAAGACCACCGCCGAGCACGTCAACACAATCTTCAACGAAGTCATCGAGAACCTAGCCCACCCAGACGCAAAGCTCTCCCTCATCGGTGTTGCCGACGGTGCAGTCCAAGTCTCACTCTTCCTCAACAACGAGAAGAACTTCGAGAAATGGGGCAAGAGAGTCGACGCATTCGCATCTCTGGCCTCCTACTTCCACTCTCACGAGATCACCAACCCGAAGTTCGGCGAGTGGTTGCTCAAGCGTGGCCGAGCCTATGTCCAGTCCGAGGAGCCTGTTGGTACGTTCCTGTGCGACCATAAGGGATCAAAGCGCGTTCATGCTTATGGTTGTCCTGTCTTCAGTTCTGGTGAGCCGTATTACAGCGAGACAATGATGCCGAAGGCTCATAGGGTTGTTGTGGATTGGTTCAAGGAGGTTGCTGCTGATCCCGAGTATGAGAATCCACAGCTTGTTCGGTTCGATTTCGGTGGGGAAGAGGATGAGGTTGGTCCTCAGACTTGGGACGAGGGTGCCAGTGGTGTTAGGGAGGTTGAAGAGGTTGAGGGCGGGGAGGGTGAGAGTGAGGGTGACAAGCAGGTCGAGAAAGACAAGGAGAATGTCAGGGCTGAGTGAGGGCTCCGTTACTTGGTATGCATGGGGAGATGTAGGGCCTTTTGCTGGGAATCTGACAATGGGATAAGAGCGCATACGAGAAGTCAGATCACAGTCAGATCGCAGCCATGCTTCATATATGCAGCAGTATGCAATACACATGAAGTAGACCTTTACCTTGGGCAGTGAACGTGATTGCCTCGAATCCTTCCTTCCCACCTATTGGTGGCACGAACTGGGATCACTGCACATTAAACGAAAAAAAAAAAGAAAAAAAAAGATAAATCACAGGTAAACAGAAAGAAAAGCCCCCTAAAGACAGCATCAGAGCTTACTCGTTGGCCTTCCGTAGAATTTACAGAAATTAGCCCGGAGTTCCTTTATTTCGTTTTGGCCCGGGTGAGAACAGCGCATACCCCTGTGCCCCCGACCTTCAAGTAACTTACTACCTGATATAACATTTATAATTGAAATCCCATCGAATCAGCCGGTGAGGAATGGTGTTTGGTGACAAGTCTCTTTTAGGCTAGAGCCGACAAGCTTCGGGGATTTCGTTTAGCCCCTGATGTCTGCCTCTATCTAGTACGACTCCCCGCGAATATCATCACCGCCTCAACATGAATGCCTTTCGAGTTACCCGACGCCTTCACAATATTCATATGTCCAACCCAATCGTCGCTGGCACCAAACTGATTGAAGAGGAAATACTGCTCCATTACAGCGCCTCGTCATTCTTTCCAGTCCGAGTCAGCCAAGTCTTCCATGAAAGGTACAAGGTTGAGGCCAAATTCGGATTCGGTGGGTCCTCTACTGTTTGGCTTTGTCGAGATAAAAAGTAGATATTCATCCAGTTCATGTTGGCTTCCAGTTAATGATTTATAGGGATGATACGTACAAGACCCTCAAAGTTGGCACGTTCAGTACTGTCGAGAACCGGGAGTCGAAGGTCCTTGCTCACCTAGAAAATTCTGGTTTAACGCACGATGGCTGATATTGCGTGAGACGCTCAAGCGACTCTTTCAAGATCACCGTCCCTGGTGGCGCGCATCAATGTCTTGTGTACGAGCCTCTCGGAATGAGTTTGTTGGAGTACGTCAACTTGCAGCCCAACAAGAAACTCACTATGAGGGCAGCAGCATGGGTTACCACATATCTTCTCACGGGCCTTGACTATCTTCACACATGTGGCGTGGTGCACACAGGTACTAGCTGAGACTTCTTGTATTCGGCTTTGCTGATGGTCTTTGTGCAGACATCAAACTCGACAACATCTTGACCACACTTCCAGATGATGAAGAAGCCATCCTAACAAAGCTCATCAATACCGCACACGAGGATCCAGTAAAAGTGATCGATGACAGCCGCTCAATCTATACGTCTCGAACTCCAGAGTATGGCAATCACTTGACATACCCTATAATCTGTGATTTTGGTATGGCAGTCTTTGGCCAGGACGAGTACGATGGACTCATTCAGCCTATCCCTTATAGGGCACCCGAGGTGATTTTAGGCATGAAGTGGAAATCTAGCGCTGACATTTGGAACTTGGGAGTCATAGTCTGTCATCTCTTTTGACCAACCAATTTTGTGGTCTCTTTGATGCTAACAATTGAATAGATCTGGGAACTTCTTTTCTCCGAGCACATATTTGGTAGTAGCACAGAACGAGGATGCCTTGAAATGATGATTACATATCTCGGTCCGCCGCCGACCGAGTTCTTGCAACGAAATGCGCTGCCTTCTTCGTATTTCGATAAACATGGTCAGTAGTAAAATACGTCCCAGCACTTAGTAGAACTACACTGATAGCTAGCGATAGGTGGATGGAGGGGAGCTGACATTACCCCCATCGCCTTGCACAATAGACTAGAGGGGGTAGATGTCGAGTTATTCCTCGATTTCCTCAAGTCTATGCTTCGATGGGTCCCCAAGGAACGAGGGACTGCTGCGGCGCTGTTGAGACATCCGTGGCTGGACCCGAAATAACGACATGTGAACAGGGTGCAACGCTCTAGTTTGATTTTAGTCCTAGAGAGGCGTGGGACGTAAGACTTGCTGGTGTTCTTGAGGAAACGTCGCTCTCGGCTTCGCTTTCACGGACGACTGCGTTTTGCACCTTGAATCCTCCCACCTCTTTGGGTGCGTCTACATCACCGTTACTGGTATGGTCGGCTTCCAGGTGCGCCACATCGCGATGAGGTACTGCTGAGGGCTTGGAGTTGACGAGCGGAGGAACGGGGTGTTGTGAGGGAGCATCATTATGGTAGCGGATGTATTCATCATTGGGACGCCGCTCCAAACAAAAGTCTCACCCACTCTAGACGTGGGACAGGAGCCCACGAAATCCCGTCATGAATTCTCTGAGCCGCAGCTCTGTAGCATTTTCGCTATGATCTAAGGGCTCTGCTCAATTTTGGAGGTGGCAATAAAAGATTCTGAAGATGGGAGGGGCTGGGTGCCACTGAGGGCCGCTGGGGTCTGTTTGGACGAGCTCGCTTGGCTGTAGCTCAGAGGCAGCCACTATACCATATTACCCACCACTTCCCATGAAGTAAACTATCTCTTCTTCTTTGAGAGTTTTCCTGAAAAAGAGATTATTAAGCTAATACTTATGAAGATGGTCATTTATGTCAACTTCCCCATGTCTCCTTTCTCTGTGCCTCGTCCAAGTCGAGGAAAGCCTTGACTCCAACATTAAATCCCATACGACAGCTCATCTCCAGGGAGGAAAGGATATCGTCTCCGCCACCAATGTAATACAAACTTGGAGCAATTTCGATGTCGTCAATCGGAAGCAGGTGACCAACGTAAGCAGGAGTGATGAATGGCCACACCTGACGATGGAGGAAAGGAAGCTGGCAATCTGATGGACAGCCGATCATTTTGAACAAGGTTTGATTATGGATGGTATCTGATGGGATTATTCGAAAGATTCCCTCGTAAATTACAGTATCGCAATCATCCGGGTCTCCTGGCCTTGAAGCCGAGGGAGGCGAGCAGCCTGTTCTGTCGATCCGAATCACACTGTCGATATTGTCGATGCTAAATACATCAGGAATGTGTGAATTGTTGGCTGTCGTGAGAATGCTGTTCGGCAGACGAGTCGTTGATGACAGATTAAAGAAATCAGGAGATGGATAGTGCTCCGATGCAAAGTGGGTGATATGTTGCTCTGAGAAATGAGGCGTAGGTTCTGGATGTGGCTCAATATTCAGGCTCCCACCAAAGACAATCCCACTAAGTTGGAGAGGCGTGGCAATCACAACAGCATCGAACTCTTCCCACTGTTCTACCACTGTAGTTTCCGGCGAGTAGAGTTCTGCAACTAGATTGTAGCGTTTGGAGTGACCATTCCGGATCTCCTTAATTCTTGAATTGAGGTTTAGATCAGCCTTGGAGAGAGTGATCAGCCGATCCACAAGGCGGGCATTACCATCCGTGACGGCCATAACAGGGGAGAAGAACTCCCTATAGGCAATCTCGGCAGCAAGCCCTCTCACATCATCAAGATTCTGACCAAATCGTGCTCGAGCGTACGGTTCAATGACTTCGTCCAAGAATGCAGCAGAGAGATTGAGGCTGCGGAAATACGAGCCAGCCGAGCCCAAGGCCTCACCTGGAAGACCTGCCTTCTCTAGCTCAGAGGTCAAGCTGTCAAACGTATGTCGTTGCCAGGGGTACAAATCTGCACCAAAATTATCCCATGCCTTCAGGTCCAATGAAACCAGCCTGTGAAACCTCCAAGGCGAAAGCCCATACTTCCACATCAGCTTCCCTATCTCCATCCACATAGGAGGAGAAACCTTTCGTAAAAGCCAAGTAGTCCTCCCATCTCTCCAAACCATCCTCATCAACTCCCACCAAGTCGAACACTGCGGTTCATGCGGTCCGGTATTGACAAAACCCTCCCCATTCCAAACACCTACAGTTCTCTTCCTATGAAACTTCCATCCCCAATCTGGCTCCTTGGGTGCCAAACCAACATCCCTCATAGCTCTCAAGAAACACCAATCATGAGTAGATGCAGCTGGAGCCCCGATTTCTATCGTTCCGCCACGGGATTTGACGGATTTAATACGTTCTCCGATTTGCTGCCAGCTTTCGAAGATGGTGATGTCGATGTCTTCAAATTCACGAATTGAGTCGTGGAGGTAGTAAGCGGCTGTAGCTCCTGCGAGACCTGCGCCGACTACTGCAACTCTTTTTCGGGTTGTGATGTGATCTGATTGATTGTTGCGATTGAAGTGCAGCTGGTTTTCAGCATTTGAACTCGCTAGCTGTGATGAGAACCACACCACAGCACAGATTGTGAGGCAAGAGACTTGCATTTTGTGACAACAGAGAGGTAAACCGTTTTCTCTGGGGGAGATAAAATGAAAGTATGGAGGATGGACTGAGGTTGCAAGTACACTGAGACACGTGTTGTGTTGGAAAAGCCAACAAATGGAAGTGGCTGCCAATGGGACGCTGCGCCTTCTATACTCGCCAACTTTCCTGGGAGGTAAGCGCCAAGAAATAGCTTGCCTTTGAAGATACTACATCGAGCATGTTGAAGAAGATGAATCCCACTGCTCTGAATATTAATCAGTGTAGCCTATAGTCTATAAATTTCACATCACCATCCACCAAAAGGACCATGAGAGTTCGGACCATAAGCAGGTTCGATCTGGCTCATCAAGTCATTTAATCCTTCCCATTCCATGTCTGGGCCAAGGTAATTCATGTCAATACCCAAGTCCTGTAATGCAGAATCTTCCAGCAACCAGGGTGTAGGTGTCATGGTAGGATACTGTTGATGTTGTTGAAGCCAATCCTGCTGATGCTGTCCATAAGTTTGATCCTCAGTAGTTGGGATGTCCTGGAAGTCGAAAGTCCCTGGAAAGAATTCTTGAGCTTGGGGGACATCCGATGCGGGCAGCTGGACTTGTGGAGCAGCATCATTTGAATGTCCAGCATCTTGTGCAGAGGTCTCAGCTGCTCTCAATATCTCAAGATCTTGCGCTCTCTTCCGCCTCGCTCTTGCAATCAGCTTCTTCATAGGTGCCATGAGCAACGCAGGAGCACCATACGGTTGCACATCTCTGTAATCCTGAAAGACGAGATCTAACAGATTCCAAGCCCTTGTGACGTTGTCGTCCGGCTCTCTGACACATAGTTCTGACAGAAGGTAGGCGACCGCATGCCATTGAATGATAGTCTGAAGATACCATTGCCACTTCTTTGTGATGTCGGACTCAAGATCGCGCCGAAGCTCCACAACCTCAATGCTGGCCAGGAACATCTTGTCGTAGAGCTCCTTCGACACTGGATCGCGATTTCCAGACTCTGATCGTGTAAGGGGGAGAAGAAGTAGCGATTCCAGCTTGCAAATCACAAGTTTAGCGAGCCTCGATAGAATCCAGGACATAGGAGTAGAATCGGTGCAATATTTGACGTATTTCTCTTCCAGAACCTTGCAAAACTGTTGTATGCGCTCCTCTTTCCCCGAAACGTGTAAAGCCCCATTGGTGTTGTCCTCATCTGGAGTTAGTAATGAGTAAGCAGCAGCGCTGATCTCACAGGATACAAGTGCGATCGAGACATCCGTCAAGCCATCTCGTGGACTTGGAGCGACTAAATCTTCGGGATGCAAGTCAGAGTCGTTTACATTCAGGGGTCGTTTGGTATCGAAGGATATGCTCATGGTGCATGTCTCTGCCCCATGCTTTTCTGAAAGTCTGAAATCCAATATACAGATCTGCCACCTATCCAATGAATCAGAAAATGTTCTCCAGACTGCTGCAGATGCAAAATTCGACTTTCTCAGAGATCTCCCAATGGTGAAGCAGGAGAAGGCTTACCAAAGGCGGCGACGCATTTCCACATCAAAAGGACTTAGTTTGAAAATGTTCCCATCTCTATGCAAGCCCATAGACTGAGCGACTCCTATGGCTGATCGCATCAAAGCCCATCCAACTCGGGTATCATCTTCACATCTGACTACCGCGAGGTACAGAACAAAGGCTTGGAGAGTAGTCAAGTCGGACGTATCGAGGAAGTGGGCTCGAGCAAGAGCCTGCTCAACACCGAAGCGATATCGATCCTTGGGAAAAGGTCAGAGATTTACTTGACGAATGTTGCAAAGTTGGGAGGGGTGATAAGTCCAGGTGAGGCTGGAGAATCTGTTCATCTGTTCCAAGTCACAAGTGGAGAAGAAGACTCACATATGCGGCTTTCCTCTCACAGCCTAGATCGGCCTTAACCTCGTCAACAGACATGCTATGGCAGGTCAGCGTGATAATATAATGGTGGCTATGTTATCAAAATACCTCGTAATCACAGCAAAGTAGATGGCAAACATCAAAGCCTCTGTACTTCGGCTTAACGAGCCTAGATCATGTTGTGCTTCCTTGAACAAAGCTTCGATTGTGGGCATATGTAAAATTTTAACAAGGACATCCACTCTTTCGGAGAACATCTGCAAGTAGAACGGCAATTGCGAGGGAAGGGGATGCAAATCCCTCATACTGATTTGTGTTGAGGCATATCCGAAAACAAAACTTTGATGATCTCGGTCAATCGAAGCTGTGCTGGTCTCTGGGGAGCCTGTTTCTTCTTCGTCCCCTCGGCCGACGAAGAACAGTTCAACAAGATCGTCAACCTGGATTTCGGTCAATACCCAGCTCGCTGTGAAAAGACGCAGAATTACTAGCCTCATCGGTCAAACGAGAAAAGAAGTTGTCCTGCACATAGCGACTTTTGCCTTCATCTGACAACATCAGAGTTCCCATCCCTTTCTCCAGAGGTACATCTTCCCCTAGCTCCGGGATGCTCAAGCCAGAATGTGTAGTGTGCGACCTGCCTGCAGTTCCACATCGAATTCCATCACTACCTTGTACCGAGTTCGGGGATTTGATATCGCTTGTATCGTTCGTCTCGACGTGCCCGCTAAGTTCTTTTACGATTCCTATTCGCAGGCAATATTAGTATCTGCAGATCTCGTAATCGAGGGAAGGACTTCTCACCCTCCAGGCTATTCAGCCGTTTGATCAGCTCCAGCTCCCTTCCTGTATAATCATTTCCCTCCGGAGGTTTTCTTGGTCTTCTGGGAGCCCTCTTTCGTGGAGCCAGTTCGCACTGGTTCCCAAACCGTACACAATTCGAGCATGGCGACTGCTTATCACAACGAACTTTGCGCCGGCGGCAATGGATGCAGCTGCCGATGAGCTGGGGTTGAGAGGATGGGTTAGTCGTTTGCGGCCAGGTGGGAGCATGCTGGCCGTTCGTGGAGCCCACCAGAGAGCTCTCGATTGTATGTGTTGTAGTCGTCGAGTTCATTTTGGTCTTGGGTGCGCTGCGATTTTCTTGGACGGAGGGTTCCACCAACGATCCCCCACTTACTTATGTAAGGATGTCAAGATCTTATCAGTTGTCAGCCACCACGCTGTATCTAGCAACCAAGGCCGCTGTAGCATTGGCATTCTAACTGCTTCATAATCAGTCAGTGAGTGTTGTACTGATGCTGGAGTGGGAGGAACTCTCGCCTACAGTAGATATCGAATACCTCCGTAGTGAAGATGTGAGCTGTTGGTTGAAGTGAAGAGACAAGCAACCGAGGCTGCTTGGATGCTGGAGATTGATGGCATGACAGGGCGGCTCTCTAGTACTGAATCCTTAGCGGATGCCACCGCTTTGGTGGATCAAGCATGCAGAACTTTGATAGTCTTTAGTGGATGTTTACTTTGTTAGTAGAAAGGTTGTGAATGACTTCATTGGCTGAAGCGAGATTTTCAGCAACAAAAACATTTCGCGAATTTATTTTACGCGGAGTAACTGCACTGGAACTTTTGCAAACCTCTCATCAAAGGCAGTCGATCTCGTAAATTGATAAATATAGAGATGCATCTTAAACTTCATGAAACACTTGCTCACTCACTGATTTTAGAGTTTTGGCGGCCTCCTGCAGAAACAAATGACGCAGTGTCGTCCTTGGCAAGCAAACTCCCATCGCGTCGAACTCACCATCTACAATTCTAGTATCGAGAAGTACTTCACAACACTACAAAGCAATTCAAACACACTTCCTCGTGTTGTGTAGATATCTTGAAAGTATCGAGGTTACGAAATGCGAGCGCAATCGAAGATCTTGACACAATTCTATCCCTTACCTCTTCTCGCTGGCCTACCTGCTGGTAGGATCAATCCACCTGGCATTCACCCACCCCACGTGAGCATGCGACATTTACGTGTGTAGCTAGCCTAATCAGGACTAGATCACTTACGATGCGCCTTTATAAGGCCATGCTCTCTTACTTACTCCAAGAAACCTAGACTTTACAGCATATACATACCAACTCGATCCTCCTCCCTTCTCTTCGAAGCCTTCAGTCGTCATCCAAGGTTTGTTACTACAAACAAGTGCTTGTTTCCCGTACTCGCCATGGCCAACCTCCCTTCCGGATCGCACATCCTGTCAGGAGCAGAATCACAACGACTTCGATCATTCTGCAGCTCCGAATCCTTCTCAGCGTCAGACCTTGACCAGTATGCTCACCTCCTCCAGAAAGGAACCCTCGAGGCTGTTCGAGCCGACTTCCAAGTCAGAGCAGAAGCAGACGGCCTAGAACAAGCTCGCAACTCACTTGCTGCAATGGCATACGGCCCAACCAAGATCACTCTGTACAACTACACCCTCCAACTCATCTTCCTCGATCCTCGAAATCGAGCTCGGTACCTCAACTACTTCCGCTTCCTAGCCCTCGAGGCCAAGGTCCCTGTCGATAGCCGTGACTTGAGCGGAACCACCACCTTCATGCACTCGATTTCCACTAAGCCGTACCTCGAAACAGAAGTGGCAGATATATTGCTGGAAGCAGGAGCCGAGATCAATCACCGGAACCGTTATGGATGCGTTGCAACTCATGACATCGTGATGATCATGGACTTCACTCCAGTGGGGAAGAAAAGACTCTTGACGCATTGAGATACTTCGTGAGCAAGGGTGGGGACGTATTCATGGCTGGTGGGGATGGGATCACGCCGGCGCGAATTGCAATGAAATTCCAAAGCCTCATTCCGGAGATGGCTTCTGTGCTGGCTCCGGAGTCACCAAATGCCGAGCGACAAGTACACACGCCTTCTGCGGCAACTTCTTCAGCAGGTTCAGCCATCAAGACCAAGAAAGTTGGCAGAAACGACCCTTGCAGTTGTGGTAGCAAGAAGAAATTCAAGGTCTGCTGTGGAAAGAATTGAAAAGTCGAATTAGTGTAAGCCCAAGACTTCCTACCTGGCTCGGTTGAATTCGCTAACATGGCTAGAGTTCTTGAATACCTTTCGGGTTTAATTTCTGCGTGGTCTTCAAAATGCTACGAAGTCAATGACAGGAAAGTCATTGACTCAACGTCTTCAGCATCTCTGGAGTCGTCTAGCGTGTTTACATTTTGATCACACCACCCAAGATCATCACTTTCGGCTAAAGACAAAAATAGAACTTTACTTAGATACTAAAAGCATCGATTTACGTGCATTCTTTTTCCCCAGTGGTTCTCCAGTGAGGCACTCAATTTTGAACTTACAAAGCGAAAACCCCCGCCTTATTTTTCTAACATTGAGCATAGGACCTAGGTTTCATCGTGTATTTCAGGGAGATAGGAGGCATGGGAATCACAGCACCAGAACTCAGCAGATTGGCTTTGCTCTAAGAGCCTGGAACTCAATCGGATATCATTGAACCATTCCCCAAAGGCGGAGGCGGAGGTTCTACGGAATAAATTCCGGGATTCAGCGCTCTATGAATCATTTCCCGCCCCAATCCCTTCCCTGAATCATCAAATGAACCCTTTGGACGTGATCTTCACACCTGTCTCTAGGTATACAAGCCTCTCCGTTCTCCTTCCATTCCCGTCCTTTCCTTCTTCAACACAACACATAACACACAACATCTCTTCAACCTCATTTCCATCCGATCCCCAAATTAAACTTATATCTACTACTCCGGCAAGGAAGACAATTGCTTTTGAGCAAACATCACTACTCGTAAATAGTCATCCTTCGTAGTACTCCACGGACATGCGTCCCCAAAAAAATTCGCTAGCCCTCTAGTAATACCGAAAACTCATCAAAGAGTATCGTCTTGGACTCAAGCATTCTATCCAAAGGGTCTGCCACGGTTTACTCGCCCTTCCTTCAAGTATGTAACTTCATCTTTGTATATGTTCTCCTCTTTCACTCTAATATCCTATTTGACGGCTCAGACATATATAGACCTTCATCTTAAACCCTCAACGAAATAACTTATGCAGATGTTCAACGCTTCCGGGACTGCATAATATTGCTCCGGGTGGAGGATGTAATTCTGGTCCCGAGGGACAGTGGGCTGTTTACAGTTTACTGTCGTGTTCTGTTTGATTGCTGAGTTGTCGACTAGAGAAGCGAGATTGAGCTGTACAGTAAAACACAACGACTACAGTTGGTGAGGTTCCCATTTCAATCTGAATTCTGATACGCGAAGTCTAACATCTAGACAGGCTCAACGAGTCTTCATTGGTGATGTCTCTGCAAACGATGTGTTAGCAACCCGGGCAGTGTCAAGTGGGTCTGTAGAATGTTGGTCCGTAGATTCTCTGGAGGAACTGAACGAAAAGCGGTTGTCTGGGCTCTACTCAATTGAAAGAGTAGCAAAAGCGGTGCTCTGGACTCGTTGTTGAGTGAGCATCGAAAAGAATGGGATTCTCAGAACGTATCTGAGGATCTAGTAAGCGTGAAAGTGATGGTTTGCAGGGTAATATTCTTTCAAATGATGCAGCTGCTGTGAACACTTGACTGGCAGTGGAAACAACCAGATTGGACTGGTGAACTTACGGATCTGGAAGATTGATTTGGAAATGTATCAGATTGGCCGTTTTGTAACTGCTAGACATGTTGCAGCGTTTATGCAATTGAGATGGATAAAGGTCACTATTCACCAAGCAACCGGAAGTTCAGAGAACATAAAACACGTGCGTCTAGAGAGAATGAAATTGTCAATTTTAGATTCAGCCAACGCCCCCAGAAATGCGATTGCTAATCAATGGACCATGTCAAGTCGCTGGGCCCATGAAGAATAGATCGCCCGCAGAACTTCACCCGAGGAACTGGAAAACACCGAAAGGAACCAAAGAACCAATACCGACTAACTCAGCCAAGCTAATTAACCCACCACTCACATCCAAATGGAACGAGGCAGAAGATAGTCATATTCTGCAAATTCTCTTCAAAATGTGGCTCGTTCTCGTGCGGATAATAGCAATGATATGCCCAGGCGCCATCTTCGTCCTTACCGTTGAAGTGTCTGCCTGCATAATCAAGGAAAGGAGGAATGTCCCAGCGCAGAGTGCCAACTTGAGCCATGACGACGTATTGAAGATCTGAGTGGAGAGCAAACAGTCCACGAGGGGGGACGAATGTGGCGTAACCTGGAGCGAAAAATGTCAGCATGAGATTGTCAGAGCCTATAGGAATGATGGGCGAGATGATTGGAAATGGGATATCAGAGCACGTGAGTCACTAACCTAGCTTGTTGCACTGCTGGTTCCAGACAGAAAGATCCACGACCACATTGTCGTTGCGCTTTGAAGCCTGGAAACCAAGATAGCAGATGTGCTTGTCGGTGGTTGCTGGTCGAAGGCGGGGACAGTCGATTTCCCTCATGCCACGAGAAGTGAGCTTAGCAGCGGCCGCAGAGCCATGGATAAAGGTTGAGAGTTCGGTATTTGCTGGATGAGCGGTCACCAGAGGGCTGATGAGGAGAATCAGGGCGGTGATGAGGAGGGAGATCATGTTCGCTGGGGCAAGAAACATCTTGAAGATTGTTTTTATTGCGGATTGAGCCTTGAAATACTCGAGGAAAATTCTTTTAGACCCACCTTTTGTACAACGAGTATGAATGATATTGAAAGAAGGATATATGTTGTACCAGGGCGACTATAAATAGAGAGCGTGGAATAACGGCCTTGCAATCTGATGGATAAAGCACTCGAGGGGACAATTGTGATTCACGGCCCCCTGCGTTCGTAAGCATCTTTCAAACATCACACGGAATAGTCTCGTGAATTGACAACATTTTCATAGTGGGCACTTACTGAGTAATGGTGAGAATATTCATCATGGAATTGATTGAGGTAGGCACAAATCGAGCTCGCTGAAGAGCGCTCGGAAATATTTACATCGCACAACATCATGGAAAACTTTCTCCGCGTTCCCGTCATTACGTAGAGAAAACTGCATAAGTGGAACTCTATACAAATACACGGCCCAGTCAGACTCTATTATCAGAAGGAACAAGTACATGTCCTCTGGCACTGCATGAGGAGGGTTTGATATGAGTACAAATGACGGTTAGGGTAGTTAAAGAGGCAGTTCGGAATGTGGCAAGGGACCAGAGAACAATGCCCTAAAAAAGTATCGTGACTTCCGTGTAAATCGCTGGGGGTAGGCTGAACATCTGCTAAGCACCGCAACTTGGATGTATCGATGTTTGGGCTAGAGTAGGACTCTCGACGAACATGCACAACTCATGAACTCCCCACTGCCATTTGACTTTGTACTAAACGACATGACTACATGACTCCATCGAATAACTTCAAGCATCTTGTGTGTGCGATATTTGTCGGTCATACGGAGTGAGAGGAGAAATTGGACAGCATCGAGGAGAACCGCTTGTGGATACCCGTTGGACTTTGGCAGAGAGGTCAAGTCTCGAAGAGCCAGAAAGGGGCCCCCTTCTTGCTTCCAGTAGCTCAATTCAAACCACAGACTTCCAACATCGCCCTTCGATCTATTATGGGGTCGCAGATGTGTATTTCGGAGCCGGTAAGGGGTTCTGAGGAGGCAATGGAGAAAATCGATGTTCACTGTAGTCTTCTTGGATCTCCAATCTTTCAAGGGTTTGCGGCGGAGCTCGCAAATGGCGCCTAGAACTAGGGGAGGCTCAGGACGCCTCTAGATACCATGTTCATGCTTTGCGGGTGCTGTTGTTTATTCTCGATGCCCATTCGGTGATGTTCTTACGAAACGGAGTCGTCGAGATTGAGTGTTAGAGCCTGAGGCTGCTGGGACATTTCACCTGCAGGGACATTTCACCTGCAGGATCAGGCTCATCCCACTTTCATCCGACTTTGTTCCAACTTCCATATCTCGAAGTCCAATTCCTTCGCAAGTAACATACATATGATGCATACTGACAAGATGACTAAACGATCCCATATGCTTCTAAGCGGAAACTCATGTATGCTCCCGCTATGCAGCATCACCATCCCGGTGGATTTCTTTCATCCCTGTCCAGCTTCATGGTGATGTTACGACATGTCGTTCTTTCTTGAACTCAGCAAACATGGCAGCTGGCAATACTTTAACCTTCCCCCTGCATCATTTTCCATTTTAATCCTGAGCTCTTCAAGCTTGATGTCTGACACTAAGATCGCTATCATCTGAGCTTCAAGCGAACATCAAGAGCTCCCTCCTGAAGTTCGCCTTTGAGCTTTCGCTTCAAAGGGACGGCAGCGTCAATATCAGCACGCGCTCAGAGTACCTCTCCTCCTCCACCCGTTTTAAAATATACTCCATCTACCTATCTTGTACCTGGTGACCACCACACCGTATCCAAGGAGACAAATTACGAAGTCAAGATGGCATCGACGTGCATGCAAACCGTGGAACCAGGTCCCAACGGAAGTCAAGATCGATCTCCCGAAGAGATCGCCTTGCACAAAGCTGAGAAGAAGAAGAGGAAGTATGAGCGAAAACAAAAGCGTAAGGCCAAGAAGGCTGCCAAACTCATCGAACAGACTCCAACCCCTGCCCAAGAAGATGCCCCAGCCCCATCTACTCCAAGTCCTGTCCGTTCAGTCCCTATCAACAATGAAGGTCTCAAATCTGCTCGAGCTCACTACAGTCCGGTTCCTGCCAATGTCAGCCCACAGCTTGTCAAGAAACCTGAGATTCTTCCCAAGTCCGCAGATGATGAGCCTGATAGCGATGAGGAGATACTGGAACGAAGCTTTGCCAATACTCGGAGTTCCGACCCTCTTGCCAAAGAAAGTATCCAGTCTGTTTGTGCCGTCGTCGACCAAGCCTCGACCCTCTCACCCTCGGTCATGTCTACCTCCGAGTATGACAACAGTGTTGTCATGGTCGATCGCCCTGAGCGCGGAACGGACGATGATATGGTGATGCAGAAAGTATCGACAGCCATCCTGGACTCAGATGAAGATGGCAGCATCGAAGAGACAATCATCACCCAAGGCGCACAAGCTACACTCTCTCGAGGCTCTCGACCCTTGGTACCCAAGCGTCACCTTCAAGCCATCGACCTGTCAGCCGATCCGGACGAGTCAAATGACGAAGAGCTCATCTCTCTTGGCGAATCAGATCCTCGTGGTCGCGATCCTGAGCAGATCAAACCCAAGAGACACGCTGGATTCCCAGCGCCAGAAGATCTCCCTGGATGGTTTCCAACAAATATCAAGCAAATCTATCGGGTAGATCGGCATGGCGGTGCTCTTTCTTTTAAGGTCAGTAGTCTAGTCGAACATTCGCCGTTTAGGTATGCATCTACTAACAGCGGGTACAACAGGAACTCAATGAGATCACACGATACCGAGCAGCCCTTGAGAGAATCCGACGACAAAAGTGGAACGCATACATCGAAGCCGGAGAAGCAAGATGGAAGCTTCAAAAGATACGCCGCCGACTCCGTACCCGCCCGCTGACCAAAGCATTCTCCCAGTACCGAAACAAACAATACCAAGTTTGGAAGGAGAAGGCTTTGAAGGCTTGGAAACGGCTGGAGAAGACACATCTTGGCGTTTCTATCTTGGACGAAACGATCAACATTAACTTCCGACAGGAGCGAATCATCTACGAGAAGAAGCTTGGTGGCCGGTTGTAATTGCTGTTTGCTTCACTGGTTTTGATACAAGACTTCTCTTGATCGCCGTCTCTTCCATGCTTGACTTGATTCTGAGGGAAGGCAAGGATGATCGCCATCCTCATGACATCGAGGGACTCCTTGATCTTGAATCGCACCTGCCATCTGAATCTCGGGTCCTTAATGCTGTGGGTATGTGGTGGAGCTCCGGGGGTTCTCGCAAACGGGTCTGCGGCACAATCAAGGGATATCGGATGAAGGTGTAACTTTGGGAATGTGGAAAGGTGTCTTTCGAAGCAACTCTCACTGTTTTGTGAATTTTAATGCATTAGTTTTTCTAGGGCACATGCCTTTCTAGTACCCGTTGCCCAGCAGAGGGGTTGGTCTCTCGGATGGCTGAACGCCACCGAGTTGAAGCTTTTCTTCCTCCCTCTTCTTGCTCTCTTTTCACTCCTGTAGCGTCGCGTGCATAGTTTCTGCACTTCCAAGGATCTGCCGCCCGCCACAATAGAAGCTTACTTTCCACCTGAATCAGCTAGTATTTCCAAACTCTCCGCGGTGAGCCTCAGACGACACTAGGATAGACTCGGACAACTGACAGCTCTCGGATTGGGCACAGGCAGTGCACGGCCAGCGGCATCATTCATGCTTTGAAAACTAACCTCCGGCTCTTAGGCCTATTCTGTCAGGTTGCTCGATGTTCGGGTGGCTGGTCCGAAGTTGTGAGACGCTTTATGTGTGGAGAGGGGTGAGGGTATCTTCAAAGCGTCCTAAGCGAGGGGCATTCTTTGGATGGCAGCAACAACTCTCAGGGGGCCGCCCTGGACGTTTACGATTTTACCGAGGAGGCCAAGCATTTCAGACGATCCGTCGACATCCACACGATCCGCTTCCTGCGGTTCTTGCTCATGGGTTCGAAGGTTTCGTGCCAAGTCAAGTGAGCTTGCTCTTAACCTTATTCATTGGCTGCTGGCTTTCTTGGAACATCTTGTGAGGCACGAGGCGATCAGATGTATGGGATTCAGGAAGCTGGAGCCGCGATGCTGCGTAGGATTTCTGGAATCAAGAGTTGATGGACAATAGGATCCACGAGTATTCGCATCTCTCTAGGTTGTGCATGAGTACTGTACCAAGCAGTGAGAACAAACATGCAGAAACGTGTGTGCCAAGAGGAGATTATCATTGAGTCGTGTACAGGTGTGGTATCGTCGATAAGAGGGTCTTGCATTTAATGCATATCGAACAATTTCCCCTTCTATCCTCCCGTGTTGGTTTTGATTCGGCAAAGTTGTCCGAGGGAAGAGGCGCTGTGGGAGGCCTGTAAGCGCAGCCTGCCGTAGTGTCTGTCCCCTCCGTAGTTCACGGAGTTGTCGCAGCGACACCCTGAGCTTGCCGACTGCCAGCATCCATCACAATGTTGCAACACCGACTCAATCCTTTATTTTCTTTCTCAGCGACTACAGTTCGCTCGATGCCGAGAAAGGCAGGTGAAGCGCAGTACTACTGGACCCATGAGGGGAAATACGAGTAGAATCATTGAGCGGCAAGATCGTTACGAGTACAAGCTTTACAGAAATGATTCTCTATGATTCTACCCCGATGCGTCTATCAATCGTGGTATGTGAAGACCATGTTTTGGCATCTGTTTAGTTTGTTTTGATCCCAAGCGGCTGGGTGCATCCCATGCTTCGTCTCGTGGCACTGCGGCAGGCTTCTCTTTTATCCAAACGCTAAAACTGGTATTACTAGGTATTACACTGGACTCGGTCATTATGATGTCTGCACGACGTGGAATCTTTTGGTCTTCTTTCAGTTAGTTGGTTTGTGCATATGGTTGCACAACTCCACCCATTATGCTTCCTTCATAGCGCATCCAGCGATGCCAGGTCTACCCTCATCTAAAGTTGACATCTGATACACTGATCCCGCCTTTTTCAGCGAGAGCCCCATCTTATCTTATGTGATGGGAGTGCGAGTGCGAGTGTGAGTGGATGGGTGAACCGAGTGCTCGATCCGATGATGAGATGATGCCCGCTGTCGCATCTCTGTCCTGCCCTGCCTGTCTCTGTCGTCGCTTAACTTGTCTCCTGTTTTGAGACGAAACCGCCCATAAGCGACACTTGAAGCATTGATGTCGCAGCTTGGCGCGGGAAGCCCCTGGCCATGGGGTTTGGATGCACCACGGCGGGGCCAAACACACCTAAACGGCTTTAACCAGGGGCTCAACATACCCAAGTTCGGTGGGAGTGACCCTCCTTCGCAGTGGAGATTCAATTTCAGCAGGGCTGTGCAGTTCCAGTGTTCCTCGAACGCTCGGCCGGAATCCTGAGCGAGATGCCCTGCCCCTGCTCTGCTGTGTTATGCCAAGCTGGCCAGGATCGAGCGCATTTCAGACGAGGGAGATCGTATATAAGACTCGGCCGTCCTCCTCCTTGGCAAAGATTCATTCCTCAGCATTGTTTGGTATCTTACTGTGCTGTACACTCTCCCGTCACTCTTTTTTTAATTTCTGTTTCGTAGGACTGGCGCCATACTTTCTCACTCTCTTTCGATTCTACAACATCCCCTTTTCGACTCCACCAAACTCGACTTGACTTCCTCGATTGTAGATCAACGAGAAACGTTCCTTTCCGCTAGCCAGATTTCCGGATTTCGAGCATTCACATCACATTCTAATCCACCATGTTATTTCAACAAGTCTCAATCGCCATTCTTGGCCTCGCTATTGCGACTGAAGCTGCTATCATTCCTGAGTTCGATGGGCTAGGACAGATTGGTTTGGTCCGAAGACAGAACAACAGATTTGGTGGTGGTGCAAACCGAGGGGGGAACAACCAGGCAAAGGCCTCAACAACTGCTAAAGCCGCAGCAGCAACCTCAGCAGCGGCGACAAACAACAATGGAGGGAATAACAACAACAATGCGGGTGGTAATGCGGGTGCTGCGACAGGAGCCACATGCCTCGACGCCAGTGTTGTCCAAGCGAACTCGGACAAGGTCAGCTGAGTCGAATCCGATATCAAGGAACTTGTAACTGACAATCTCTCAGGATGGTCAAGATGTACCCACTGCCGGGCAAGCTGCCTCTGCAACGTGAGAGATTCCATTTCGTTTTCGAGTGTGTAATACTGAACAGCGATTTTTAGCGACGCCGCCAATTTCATCAACTTCTGCAAAGGCGAGACTCTCACCAACGGTCTCCAAGTCAAGGCGGGATCATGTAACGGAATTGGTGAGTGATCCACTGCTGTGTGATGGGCGCTGGTTAACACTGAATAGTTATGGGCAAAATCCCCTCAACCGCCAATATGATCACCGGAATCATCACCTCGCCCAAGCCAATGGAGGATCTCACTCCAAACCAGACTTTCACCGTCTCTGTCCAAACCAAGGGTCTCGCTGCTGGTTCCTTTACCAATGCGCAAGAGACTTACTACAGTGCTCCTCAAGATCTTGACGGATCAGGCAAGATTATTGGACACACCCATCTCACCATCCAAGATCTCGGAAACTCTCTTGCACCAACTCAGCCCCCCGACCCAGTCTCCTTCGTCTTCTTCAAGGGTGTCAATGATGCCGGAAATGGAAATGGTCTTCTCTCGGCCACTGTTACTGGTGGTCTTCCCGCTGGCAACTACCGCGTGTGCTCCATGACTTCTTCCTCCAACCATCAACCTGTCCTCATGCCAGTCGCCCAGAGAGGTGCCCAGGATGATTGCCAGAAGTTCACTGTTGGTGCTGGTAACGGTTAGTTATTTCCTACGGCTTCGGCTCGCAGCCTCCCATACAGTCATAACGAATTCTAATCCACTATCTAGGTAATGCTGCGGGAGGCAACAACGCCGCTGCTGGAGGGAATAACGCCGCTGCCGGAGGAAACAACAACAATGCCGGAGGTAATAATGCCGCCACTGGAGGCAATAACGCGGCCGGAGGAGGCAAGGCTGCAACAGGCGGTAATGCCAATACTGGGGGTGGAAATGCGGCAGCAAGTGAGTTTTAAACGGGCTTACCAACCCTCTCCTTTGAGGAGTGAAAGACGACTCATCCTGAGGATGTCCCCAACATCACAGAAGCTCATCACTCCATTCCTTCTCGCTCCTACAGATGCATCAAGTCCATATTGCTGACTTGTTTATCAAGGCTCTGCTGCTTCAACTTCCGCAACGGCCGCTGCCACAAAGGCTGCTACTAACCAAGGTGGTGGGAAAGGCGGTAAAGGGTCAGTCGCATCTTCTGCCCCAGCACCTGCCCAGACCTCCGCTCAAGCAACAACAGGGGCAACAACCGGAACTAGCAAAAACCTCGGAGGAGCGGCCCCAGCAGTCACGGACTCTGGTGACAAGTCACGCCCTTTCGCAGTGAATGGCAATACGTTCGTGAACGAGGCCGCCGCCAAGCAAAGATCCTGTGATATCCAGAACAACGCGTGCTTTGATGCAGTCAATGGTGGTAAGCTGAAGGGTGTCACCACTGCGGACTGTGCGGCTCAACAGACTGCTTGCAATGCTGCTTAGGGGTATGGCGATCTGGGGTAATGGATGGATGGGTATGATAGCATGATGTTATGTAATGGTTGTGTTGGCTGTGGGTAGAGGACCGAACATTGCAATCAGAGACATTAAGTCAGTCGGATGGATGGGGGGACATGGGGTGGCGTTCGTTGGGTTGATCCCATGGGTGTTTTCTTGTTGTAGATGGTGCTGAATTTTATTTATTACGGGAGTACAGTAGATTTCCTACGACGGGGGTTTGTATGTACGCATTTTGTTCAATGAAGATCCTACAATCGTGTGTTTGTTGGGGAGGATAAGCGAGAAGGGAGTCTCGTAACAATGAGGTATGGAACTTTGTGTTTATGTTGAATCTCAGAGATGGAATTTGTACATGGTGAGGTAGAATTTGGGATCAATTCAGATGGCATTGACATCTATCAGATTTAGATGTCAGAGTTGAGCTGACTGCAACAGTCTCACTCACTGTCAGTGTCAAAGTTGACTCTCCAATCAAACATTAGGCGATCTAAACCAAAACCCTAACTAAAAAGAAAAAGTTAACACTAATTGACATGAACATTGCGACTGACTCCTGCCATCCAATCCCCTCAGATGTCGCACAATTAGCCAGACAATCCTTCCTCACCCTTCCCAGGTCCTGACGTCGTCCAATGTTTCTGCGATGTTTGACCAAGCCCGAAAAGCGGCCTAGTCAGTTTTGGGATCCCCGTCAGCTGTTTCACCAAGGGACATCGGAACATCAGGATTCAGAACAGCGGGGGAGGGAGATCAGAAGGAACGAACGAAGCTGTAACTTGGAGGATTGGCGAGTGGGTTTTGAGGAGTTTGGAGACAAGAAAAGGGGGGTCATAAGAAAATGTGATTGCGCTGGGTGGTGGTGAGGAATGAGAAAAGTTGTGGACCAAAATTAGTGTGAATCCTCAATTGTTTGCACCCTGCAATTAATTGAACGTAGTTTTTGCAACTTAATAGATGAGTGTTATCTCTTTTGCTCCTTTAGGGAATTTTTTTTTTGTTTTATTCCCGTCTTTAGAGATGGCTGGCTGATGGTAAGCATCTCAAGTACCGGCGTTCGTGAAAGGATGTTTGTTGATGCTCGTCCTCATATCTAATCCAATTGTCTAGAAACCAAAGTGGGTGGAAAATAGAGAACACTTATGGCAAATCCCCAAATGGAAATTTAGATAAAGGAAAGCATTGAACAATCTGCCTGGCTGACCTGAGTACCCTTTGTAGAACTTCTCCCCCTGCGCCTTCCAATTTAATCCAACGCTTCTTCACAACTCCTAGAACGACCAGACCAAAATCTAATTTCATCTAATTTCATCCAACTCCATCAACCTCCATCAGCCTCCAAGTACAACAGCTATCTAAGTCTCAATTGTAGGAACCAATCGTTGTATAATACCGCTCCGCGTCTGCATCCCCGAAAGTATCTGACCTTGCACCTGTCTAGCCACTCGCGCGGGGACAGCTCTCGTCTGCCTCACGACTTCCTGCACATATCTCGCACTCTGTGAGTCCAATTGAAGACGTGGCATATTAGTGTTCTGCCTTCTGACGGCCTCGACCAATTCCTTCTCGCGGGCAGCTTTGAGTTTCTTCGCGTTGTCAACTGGGCCTGACGCCGCTGAGAAACTAGTATCGCTGTTGAGTTGAGTCGCTGACTGCAAGGAACGAAGTGATGATATGTTGGGAGCCGTGGCGGCGAATGCATTGTCAAGAACTTGCAATGTTCTTCTTCTCAGGATACGTTCTCGCAACTTGTTGGCTTCGTCTTGTTCGTCTTTGATGTATGTGACACCCGTCGCTCTGGAAGGCTCTCCTGCATCGTTGTCTTCATCCGCCATATCCTCTTGTTTCCATTTTTGGCGCATGATGTGGACCTCCTTCTCTACCGCTTGACGTTGGGCGTTCTTTCGGGCAATGCTGCTGGCAATCTCTTCTGCTTCCTTGTTCGCATCGATGACTTCTGCGTCTTTGCTGAACTTCTTTGGCATATGGATAGCAGTGCAGTTCAGAACCTTGACGTCGGATGTAGCAACATAGTTGTGTTGGCGGTGACTGTTCCCGTGGGGATCTGAACCTAGCTCAAGCAGAGGATTAGGACTGCCGAGCTGCTGGATATCCGCTTGATGCATGTTAACACTATTCTCTGGGTCGAATCCTCCTTCCTCCTGAGCGTCTTTCTCCCCGGGCCATCCCTCACCTACTGACTCCGAGCCGTCACTCGACGTGGCCGCTCTCCACGCTTCCACAACTTCAACAGCGGTCGTCGGGCCGGCTTGTTTGTCATTTTCCATGAGAGCGTCGACATCAATTGGTTTCGAGCGGAACCAAGCGATATATCTGGTGTCATTTGCTTGCTCGCGCTCAGCAGAGCCAAGTCTCCGCCATGCGGTGTTCGCCCTAGCATCTCGCGGCATATCAGGTTCGTTCTTAACTTCGTCCTCGTCTAAAGAATCAGAGCTTGCAATACTATCCGCAACTGACTGAGATCGGGTTGATTGAAATCGGCCGTTCCTTTTGTTTCTCGTCTTCCTAGACTTTGGAGCCCGACAGGTACTGTCTCCATCGAAGCTCTGTGCTTCGGTTCGTGCAGCGTCTCTCAATTGCTCCAACATCGCCACTTCTTCTTTCCTCCCTGCAGATCGAGCAGCATCCAAATCTGCACCTTGAACAGCACGCATCTCCGCTGTCAAATCCGGGCAGAAGCAGTCAATGGACGCAGTCCAAGTCCGCTCCACATAGCCCACCCAACGAATCCAGTATTCATGTGTACCTGGCGCAATCCTCTCGCCATCTATGCCTTCGACGTCATACTCTTTCCCCTCTGCCGGTTCCGCTTCCACGCTGCCTTCGTCCTCTGAGCTCTCGTCCAAATCGTCCATGCTGTCATCGGAGTCCACATACTGCCTCAATCTTGTCTTCCTGGGTTCTCGAGATCGAAGACGTTTAGGGGACCATTTCTCGTACACCTCTTCTCCCCTGCTCTCGTCTGGCTGACTCTTGTGTGTTAAGGGTGGAGGTACGATTTTGACCTGCTGGACGCGGGGAGGCGGATCAAGAGATCTTGTCTGCCGTTTTGGATTCGAATATCTTGGAGAAGGGGGTATGATCCTGCTCTGCCGAACTATTTCCTTCTGTCCACTGCGCAAGTAAGAGACTGTGATATGCTGTTGCCGGGGTGGCAAACGTACCTCTGGTTCACAAGCTCAATCGATTCCCTTGGCCTCTTCAATGACTTTTGGGCTTCTGGCGTGTCATGCACTTTCTTCCATTGAGGTATGGGAGGGAGGATTGGTCGTGGATCTCGTGGTGGAAAGGGACACACAACGCTCGTATGCCGTTGCGCCAAAGGATTCGACTTCGTTGTTGATGCTGCCCGTGCCATTTCGAAGCTGATTGATAAGAGATTTGATATCAGAAGCTTCAAAATATTCTTCAACAGCAAGATAGAACCAAAATTGAAGACAAAGAAAGTGCCATGATTAGAAAAAAGTTACACGCGTCACGAAAATAACTTGTACAAACGCGGTGTTCTAACACGGGAAGAGAAGAAAGAGAAGCAAGACCCCTACCTCGTACATCGTCGGAAAGATTGCTCATATCAAAGCCTACCCTGGGCAGCACAGTGGTATCAAGGGGATTGTCCTGATCCAATCTGCTGGAACCAACAATCCATTTTGCGGCAACACCTTCATACTTCCCCAGGTGATGCCGTATCTGCCGGATTGATTTCTGTTCCTGGAAGCTGCAACGCTCGATATCCAGGTAGGTAGTAGATGCATCTTGATGCGTGGTGAAGATGTGCAAAGATATGCATCGAACAAACAATGAAAGTCGGTTGTGAGAAAGTGACAACTCACAAGCATCATGTCCCAAGCCAAGCCACCAAGCCCAGGGGTCCAAGCACAATCACAAGACGCCAACGCGCTTGCTTATGGTGATACCGCGAATTTTCGCGATGAAACGTCAGAAGACGGCACTTATTCCTGTCCGTTCCCTCTTGTGAAGGACTGCTTCGTTTGGAGTTGAGCATAAGAGCGTATGTGGATTACGAAATGACTGATGGCACGAGAGACGGCGGAAGTTGCCAGAGGTGGTCCTTTTTTCCAGGCTTCAAGACTGCAGAATCCCGATCCGACTGCCTGTCCCCCTACCATCCAAGTTATCTCGTCACAGATATTCATGGAAAGGAGTTTATGAAGTACAATTGTTGACATTTCTGCAGAAAGCCTAATGGAAAGGTAAGCATAGCTACTGATCTCCGCTGATCCCCGCAACATCGCAGCAAATCTGACTCCGGTCATGAAAATCGACACAATTCAGCGAATCCGCATTCGGACCTGCACTTTCGCAGCTAGCAATATCGTCATATCCCTCATACCAGCGCGCATTTAAGAACGTGGGTTTCTAGTGGTTCTTAAACTCCGTTCCGTTGATACTAAAAGTCAAATTGCTCAAGTCGATCTTGATGTCCATGGGATTAGATTCCATGGAGGCACCTTCTGCCGGCTCCTCGTGGCCACACTTCAAGTATGGAATAGCACATTTCTTGTGTTGCTTGTGAGCCTCACCATGTCCATGCGTGTGGAAATGGCATGGACACAGTGCCTTTCGGTTCAATGGCGAGAATCCCTCACGAGGCTTGCGGACATCGTAACCCTCGCTGGCTCGGCGGGCAATCAAAGCGAAGTTGCGAGAAGTCCAGGTCAGCATGGCAGCCAAGAAGCCAGGAGCCGCATATGAGGCGACTTCCAACTCCTTTCTCAGCTTACAGCAACCGCGATCGGTGTGGATGACATTGACAGCAATGCAGAGTTCCCGAAGTTGTGAGCCGTGCTTGGTGACTTCGAAGATCTTAACCAAGAGAGCCGGACCGAAGACCGTACCATAGTCGAGGAAGCCGTCCTGAATAGTATCGATTGCACAGTTCATCAAGTCCTTCATGTCCCACTTCTCTGCAAGAGCAAATACGTCGACGAGCTTGGTCTCAGCTGCATCGAACCGGGCACGAAGACTGTCTTCAAGACGCTTCATCTCAACTGCAGATGGTGGGCTTCGGACGGAGAACTTTGTTGGGGGCTTGGAAAGCTCGCCCTGGATCGTGTTAGCTGGCCCTGTTGCTTTCGCAGAAAGAGAGAAGCAATGCAGATATATGGATAAGTTCGAACGCTGTGGTTGGCGCAGAAGCTTACAGTGTAGAGCCAGTCATTGATAATGCGAAATACATCAGGGTCCTCGTCGTTCAAGAAGATGAAGCCATTCTTTCCGGTCTCGCTGGCCAGGCTGGTATCGAAGAACTTGGTATGCTTTTGGAGGAGGGCCTTGTGGACGTTGAAGGTTTGACGCTTGTTTCAGTCAGCGGACATCTGTGAAGTGCCTGACTGAGCCTTGTGCACAGTACCTTGTCGCCAACGCCAACCCCAATCTGAATGGTCTCGGTGCCAATCTTGCTGTGTGGGTCAGCATGTGTCGTGGTATCAGTGTGTTCGCGGATTAGCTTACGCGCCGAGATTGGGCTTCTTCAGGCTCTTGCAGGACATGGTGACTGGAGCTGACTGTTGGTACGTTGTCAGCATGGTGAAGACGAGAGTAGCGAGACACTCAATCCAGCGGAGGGAGAGAAGAAAGGCAGCGGCAAGTAGGAAGATGGAAAGAACCTTACAGTCAGGGAAGCTGGGTGTTGTTCTGAGAGATCCTGACTTCCGGCGGCGAGAGTTTGTGGTAGGAAGGTCTTTGCCGACGATCAAGGCGCCGGCAGGGGTGTTGATGGCGAAATATATCCGGTGGGTAGAATCCTCTGAGGTTGTTGGATGGGCTGGGCTGGGAGAGAGAGGATGGAGAGGAAGAAGTGGATGGTAGTAGAGGTAAAGAGGAAGAGGAAAAGGAAGAGGAAGAGGACGACGAGGTTGATATTGAGAAAGACTGCAATGAGCCTTTCGATCTAAAAGCGCGCTTCGGGAGACGCGTTTGCAGCCAAATCAGGAAAGAGCCAAACGCCTGACTTCGCATAGTCACATGACCGAAACTGGAGAGCCTGTTCAAGCCTGATGTCTATCTTACTCTTCAGTTGCAAGAGCCATGTTGATAAGTAAATGAGGTTTGTGGAGATCCTGCCCAGTCGGCTTGCAATGCATGCGGTTCTTTAAACATTGACAACTGGCCTTGTCTCGCAATGTTGTCAACACGCAGTGGTTGAACCGAGCACGAGTCAATCCGATGCAAACTCCCGGATTTTCAAGCAACACTGCCTATGTTGAACCCTAGTTGCTGAAGCTTCCAAGGGCTATATGAAACCAAACAATATCTTTCGAGGCATGAGGTATGCTGAAATGGTACGGCCAGGAACACAGGATGAGCTCTGAGTGATACCAGGAAACTGAATACTGTCATGGGGGTCGTGTCCAGTTAACCCGGTTCGAATCCGTGGACCTCACTCATGTTTTTTGGGGGGTCGTCTTGCTATTGTTTAATGTGCTGAAATGCTTTCATTGCTCTCACTTTTTAGATTTGGATTTCTCGCTTGGGTTCAGCTTGAGGGATCCAACATGATTGACGAACCCCGCCTCAAAATGTTATTTGTTTGAAGGTACGCGATTCATGGCAGAGGCTTGTTCAAACCTTTGATTTTCCTTTTTTTGCTTCGATGCCCAATTTCACTTATTTCAACATTTAGGGGGAGGGGTTTCCAAACTTGGACGAGAGGTAACTAAGCGAGATACAAACAAAGTCGAGCCATTCCTCTCATTGCTACAAATGGGTCCCACAAGCATCACACAGAACTAAAGACATTCCCAAACATAAAATACCTACTTATCTATTTTCACCGACTTGGAGATGCAACTGTCGATTGCAGTACTATGCATTATGCAGACATCAAACCGCTCAAAGGATTCTTCCACGATCTGAATTGCCGCCAACATTCTCGTGTGTATTCATAGATACATTTGAAGTCCCGCATGAGTATAATTATGATTCGATTTGATTACCAAATTGCTTTCTCTGCGTCCTACACCAAATTACAAGTGACCCAAGTCAAGACGGCAGCTGAGCTTAACCAACATGGAAAGCCCACACCATACCTTCAAACTCCTTCCTTCGCGACATCACAACCTCAATGTCATATTTCGGCTTCTTAGAGTTCTCACCCATCTGCTGAACTTTGAAAGGCGGCGGACTTATCAGACCTCCATCTTTCATCTTGATTTCAAACCCATAGATCATCATCGCCACAAAGCTCGTGATCTCCGAGAACGCCAAGTGTCGCCCAGGACAAAGATGCTTGCCACCACCAAAAGGGAACAGACCCTGGCTCTGAGCCTTCCTCTGCTCCCGACCAAGATCTTTCTTATTGAGGAAACGTCGTCCATTGAAGACGCCGGCATCGCTACCCCAAATACGGACGGATTCGTGCAAGGCGCCCCCGGGGATTTGAACGATACCCCCTTTCTTCAAATCGTAGGTGTCTTTGAGAACCATGTCTTCCATCACGACCCGGACCGCAGTCGCATTGACGCACATGCGGAGAGTTTCGTTGTAGGCAGATATCAAAATTGGGCAACTGGTGTCTAATGATGTGGTGTCTAAGGATATAACCGTCCTCCCGTCAACGCTTGTTCTTGTGACGACGCGCGAGACCTCCTCTCGGATATCAGCAGTGAGAGCTGGATTCGCGAAGATATTACAGAGCATGGAGAATGAGTTCGGAACAGTATTCGTAAGAGCTGCAAAGCAGATGGTGATTTCAAAGCCCGCCAGGTCGTTGTTGGTGAAATTCTCCGCTCGAGCTGCTCGCGCACGTCCTGCGATGAAGGCATTCGCATTTCTGTCTAGCCCTTTGTTGTAGTACTCTTCGAAGGCTGTGGTTAAAGTTTTGCGAGCATTCCAAGCCTTCCTTGCTGTTATTGAGGGAAATATGTTGAGGAAGAGCATTGGTAGTTCCTCTTCGAAGTCCCTGCATAGGTCAGTTGTGGCCTTCGATGACTAGCTTCGTTTTTACCAAATGTGCTTCACAAATTGCGGGTTTTCTCGAATAGGGTTTTCGGGGCCGTAAAAGGAATCTGCGAGGGACATCGTGTATACCAGCTTGATCCAGTCAAACAGTTTTCGAGACTGCGGTGACGTATCAATGTCATTGAAATATTGTGAAAAGGAGTGGACCACTCGTCTATTAGTTTCGACCAGATTTGGGCCCAGCTGAAGTGCGTTATACATCTCATGATGAATGGCCTTCATATATCGGTTGTCTGCTCCGTTGTGGGCGACGATATCTTTGATCTCCTGACGTGCCCCGAGAGCTCGATTGGTGAAGGCGATGTGGAATGGGTAAAATGAAGCGGATTTTGTGTTACCAAGAATACCCTGAATAAATTCTGGGGTATTGATGACATAAAGGCTCGTTGAGAAGATGCGTACAGAGAAGACCGGCCAATTGGGATATTTTGCACTTTTTGGCGGTCAGGTGGTTGCTCGCGAGGACAGGATATTCAAAGCGGCACTTACCTCAGCGACTTCAAGTAATCACCCTGATACCAGAGCATGCCAAAGAGATGCCCGGTAGAGGACTTGCTAGAGATGGGAGGCTGTCGAGGATTCTCCGCAGTTGTTGTGATCTTCCGATACATCATGAAAGTTGCCGTCACTATTATCAGAAGCACAAGTAAAGGAAGCATTTTCGATTTTTTCAAGGGTAAGATGAACTGGAGAGCTTGTGATGACATGACGTAGAGTGTTTCCGTGGATTTGATTGCTTGATGTCTGAAGCTATGCTCTAGGTAATATATCTTCGAATTGTGGAAAGTTGCTTACGTGACATTTGAAACTGATGTATTCTCAATACGGGAGGAAAATTCCCACAGCTGCCTTAAAGTATGACTAGAGCCGCCTCATGATTGCCATCAGTCAAGAGGGTGCAAGCTGCTGCCCATATGCTTCCTGTTCCCCTCGTGTAGATTGGAGGAAACACGCAAGCAAGTCCGCTTTCAGGAGAGCGGAGATAGGACTGGACCAATCTCCACTCGGATAATTACCTGAACTCTTTCACCATTTTGCCGATTCGGGCACCATCCGATGAGACCGATGTGTTGTCTTTTGAAGTTGGTTGCACACACCTGCAAAAGCAATCGCCAAGCGAATAGGAGAAGCAGGATAAACGAACCTGGCCGCGATTCTGCAGAAGTGGTGGCGCAGCTTTCAAAGACCTGCATGCATGAACTCACGGAGTTGGTACCTTTCTGGAAGTTTCAATGCAGGATTGGTTGTTTTGGGTGGAAATATGGGCGACCCGGTGGCGCGGCCAGCACAACCCGACAACCAGGCCTGTCGGGTCTGTCAATTTTAGAACGGAATATCCTCTTTCAAAGAAGTCCCTCATTCTATCGATGACTTACGATAACATGTAGTACACTTTCGGTTCGCATCCTCCCCCTCCCCCAGGCATCCAAGCCTTGCATTGTATACCCTGACAAGCGGGTTCCCCAGAGTGTAAGGTATGGACCAAGTGGGCTTGGACACATGATTAATCGCCCTCAAGCACTTTTCAGGTTTCTGATATATGTAAAAACGGGAGGAAAAGGTAGTGTCATGCAAAGGAGGGGTTCTTGGTTTGGAAGTGCCAATCACGCCATGGACTGGCAGGAGTGCCCGCTATCTCTCTGGGCGACGAGGTTTCTCTCCCATCAAGCTGCGAAAATAAAACAAGAAAATGGCCATTAACTCATATCGATGTCAAACCCGTCAGCATGTCATGTTAGGCAAAACTGATATTTTAAAGGGTATAATACAGTGGGTTGATTGGCTGAATGGCCGAGAATCTTAAGTGCATATCACATTCCTTGTGGGATGCTGCTCCTCTGTGAACAAAATAACGGCTATCGCCACTCGTGCCGCACAAGTGGATAATGTATGAGGTGTGGAGCCTGGAGACATTTTGTTCTTAGAAAAGTGTAGAAATATCCCGGGAGGGGGATGTAGCACTTATCTCTGCCTCCCTGCTCAGAACATAAGTGAGTCTTGTTTGTTTAAACCAACTCGACGAGAAGCACGCTCGCACCAAACACTTCGCTATTATGGACCCAATGCCAGGATATAAGCTCGTGTGTTTATCGCTGCTCCTTCTGATCGCTCTATACCATCTCATTAAGAGCGCCTATCGAAAGGAAAAACACATCCGGTTGGCATCGGAGCGAGGTTGTGGGCAGCCACCGGAAACACCAAATATCCTCTTTGGGCTCCTTCAAATAATCCAACTACTTCAAGCATTGCGCCAGAACCGTTTTCTTGATTACATCAATGAACTCTTCTCTAATCATGGCAACACTTTTTCTTACAACACCCTCGGCACCCAATCCATCTGGACAACTGATCCAGAGAACATCCGTGCCTGTCTCTCGACGCAATCGCAAGACTTCGAGGTCGGCGCTACTCGACATAAAGTCATCATACCACTCGTGGGCCATAGCATACTTACCAGCGATGGGAAGATTTGGTCACAACACCGCGCTCTTCTAAGACCGAATTTCATGAAGGCGCAGCTTGTCGATCTTGGTATCTTCGAGAGGCACTTCAGCAACTTCGTCACGTGCGTACCAAAGGACTCCTCGACGTTCGATCTGAGAGGGCTACTGCAGAAGTTGACGATGGATATCAGTACAGATTTCTTGCTCGGCTGCTCGACGAACTCGCTTGTGCTTCATGCTTATGAAGAGCGAGATGAGTTTGCCCAGGCGTGGAAGACGGCGATGTCGTGGATTGCGCTGCGAGCTCATCTTGGTGCTCTTATGGATTGGATTCCTCATCCTTCATTCTTCAAATCTTGTGGAATTATCCATGCCTACGCAGACGAGCTTGTGAGGACGGCTCTTGCATCTGGAGACAAATTGGCTGGAGGCGAACAACGGTACATTTTCCTTCATGAACTGGCGAAAGAGGTCACGGATCCTGTTCAGCTTCGAGATCATGTTATTAGCATTCTTACTGCAGGACGAGACACAACTGCCGAGCTTCTATCTTGTACTGTCAATGTTTTGGCTCGGTGTCCGCACATCCTTAACTTGTTGCGGGACGAGGTCGATCAACTTGGAGGTCAGAAGCCAACGACTGAGACATTGAAAGAGATGAAATATTTGCAAAATGTATTTTTCGAAGGTAAACATACCCTCTTAAAATCATCCATTCTGAATCCACTGATCAAATTTATGTTAGTACTCCGTCTGTACCCAATCGGCCCAGTAAACGCCCGGATTGCTAAGAATGTCACTACCCTTCCCGTTGGTGGTGGACCTCAAGGCACGCAACCTATCATGGTTAAGAAAGGACAACAAGTCATGTACTGCGTTTATGGTATGCATCGACGGCAAGATATATACGGCCAAGACGCAGGTGAGTTCCGACCTGAGCGATGGGAAAGTCGGCGGCAAGGATGGGATTTCTTGCCGTTCAATGGTGGCGCAAGGCAATGTCTGGGTCGTGAGTTTGACCTGTTTCTCCCCGTGATCCCAAAGTTATGGGACAATTTCAAAGCAATGTTACTGATGTTCGCGCAGAGAGCTTTGCGATGATGGAAGCGTCGTATATTCTTGTTCGCTTGCTTCAAGAATTCGACGGAATTGAGCAGAGAGATTCTAGGCCATGGCAGGAGCACCTTGGTCTTATCCTCTCAAATCTACATGGAACGTTAGTGGGGTTGAAGAGGAAGTCGGGTGCGGACAGCAAAGGGATTTTGATGGGCGAAATATTTTCCAACTCGACCTCTCTTTGAGTTTTGTGACGGAGCCTGATTTCTCTTCTGGAGGTGGAAACCCCACGCTCGAAACGGGACATATCCATTCGGCAAAGACAAGACTGTGCTACTGTGATACATTTATACAGTTTAACTCATTCAAAAGATGCTTAGATTTTCGAAGAACGACTATTTTATTGAACGCGACCTAATCACTTCTTTGCTTACTCGCCAACTTAAGGGGCTCGCTTACGAGACTTTCAATTGGCATGCTGGGTAAACAAAAGTTCAAGATCAGAGAGGGTGAGACAGGACCGGTACCCAACTACAGCAAGAGCTGATTCATCATCAATTCCATTTTCCTCTTCAAAATCAACAATGCCGCCCCGCCAATTCCCGAGTCGCTTCTAGTTGGTGGCTTCTCACTATAAAACAGGAGATAAAACAGGACAAGAGCATGTAATGGAGAAATAATTCGTAATTTCTCATTGGATGTTTTTTCTTCTCTTCTTTATTGCTCTGTTTTTGTGCTAAATATTTCTCTGGATCGACCGCAGCTCTTTCCTCAAATCATTTCCCCAAGTTCCAGGGTTCCACGAGCAACTCACTTGGGTCGGGCAATCTTTACCCACAGCCAAAGAATCCGAGTCAAGCCCCAGTTCCAAGTCCTCCTTATAGCCCAGAACATGGTCCTTCACCTCAGTAGCGCAGTATTCTGGTAGCACTGGCTCAGTCCTGCATTTGGGCGAAAATGTCGCGATTGCCTTGGCACACTTTAGACTCAGCGCTTTCGTTTTCGCTACATCGATTATATTTAGACCAGGAGGTTTGGTGTGCAAGCAGCACTTCATGTCGATCCTGTCCAGCCGCCCTGGGCCACCGTTGGTGATTGCGTCTTCGGTGAGAGCCCACGCAAGAGGGTTGAGCCTAAATTGAGTAAGTAGGGTTTCTTGTAGGACTGTCAGAATCCAAAGCAAGCTTGCCTTCCACGACGTGTCGCATTCAATGCAGCGTTTTTAAAAGAAATCTCGAGCTTCTACTCACATTGAAAAGTGCGTATACATCAGAGCAGCAGGCCTCTTGCCAACCACAGCCTGTATTTCGCAATTCGTCACTCCCACTCCACGCTCATCGTGCATCAAAGCGGAAGCCCTTTTCCCGAATTGCGGTTGGACAACTTCATCCGTACTGGAGTATATCGAAGTAGTCGGAACATAAGCGGAGTCACCGCCATTTGACAGCAACGTAGTAGTGAAACTCGAGTTTCTCTTCTGCTGCCATATTGATGGCGTGCATGGAACTCCATTACTAGGAGCCAGAAGCCGGGCCGCGATGGTTCCCCGGAAGACTCCAGAGAGACTTATGAAATTACTGACGCGAGCTCGAGTGCTCGGCCAGTATTTCAACGACCACTGAACGGCGAGAGTTCCTTGAGACCAGCCCACAACTGCGATCTTGGTGTTGCAGATAGCCGAAATGTAGTTTATGGCGTACGCAACGAACTCTCCGTTCTGCGCTGCATCGTCGCACATCCTGCCGGGAACATTGAGCCAGACTGGATCACCGAATGTACTTGTGCCGAGCAGCTTTGCAAAATTAGATTCGTAAGTCTCGCCGCCCATTGAACCTGTACCTGGAACGAGTAACACAGGTACTCTTCCATCTCGACCATATTGGAAAGCAGTGGGAATGAAAATTGCTGAGCGTAGGTCAAGTTCTTTTACCCGATAAAATGCGTCGCCGTCCGATAGCTTTGGGTAAAGCACAACGCTGGGGTCAGGGTTGTTATTTGTGATGCTGTTGATATCAGGATGACCGAAGCCATCGCTGGGGAGTTTGAGGACCATATCGGAGAGTGTGGCTCTTGTTGTGTATCGGGAAAGAAAACGGAGATATTCAAAATATATTCCGTAACTACTTGACAAGAAGCAGAGATCACAATAAAGCGGGGTTTTGGAACATATACATGTGAGCACGTTCCTCATTCAAGAGATCGTGTTCGCTTCCATGACTGTATCATCAAGGCTCGGATCGAACTTCCATCACACACATCCTGGCACGGTCCACGTCCACAATCTTTGATCAATCTATGCGAGATGACACAATTCTTGCGAGTTTCTCGCGATGTTTACGGAGTAGATCGACTAGCACACCGTGTGAAACACGCTTGCATCCTTCGTACGAACACGAAGCCGCTTAGTCATCACAACCATCCGAACTTCAAGGAGATGAAAACCTATTTGCTCTATATAGGTGTCTATTATATGCAATTACTTGTCAACTAAAATCAGATGACCGCGCACAGTGCTTATGTCACAGCGTATTGAGAACGAACTCTAGCTTTACCTATGGGAAAGCTATGAAGGTTTCATGGAACGTCTGTCATGCAAATGAAGTATAGGGCGGTAACAGAATCATGATATAATGAATGAGAGTAACATTCCGAAGTTATCTACAGTCTTATGTTTTCGGTTGTTGTTGATCATATTTACATTTCGACCCAGAAGCGAGCCGCTGACGTCAAGCATCGAAAGACTTGCATTGAAGAAAGTTTTGAATAGAGCGCCAACAACACAACACCTTACCACCCTCCCTATGTACAGTTCATAGCCTCTTCAAGCATCTGGGTGAAGATTGGGTCGCCTTGAAGCACTCGTGACAATTTCTCGTCTACGTTGCTGTGAATGTTGAGCCAATGGGTCCGAACTTGATGTTCGAGTAGGTGACTGAAGCACCTGGAGACTTGGCTTCGACATCAGCAGGAACACCAGAGGTAACATCGCAAGTGCCGCGTGCTGCTCCAGGCTTAGTAGAGTCCACTGGGTATGTGGAGTCCAGCCACAGCATGTTGGCGTAGTGATCATCCCAAACAGACATCACAAGGACCATGCCAGCCTTCAAAGCCTTGCCCATGCCCTCCATACCGCCGAGAGTCTTAAACTTGTAGTTATCGCCGAAAGCAGCCTTCTGCGCGTCGCAGAATTCGGTCGTGATGGAATTGCCTGTGACGTTTGGAATGAGCGATTGGGAATTGGGAATAAGCTTGTTGTCTTGGACGTAGAATCGCTTGATCTCGGTGAGTGGGTCGCCGATGAACTGGGTGATGACGGTGAACTTTTTCTTCGTGTCGACTGTCATACCTGGGCCGTAGAAGCCCGTGTCTCCCATGCGGTACGAGTTGAAATCGCATCCGTCGGGATCGCATACTCCTGCGTATCGGTCCGCGGAGTAAGTGCCTCCACAGGAGTCGCCGTTACAAATGCTTTGGCCGAGGGGGTTGCAGGAATGAGGTGTGTATGCAGCGGAGACGGAATTCGCTTCCCAAATATCCATCTCTGAGCAGCAGGAGCCATGGTCTCCTACACCAGCATTGGGATCGTTGCTTGATGGCTTCCAGCCAGCAACATTGGCCTGGGGCCTGTCAGCTACAAATTTGAGGGGGATTATGGCTGAGACTCACCTCGCCGTTGATAAACTTGAGATCACGGGGGCATTGAGCATCGCAGTATCCAGTACCTGAACGATCGAGCAGTTAGTGAAAGATCTGAATAAGCTTCTGAGGAAATATGCCGGTATTTCAAGCAATCAAGCATATCCTCTAAACGCGACGGAAAGAAGTGAAGAATCTCCAATCGATAACTTACCATACTTTGCTCCAGCCTTGTTATTAGGATACTTGGCCATTCCACCATCCTTGTCCATAGAAACAAAGTACAGCGCACCATTAAGGCCACAAGGTAAGTTCGAGAGGTCAACGTCGAATGTAAACTCCTTATTCAACAAGCTGAACATCTGATACGAGGTATCTGTCTCCATGAGATACAAGCGAGATCCAATGTTGGTGGCGTAAGATCCTTTGGTGATGAAAGTAAGCTTGAGAGAATTGCCGCTTGCTGTAGCACCATATGTGGCGGTATAGTCAGCGCCCTCGAGAGCGCAATTTGCAGCACATGCCTTGTTGTCTGGGCAGAGAGTCGAGCTCCATGTGTTTCCGTCGTAGCAGTTGGTGTAGCTCCCGCTCTTCTTGTCGTGAACCCATCTCCAGTTCGAATCGATGACCACCTTTCCAGTCTTGGATGTGCAACTACCCTTTGCGGTACAGGTCTGCCATGTCATACTTGGATGAGTCTCCGTCTGTTGTGTGCCGACCTGTTGGCCTCGCACAACTGCGGCCACCAGTGAAGTAGCAAGTGCCAAGCTGCGGTACATGATTCTGATAATAAGGGGTAAGTTGATGCAAAGTTGGAATTGGGGGATGACGAGAATAGTTGACTACCTGGGGAAGCCTTATATATCTCGGAGCTGACTGACCATGGCTGCAGCGCATAAGGTACTGCCATATGAGATCTTGGGACGAGGCGGGTCCACGGTAGAACTGTCCTTCCAGCCGAGGAGATCTATTCAGAATAGGGAGTATATTGATACCTCCGGCTTAGCAGTGGCAAAGTGGTGAGCAGAGCACGCAGTAGCGATGACCTCGCTTGATACGCCATGTCTGGGAATATACCGGAAGATTGCTCTGGGCGATTCGCTGCATATTGCCTGTGAAATTGCAGGAAGAAGCCATAGGGGTGACATCGAATGTTAGTGACTCCCTGATATGGTAACCAGGTGACTTGAAGAAGAAGAAACCAGTGGATAGAATGCTCAATCTTTTCCCGGCCAGAGTGTGTGCAACCGAGGAACAAAGAAAATACGCCAAATCAAGGCATTCTGCTAGCTTGGGAACGTCGGAGCGGAACGAAGTTGATCGCTAGGATGATAAGTATTGAAATGAACTCCAAGGGGGGAGCGGACCGAACATGGAATCGAGGGGTATTCTGCCATTTCCCCGCAATTTCCTTTATTTGGTGTTAGCTGCGATGAGACACTCTCTCTACCTTAAGACCAACTCGGCCATGGAGGAGGATGTGGCTGTTCAGGAAGAGGAGTTTATTCGTTTGCATCTGTTGACCCCTCTCCGAGAAATCGATTCGAAAGTCAAGAACAAGTAAACTCTTGGAGTGATATCCATATTGGAAATTGCCTCAGAAGATAAGCACTTGCTCGAACTCTTCCCTTGAATATTACAATGCAACCATGTACACACTTAATTGTGCTGCGAGTGGCTTGAGGAACTTGCTCGGGATCTTTTGAGAAAGAAGTGGCCAGCTCTTGGCTTTGGTCGAGGGTTTGAATGGTGGCCGTCGACACTTGTCGAGAACTAATGATATAGTACAACGATACAGAGCCTTTTGAAGTATTTCGAGCAGATTAAACATCCGTTGAGCAAGAGCTTGTGAGCTGACCGATGTATAGCGGTATGGGTAAGTGATAGCTCCTGCATCAGCACAGCCACCCTCAAAACTTCGCGGAGAGAAGTTCCATTGTTACTGCTAGACTGCGCACTTGTAAAGAACAATTCCGGATAAAAGTTGTGCCAAACAAGAAGCACATCAATATGGACTGGGAGATAGTGTGAGGCAACTCAACGGCAGTCATTCAAGACAAACGAAGACATCTGACAACTGATGTGGCAAAAATTTGATACCAGGGGATATCTTTACAGCCTCAAGGCATACCTAAGGCTGATCAATTTTCCGTGCAAATCGCTGCTCTTGTTCCTGAGATGTTCTAGCAATGGAGGGTCGCTGTTGATGATTTGTGGTTGAGTGGTCGTTGACAATGCGGGGTCGGCAAATTGCTGCATGATGTAGTGGCATCGGTAGATTTAACGTTTTGTGGAGAAAAGCTACCATATTGAGTTAATCAATGAAGAATCAACAGTCTAGGGGCGCCACTTGTCCGGGGTTCTTTCTTTGTAGTCATATTGGTATAGGGCTGAGAGGACGCCTTCCTTATTCATTCAAGATCTTTCTATTGCAGCCGAATCTGAACGAGGAAAGATGTTGTGAAGCACATTTCGAAATACCAACCATTCCATGTGATAGTCTAGCGTTATTGAGCTGTAGGCGCTTAGCTTATTGAGGAAAAAATTGACAGAAGTTTAATCGAATGTTGCACGGTATTTATCCTAGCCGATATTTGACCAATTATATAATCGAGTGATTGTTCAATGTGAAGTCAGATACCTTCATTTCAACGTTCAAATCTGATTTGAGAGCAACAGAGTTCTGCATAAATATAATAATGAAGTGCACAACACACCAGATGTTTCCAGCCGAAGCACAAAGTTCGTTTTCCAAGTTGAACCACTCAAGAACCATGTTCCTCAGACGAAGTCCCGAGGGTTGTACCAACCAATCTATTTCGTGCATGCCGGATAATACCCCACTCAACTATGAACAGGCCCTACGGCTGAACCCCAGACTCGGAAGATTCGAACGGCCTTCTTAATGGAAGCGCTCTCGCCGACGTTGGGTAATGTGGATCGGGTGCTTGTCCCGTTCCATTCTATGTTTTTCTCGGTGCTTGCGAAGAATGTGCTGACGAGCCCTTGGGACTTTGCGTTTATTGATGACTGACGTGTACTTGCTCATACTTTTTATTTCTCATTCTGAGGAGTTGCTTGTGGTTTCTAAGTATAGTACTCTGTATCAAGTTTAAAGTCTTGCTCTTGTCTCCAACATGTCTCATGGAGAACAAGCTCGTGGTTCTGTTAAGCTTTTCGTGGAACTGAGGAGACGACTTTGTGCGAAAGTACCTCCCGGTAGTGAGATGTATCGAAGACCCGCTATTTCCGGACTGCGATGGGGGTGCTGGGTATGAAATATATTACGGCTGGGTAATGGTTCGAGTAGGAGCCACAACTGTTTGGAAGCAGAAAGGATGTAATGCTCTTGTCACTGAGGCTGGGCGTGGAGGGAACGACAGCAAGTCACTTGAAAACCTGCTCGCATTATTAAATTCAAGAAATGTAAATTATCCTGTTCCCGGAAATCCCCCAAGCGCAGAGGTCTTTCGTGGCCTTGAGTATGGAAGGGTTCCCCCTCATCGCTTGCAATATACCAGGTATCGCTACCCCGCTTGGACAATATACACATTCTGCCGGATTAATGAAACTTGCGAGTACAATGAGATACCTGGCAGAGCATTGTAATAAACGTGGAAGAGAAGAGTAGAGCCATGGCGGTACTTTGGGAGGCCTTCGCTAATAAGATTGTTCCTGGACAGAGAGACGTTTTCTGGACGTCGTGCCTTGGCGGGGGGGGGGGGGGGGGGGGGGCGGGGTGGCCGGTTGTCACTGTTGTGAATAGGAGCAACGTGAATCGGAAGCAACAGGAACATCAAGATCAACGATTTTTTGTGTTATGGTGGTCCGAAGTTCGAAGAGAAAGACGAAGATATTGAGAGCTAACTAGTTGTTGATATCGTGGGAAATGGTTTAGAGATGTACCGTCACGTAAAGAAATGTACACCCACCGAAATCCAAATATCCCAGGTATTGATTGTGGAGTGCCGTAGATACAGCACTGCACTTACTACCACAATCGGCCCTACGATCCATCTGTAATTTATTGGACCGAATTAAGGATAGTGACCCTAAAGATCCAGCGGACCAGGATTCCAGCATCTGAGATATGACGCAGGAACTCGATTGAGCTGTAGATGTAAACCAGGTACGATCGAGTCGTGAGTTCGGTCCAGTGGGGTTTACATAGCAGCAGTGAAGAAAATATCCGCTGCAGGCATTGGAACTGATCACCTTGATGCCTCGCGGGTATCTGAGATCCTGAGCAGCTCATGATGCCGATGGCTTTCCTCATCGAGGATCCACCGACGCTCATTTCGTTTCGCATCGAGATCGCACTTCTTCCTTGTGGGGTTTCTAAGTAGCTGTGGCGCTTATGATACCAAAGACACCTCCCCCTATGATCTCGAGGTATCGATAATGACCTCCTGCGTAGTCCTGACCTCTGTCTGGTGCCGCTGTTTTGACGCGTTCGCGGCGTGTTGCATCGCTGGCATCACTCGGTCAGTCTACAAGATACCATTAGAACATCAGCGCCACATACAAGAATGAGGGGTTTCATCACAGGCCCTGTTCACATTAGCTTCTCACCTGCGGGAGAAGAATATCTGGTTGGTTACCCTGTCACCACTGTTTACTTTCGCTTATGCTATCCCCGCACCTCAATGTCCTGAAAACATATAGAAAATTGCAGCCCCTTCCTACCCCACAACTGCAACTCTCCAAGCAACGTTGCAGGAAGATGTCGCACTGATCGCGGCTGTGACCGGAATACAGATGTACCTGCATGCAGTCTACCCCTCTCACGTGACCCTCAGAAAGCCACCTCCCGATCTGGTGACACCCCAACCCCACCAGATGATTGGCGAGGACAAAGGGATTTCCTGCAGATGACCGCGGTGGCCGCCGTGGCCCTCCTTTATCAACATCATGGGATTCACGTCTGGTGAGCTTTCTCTTGAGGAGATTTGATTTGTAAGACATGTTAGAGGCAGGAAAATGACTTTGAAACGCCGCTTGGGCTACGCGCACCAATTGTTTGCCTCGGTATCAATATGGCCGAGCTTTTGGTGGTCAGGCGAGCAAAAAATACTCGAGTAAGGTACTTTCTCCTTAAGTATATACTCGGTTTCCTGTTCTTCTTTCACCGCTTTTCATACAACACTTCTATTTTCTCGCTTTTTCGATATGTATCTTTTTACTTTGGTCGCCCTGGCGGCGCTCCCTGGTGGATATGGCTTGATGCTCAGAGATAATGTGGTAAGTACCCCTGTCCACGTGTCTTCACGTACGTGTATACTGATGGACCATCAAAGGGGAGACTTCCAGCTCTGGGGTGGAACTCATGGAATGCATATCATTGCGACGTCGACGAGGGCAAGATCATGTCAGCCGCTCACCAAGTCGTGAAGCTGGGCCTCAAAGACGTAGGCTACGAATACATCAACAGTACATTCCATTCCCACACAACCCCACCATCGAAACCCCATCTCTAACAACCGCTCTAGTTGACGACTGCTGGTCTGTGAAATCAGGACGCAACAGCACCACCAAACAAATCATTCCAGACCCCTACAAATTCCCCAGAGGCATCTCAGGCACCGCATCACAAATCCACGCCTTGGGCCTCAAAATCGGAATCTACAGCAGCGCCGGAACAGGTACTTGCGCGGGGTACCCCGCGTCACTTGGCTACGAGAAAATCGACGCCGCGACCTGGGCCGCCTGGGGAATCGACTATCTGAAGTATGACAATTGCGGTGTTCCCTGGGACTGGAGCGATCAATACGCAGCATGCATGCCCGAGTTCTCTGGAGGACCGTTTCCGAACGGCACGTGTCCGAATCTGTCGAATCCTGCGCCGAAGGGATATGATTGGAGCCAGTCGAACTCGACGAAGAGATATGGTATTATGCGTGATGCATTACTGGCGCAGAATAGGACGATTCAGTATGCTCTTTGTAATTGGGGGCTGGCAGGCGTTGATTCGTGGGGAAATGGGACGGGGAGTTCGTGGCGCAGCACGGGGGACATTGATCAGAACTGGGGACGGACCGTGGAGATCTTGAACTTGAATAGTTTCGCTTTGAACAGTGTTGATTTCTGGGGTCATAACGATGCGGATATGCTGGAGGTTGGGAATGGACAATTGACGGATACGGAATCAAGGAGTCATTTTGCGTTCTGGGCTGCCATGAAAAGTCCGCTGATTATCGGAACCGACTTGTCGGTTTTGAAGAAGAGTTTGGTGGATTTGTTGAAGAACAAGTACCTGCTGGCTTTCAATCAGGACGATGTGTTTGGAAAGCCCGCAACGCCTTACAAATGGGGAACGAACCCAGACTGGACGTTCAATGCGACAAACCCGGCTGAGTACTGGAGCGGAAGAAGTAAGGCTGGGACGTTGGTTTTGGCTTTCAATAGCTTGGGTACGAATGCCACCAGGGAGATCAAGTGGAGTGAGGTACCGGAGTTGAAGGGGGGCGACAGGTGGATGGTGACGAACATCTGGAATGGCTCGAGCTTGGGATGTGTCAAGGGAGGCATCAAGGAGATGGTTCAGAGCCATGATACAATTGGATACATGGTCGGAGAACAGTGTGGGAAGGGCTTCATGAGACTTTTCAACAGGCCAAATTAGATAGACGAAAGCGATTTCTTAATCCATGCAAAGAACGCTAGCATAGCGATAGGAGTTCTCGTGGTATTTCCGGCACTGTGAAGACGCTGCTGTGATACTTGGGCAGTGGATGGATATCTACGCATCAGGTAGAGAGGTTGAGGGTCTGCAATGAAGATGTGATAAGCAGCCCCGAAGGTTTCAGCTCTCGTAGCATAGCGAATTTAAACCAAAATTTTGGAATCTCCAACCTGAGCCATATGCCCTGTGAGATGTCAATAAATGACAATATCTTGCACATGTCCCAACTCCAGACCCTCTCCATGCATCAAACCATACACATAACATTCACCAACCAGGCGAAACTTTCCTTCAAACTCACTTCCATTCTCACCTTGCCTCAAAACAAATGGTGTTCGGGCACCCAATATAATGCCGATTTGATCACCAACTTCCGTCCCAAGCGGAACAAATGCCAACGTCCCTTTCTTCGTAGCCACTATTTTTCGTCCTAACCATGACTTAACAGCAACGGTATAAAACTCAAGCGCCTTCTTAAAAATGGCCATCAGAGGTTTCTTGATAGGATCCTCCGTGTCCCACTCGTGAAGATACAGCCCTTCAAAGTCATCGCGGCGGGTGATGTACTGGTGAAAGGCGTCGAAGGCAACACCGTAATCCGGCCCTACCTTCTCATAGGTGTCTTTGTTCACGAAGCGACCAGTCATTAGTGTGGTCCAGAGAGCTTCGGTCGAGATTTTGGTGTCATGTTCGGCGGAACTATTGTAAGTCGAGAGAAGGAGTTGTGCAGCTTCGTACCAGACGCGAATGTCCTCCGTGGTAATTTTTGCTGTTAATGGTAGATTCTGTGAACTTGAAGAGCATATATCATCAAGGTTGAGACCACTGGCGGTAAGGTGGTTGGTCGTGGTGTCCCATCTCATCTCAGGGGACCTAGTTCCTGATGCTGTGTAGAATTCGAATCCCAGCCGAGTTGATTCGCGCCGTACTGTAGAAAGTCAGTGTGCATCGTCTTGGGGGGCAAAGTACCAAGAGCAAAATATTGCTTTTGATGTTCATTACTTGGCAAGGGTTTGCCGAAGCATTGGTTTGGCAGATCGACATACTGTTATAGTTGGGCACCCAAGATGGTACATCCAGCCGAGAGGGTGCGTATATACCAGAATCAGACAGCAATCTGAGCGACTTATTTCGGCTAATGAGGTACTTGGTAGTCTTCACATAAATTTCCTCCACCGGGGCACCATAATCGGCCTTCAACTCTTCGTCTGTAGCGTCGGAGACGATGCCGTAAACACCGTAAACATGATCCCGCGGATTGGTCGCCAAAGCCCGACTACAGTGCAATATTGCTTCCTCGAGACCAAACGAGTCGACGTATTCTGTGTTCTGATAAGTAACCTCGTACTGCAAGCCCACAATCAGAGTTATTTGTAGAAATGCTTGTGGTGGAGCTTGAGCGTCAAAGGGGTCTTGGATTTCTGGGAGTAGCAGTCCTATGGCATTAGCCCCCTGCAGTAGGCAAAAGACGTCCCAGATATCAAAAAATGGAATTTCTCGTTTTCCGCAGTGGAAAAGTAGCTTGTCGGCGGACAGGACAGCCTCTTGGATAGTCCACATCCGATGAAACCATGGTCTCTGCAACAGTCGGGCCAACGCCCTCCACTGGGTATCTTGTAGTTAGTCATCCGTTGTTTTATTTGTTAGATATGGTGTCAACATCGACAAGAGAAAGGGAGTACGACAAGAAATGTATGGCCTAAGCAGTGGGAAGGAGAACTAACCTTTGCATCTCTAGCCGGGGCACTGAGCCTTTGCTGGATGAATATAGATAGAGAGTGAGCATTCAACACTGATGGAGAGTTTATGAAATGTGGCAACTCCGCTCGTAGTATTTTCAAAAAGGCCATTGCGAAATGACTACCATCTGCTTCGTTGCCCAACCATACACGAACACGCCGAGCATTCGTATATATGCGGCCCATAGCTCCAATTTGCAAAGACTTTTCATCATTGTCATTTTGATTAATACAAATAGCATCGATCCAAATCCAGCCGATAGACTTTGAAAGTAGCGAGTTCAATAAGTCGTGGACACTTTCTGTGACTTTGTGGCGTTTTCCGTTGAGTAAGATGACTCTGGTCGCAGTTGGATCTCCCCAGCAGTATGACATGGCGGTGTACCGTGGACATTCTGAAGAGCCGATGACGGCTGGCTGTAACTCACATCTCATGTATTTGGATGGCTTGCCACGGCGAAGCCTCAGCAACCTGATTTGATCGGCTTCTATGGGGGCATGTTGAAATTCGTTCATGTCGGAGTGCCTCCCCGCGAGGCTCGGCTTTTTCACATGGGTAAATCGCAACGCAGCAAAGTATGATGATCTGCGTCAATGACAGAATGCTGCGGCCAGGTAGAGGACTGCGAGGTCGAGTAGAAAGGGTCCAAATAGACCAGTAAATAGTTGTTCGATCATGAAGATAAGAAGACGAGGCTGGGAACGAGGGACAGAGACAATTGCAAGCCGCGCTGACTAAGCTATCTAGACAGCTCAAATAGAATCCTCTTCTATCGTATTAGTAGGTGATAAGAAAAGGGCCGCCCACAAGTTTCATCTAGACGAAAAATGCGCTCACTTCAAAAGCGGATTGAGGTAATACTGAAGACATCGCCAGCTTCACGAGCATCCACACTTGCAGAATCGGATTCAAAAACGGAGCCACGAAGGCTTCAAATATCAAGACTTTCCATTTTTGTTTGCTCTCTCTCACTCTATGTGATGTCCAAGCCCTCACAACGATCTATAAAATGCGCAACACAACTCTGCTATCATGACAGCGATCTAAGCTCTGAAGCCCAACCTAGCGCAACGAAAGTCGTCAACTACTTTCAGACAAATGCACTCAACTCTCATCCAAAGAGGTAAAATTACGGCGCAATGTTCCCACGAACTCCTCCTTTCCCGCCGACTTCTCTGCATGTGACTGTGACTGCCGCATCGCCCGCAACATTGATCATGACCTCAACCTTGCCACCCTTCTTTACACCCTTGATGGCTGCTTCGGCCAGCACGTTGCCAACTTTCCAGACCTTCTCGCGGACATCCTCTGGCTCTTCGTCGCTGTCGTCTTCGTCGCTATCATCACTGTCGTCCTTATCTCCGTTGGTCTTGGGCTTTGGTTCTGCCTTTGAAACCTTGATCGACGAACCTCCCTCGACAATCTTGATGAGAACGTCACCACCCTCTTTTGGTGCAGCAATGTGGATTGTGCGACGAGCAGGCATGGCGGTCTCGGCCGAAATAATTGGGGTGAAGACTCCCTTGCCCTCGTCACCGGTGATTGCCAGGACACCAATGGCATGGCTGAGATGCTTGACGGTTGTGACGGCTGGGTGGGTAGATTGCTCGATGTCCTCCTTGTCGAACTCTTGGATCAAGCTAGCCTGAAGAGCAGCTCCTCGTGCTTGTAACTCGGCTGGGTTGATGGCAGTGGGTGTGGTTGATGGTGCAAGGATAGTTGTGGTGGAGGGGAAGATATTCGCCATGTTGGAGGCAATCTTGGGAGTGTGCGAGGTTCCTCCTGACAGAATAACTTCGTCGATGTCCAGAACATCAAGGCCAGCCTTCTTCACTACACCCTCGATGAGGCGGTTGAATCCCTCAAAGACCTTGCGTGCAATTGTCTCGTATCTCAATCTATTGATGGTGGATGCGAAATCGATTCCTTCTGCTAAACTCTCAACACTGAAGTTGGCGTTTGTACCGATACTCAGAGCTCTCTTGGTAGCCTCGGATTCTTGCTTCAGCTTGGCCAAACTGCGGGCGTTCTCTCGAGGATCGGTAGTGTTCCACTTGATGAACTCCTTGGAGAAATGGTCCTGTAGCACGGTATCGAGGTTTACACCAGCAGTGTCGTAGTCATGTGCGGTAGCCAGAATGGTGTACATTCCTCCTCTCGAAGCAATAACAGCTACATCTGATCTGGTTCCACCAAGGTCTGCAACAACCACAATCTTGTCCGCAACCTTCGATTCAGGGCGCGCATCGTATGCGAGAAGAGCAGCGACTGGCTCGTGGATGAGTTGGAGGACCTCGAGGCCAGCATCAGTGGCAGCTTTTATAAGGGCAGCTTTTTGCTTGTCATTGAAGTTGGTAGGGATGGTAATGACAGCAGAGTTGACTGTCTTGCCAGTGTAATCGGAGGCAGACTGCGCAAGACGACGGAAGTGACGAGTAGCAATCTCGGAGATGGTAACTGTTGACTCCTCATCGCCCTCCTTGTCGTGGATCTTGAATGCGATTGTGTCTTCGTGGGCGATGGGGTGGGCAGAGGCGTGGCTGTGGGTGGGGTCTATCGACTTGAAACTATTCCCAGATATCAGCACCAGTCCATAGAATAGTGGGAGAAAGTTCCATACTCCTGTCCCAAGTAATCTCTGAAGTATGCGACTGTGTTCTTGCCATTGCGGATCAGTTGTGCCTTGGCTTGTTGGCCATTGTACTCTTCTCCGTCAACGTAGGACAGAATGGAGGGGATTTGACGATCTGCCAAGCAAATCAGTAACTATCCAAACTCTCCTGATCATCCAGATCTTCGCATACCTCCATCTTCGTTGGCAATAACCTCAGCCTTGTCCTCAGAAGTGGTAAAGGCAATCGAACTGTTGGAGTTTCCGAACGAGATTCCAATGGCGTGTCGCTCAGCCGGCGTGGTGCCATTCGTTGATGCCCCTTCAGCAGCCATATCTGCGATATCTATTCTGTGTATTCGGGGGTTGTGGGTGTGATTTGCGAGGGTGGTAGGGTCTGAGGAACATGAGGTTATCTCCAACTTTTTTCTTGCCCACAAAATCGAGAAATTTCACGCTAGCCAATTGGAAGCTTTTCGCCCCACTTCCCGCAAGGCTGAGAACAACCTCATCACAGGGCCTTGGGAATAGCTTCAACATCTCCAAAAGAAGCTCATACACAGTCAATAATGGCGACGCAAATATTTGTGCTCCCAGGCCAGCATCTGGACCCTGAATCCCTTCCATCGCACCCAAAACTGCCTCTCAAACTCGGTCCTGGGCTACGGCTCATCCCACCAAGCACAATCACTCCCACAGTCGCAGGGCAGCTATGCACAGACAAGAGGAAGAATGCAGTCTGGGTAGAGTTTAACGGCAGTCGCGTATGTCGTATCTATTCTCTTCTCCAATACCCAGCTAACATTTCTCCAGTACATTCCTACAGTCGGTGATCTCGTAATTGCAACTATCCAGAAATCCTCCGTCGACGTCTACTTTGCCAGTCTAAGTGACTACACTCCCAACGCCTCTCTCCCCCAACTCTCTTTCGAAGGTGCAACGAAGAAGACACGGCCGCAACTTACGTTTGGATCTTTGGTGTATGCGAGGGTTACTCTGGCCAATAAACACATGGACCCTGAGCTGGAGTGTGTTTCCTCTTCTACTGGGAAGTCGGAAGGATTGGGACCATTGACTGGTGGGATGCTATTTCCAATATCTTTGGGTATGGCAAGGAGGTTGATGCTGTCGAAACCGGTGGAGCAAGGGAACTTGGTGATCTTGGAAGAGCTGGGGTCAGCAGGAGTTGCATTCGAGATTGCAGTAGGAAGGAATGGAAAGCTCTGGGTGGACAGCAAGAACATCAAGACCACGTTGGCGATCGGAAAGGCGATACAGGAGTCTGATGAGAAGGGTTTGGACGTTGATGCTCAGAGGAAGCTAGCTAAGAAGCTGGTCAGAGAGTTGTGATTTGCTGCCGAGAGTGGTAGAGACTTGCATTTTACTGGCGTTGGGCAACTACCATGGCATAAAAATGGGCAATGACGAGTTTAATTTCACGAGCTATGGCTTGCTTCAACGGCAATATTTCAACGGCTAGTACAGATGTTGCAACCCTTGCTCTTATGTTCTGCCTATCACACTAGCAATCCCACATATGGAGACGTGCTAATGCCGAAAAATTAGCCATCAGATGAGCAGGGTCGCTTCTCTGAGAATTAACTTGATGGCCAAGCTACGCAATGTATCCTCCATATGCCCGATTAAGCCATCAGGCGGGGTTCAGAATCGCTAGAAGCACGCGCAATATGCCGAGACTCCAATCCGCGTATTCTCGGGACCATTGATGAGTTACCGTTTGTTTTCGTCTCGTTCCGTCGTCTGAGATGATTCAAGCCGGGTTTCCTTCACGGTGCAGTTTGAGGTCTATCACTACAGAGAAACAATACAATACCGCAATTTTAAAGCATACTTCGCAGACAGTTCACTCCCATTTTGACGAATGGAACACCATTTAAATATCATTTGCTGCTCAGTTTTTTTTGTTCAACCTCAATATGGTTTTGTTTTGGGCAAAATCAATTATCTTTCAACAGTTGAGCGAAAGGGTATATCGATGACCGCCGACACGGCCAATGTGGCCAATGTAACTCAGAAGGTGTCAAATTAAAGGCCAACGGTTCTCTGCATATCAAGATTCAACAAACAACGCACTGTTTTCTTGGCCTTTCCCCGTACTCATTAACCTCGAGTGTCCCCCCAATCATCCAGCAACGCCCAAAGTAAACAAAGCTTTCGCTAAACCCGATTTCAAATGGACGTGACAAGATCCAGTCCCAATTCTGCTTATTTCGCATCCTATCTCCTACATTGGAACCTTCTTTTACCATCATAATGACCACTGCTCGTCTCTCGACATTTTTAGTTTGGCCAATTAGCACATCATTCTCAAGCTCAGCCTCGCTACCCCATGTGCGCTATTTTGTGGCTTGAGAGAAACGCGCAATTGCGAGTTACCGAGATCAAGGCACAACTGCTCAACTCAAGATCATTTGTACATTTATTCAAAGTTTGACAGTTTGCTCAAAAAGATAATTCAAGCAACACTCACTTACCAAGCGTCCAAGAGCATATAACAAGTCCCAACAACGCGTGGAGGTGCGAATTTTGTACGCAAATGGTAGACCAGCCTCGTCACCAAGAACTGTTTGTGAGCTGTCGCTCCCAAAGTCTTTCAATGGATCATCTCCAACTCACTTCTCGCACGCCATGGGAAACTGGAATTCAGCCTGAAGTCGACCTCGAGTTTCCAGGAAATGATTGCAATGGGCATGCACTCTCGGCTGCCCAGCAACTTCTGTCCAGGTGTCAGCAGCCCAACATGAACATGGCCGCTAACGAGACGAAGCCCCGTCTGGGGAAAGACGAAGTCGACCTTCTGGAACGCGAATTCTTGAAAAGTCCCAAGCCTTCAACCCAAACTAAACGCCAGTTTGCGGAGGATATGGGCGTTGATCTGGCCAGAGTTAATGTAAAGTGGAGAGAGCACCCACGGAGGTTCCCATAACTAACAAGTTTCAGAACTGGTTCCAGAACAGACGAGCAAAGAGAAAGCAGGAGAAGAAGCAGATCATGGATGACGAGCAGCAAGCCCAAGAGGTTTTAAATTCGGGACAAGACTTGGAAATGTCATCGCCAGATATTTACGAGGCCAATCAGTATTATGCAGACAATAGCACACTCTCTACCACGGCCAAACAAGAAAATAACATACCGCCCCATGAACCTGTTTACTGCCCTCAGTTTTCGGACCCCTCAGCTGCGACTATGGAGTCGCTGTTTCGAACGTTGACGACTGCTGAAATTTTGCATAGCAAGATCGATCAAGGTGGTATGACAGAGAGTCAATTCTGTCGAGATATCCAATTAGTTGAGTCCAAGGACGTTTCTGAGTTCGATGAGAATGCTTCTAATACCTTGGTAACACCCGCCGTACGTATAGCCGGATCCAAAAGCTGATGCGCAGAATCAGGCAATGCGAGATTCATCAGAGTTGCTCGGTGATATTGCCACTCTCGCGGGGCAGACGAAAGTTTCCCCAAATAAAGTATCTCACGTTGTCCCATTGTCTCACTTCCCAGCTAGAACGCATGACAAAAACATGTCTACAACGACCAGTTGCACACCCGACGAGACAACAGCTTCTGATAGCTCCACAACCGATCCTGAAGAGTCGTGGGAGCTTCTACCACGATGCGTAGACGGTGGAGAAGAAGACCAAGCGCAAATCAAATCACAAGTACTGGATCCAATGCGACAGGCTCTAGTCGAACGTATTATGGATGAATTCAGGGTGTTATATAACCATAGTTGGACTTGTAAGACCACCCAGTGTACAACCAACAGCTCGCCTACCACGAAGCACATAAAACAAGATGGTAGTACGGGAGATAGCGAATCACCTCCAAGCTCTCCGGCTTCTTATCCTAAACGTCCAAGAAGCCGAGATGAAGAGTCGGCCGATGAGGATGGGAATAGAAGGCACCGGAAGCAAGGCCGTCGACCAGCCAGCTCGCTGGCTGACTCGCCTCAGTTTTCATGTCCATTTCGGAAACATGATCCGGAAAAGTACAACATTCACAGTCATAGGGTGTGTGCACTGACTGGCTGGGACACAATTGCTCGAGTAAAGTATGAGTCCAGTCATCTCTTATTCATTGTATTTTAATTTTGACCGTTGTAGAGAGCATCTGTACAGAAACCACAAAGCTGCACCCTATTGCAAACGGTGCTGGAAAATCTTTGATACCAATGAGCTGAAAGACCAACATACCACTGTTCCCGCGAACCAAATTTGCGAGGCAGTGCCGGGCGAGCCTCCTGAGGGTGTGACTCCGAATCAGGTGTCAGAGCTAAGATCTAGGGGGAAACCATATTCCAAATTGAGTGAGTCAGAAAGGTGGAACGAGATATTCAGGCTTCTATTTCCGGGAGCTAACATACCATCTCCATGTAAGTGCTGTTGGGCTTTTCCCGCAAGGATTCGGAGCTGACAGCATACAGACATGGAGGCTGTTCAAGAATAAGTCTCGGTTTCACCCAGCTCTCAAGTTCTGATGCATTACGAGAATTACATACATCGCAAACTGCCCCGTCTCGTCAGAGCAAGAGTTGAGGAAATTGTTCGCCGAGAAATGCAACCCATCAGGAAACAATTTTCGCTAATCTGGAACTTCTTGTTCGAGAATGTCAGACCCAATTGTCGTCTAACTATCCAGAGAGGAGCAACCAATTGAGCTTGATATCTCAACTAAAGCGCCGCTCGCAACAACTCCAGATGTCGAGGAGTCGATAAAAGCTGCCGAAGAAGTAGAGAGGGTGGGATACCCGTCTGCTGACTTCTCCGAATCCGTCATTCAGCCTTCACCAGTCTTTGAGGAGGGATATGTTGTGGACTTCTTCCCATCCGATTTGGGGCATTCTGACAGCATAGCACCCTTCAATGTCCAGTTGGACTCGGCATATGTCAGCATTCCTCAATGTAGCTGCAAAGAAGAATGTCTGTGTTTCACACCAACGATGTATATGGAAGATTCGAATATTGACGTTGTGGAACCAATTTTGGATGGCATTCCTGGGGATGTAGAGCTCCCGGCTAACTTAGATCGGTGGCAAGACTGGACTTCAGCCGATTTTGAGCCACGTGAATCAGCCTGGAGATAGCGCGCAAGGACAAATTGATCTTTGGAGTTTGAGGTGCAAGTTAGAAGATGACCATTGTTGAAACATCGCGATACCTTTTCACGTTATATGTGGAAAGGGTTGCCAATTGTTAATCTTCTTTTGGAAATAAATGCAAATACTGGCTGGCCCTTTCGACTAACAAGCTGACTACATGACAATTATTTCCCTTAATATTCAAGTAGTACAATTCATACTTCAAGTAAAGCTTCGGACTTGAATATTAATTGCCTCTTTACTTGATTTGATTTGTCTGTAGCAGAGAATCACGACATGGGTGATGCATTCATGATGAGGCACTGAAGTAAACAAGCAAAACCTGTTAAGCGAACTTCCACATTTATGTCCCCCCAATATGGACAAGAAGAACATCTTCTTGTCCCGGCTGCTCTAACTAAATTTCTATCTTTTGCTCACAAAAGCCGAATGTCCAAAATTGGTCAACGATAAAGATCCGGAAGAGCGAGACGGGTCTTCCGGCTGCCTGCATAGGCGAACAAACAGAGGATCCGAATCCGCCTCGTGAGGATGGTCAATAACGAAAAATAAAAGAATTTTGATACCATTTAATATAATATTTCAGGATTTTTGAGTAGTTTTACGTCTCTATGCCTAGGCTGTACTCCCTATTAACCTACAACTAATGTCTTCTATTAAAGCGATGCCCCAGCCGAGATTCCTCGCTAGTGCTTTTATTAACATTACGTTTATAGTCCTCTATTAGTATACCCCAGAGTAACTTACACCGCCCTTACCAGTAAAGGTTAGTACCCCGTTATAAGTTAAAGAACCTTTATTAGGTCCAAGCGTATTAGCTTTTCCTTTGCTCTATTTCTTTGTTCTCGTTTTCTCTTATCTTTCTTCGTTTAGATTGTTTTAAATAATCTTACTTCGATTTTAATCAAAATTCCCTTAAAGGTTCTTATTATTACCTATTACTTTCTAATATATAAGTCAGATTACAACTACAATCTCACCACTAAAAATCATAGCTATTCAAGTCGTGCTCGATCATCTAAAGCATTCATCGTCTCGGTTTCCTCTCTTAACTTCTTTGCTTCAACGTATCCTTTGTTACGCAAAAGAAGGAACGGCCTCAAGATGAAAGTCCCGACGCTGCTTCGAAGGTATTCTATAAATAATCATTAATTAGTGGATATGCTCGAGCCTTCCAACACGCTCAACTACTAGTGCCAACAACCACAAGCTGAATGGCTTTTATCGTATCATCATCCTCATCCTCGTCCGCATTGCTTCGAACATCTCTACCATCATGTCGCAAATCGAGCCCGCATTCGTTACTGAGGATACCTACAGAAGCTACCGTGACAGACAAGACAGCGATATCCGCAAGGCGTTCATACAGCAAGCGTCCCTTATCGAAGACGGGAATAGGCAGCTCACTTCCACATTCAATAATAAACTCTCGAGCGTCAACGGCACACTGAGCGGCAGAATCGGAGAGTTGAGCCATGAAGTACAACAGCTAAAGAGCGAGGTCAGCCAGGCAAAAAGCAGGCTTAGTCACATAGAGGGCGATATGGGTGAGATGAAAGCCAGACTGAATCAGATAGAAGGGCGTTCATTCAACAGATCAATGGTCCAACCACGTTATACCCTTTCTAGTATTAGGATCTATGACCCCGATGTCAGCTTCACGCTCCCTGATTACTTTCCACCTACGATCAATGACTTCTAAAAGTTGCAATTTCTATCCCAAGGTATATAACTATTTAGTACTTGTAATTTATATACTAACCCTTGAGCAGAAAAGAAATTGATCTACTTTCTCCGATTCTACTAGATCCAAGGCTACGAGCAATGGAGCCAAGTAGTTGACGGATTTGACCGAAGTCCAGCGGGCGATATACAAGATCCTTTAACTAGCGGGCCTAGTTCGCAATCTCGGTCTCGGTCCGATGATTCTAATGATTCGTCATCAGACGTTTCATCGAGGAGGCAGCTCGGAAATATCCTCCCGTCGCGATAGAAGAGCTTGGATCTATCCTGGGCATAACATTCGAAGACGCCCAGAATTTTTTTCGAAAGGGCAGCCCTTCTAAGGGACCAATCTCAGCAGCCTGCAGTCAAGAGACAAGCTACTGGAGTTGAAGTGCCGAAGACAGCGCTTGCAAAACGATCGAGGAGAACACCGCCATAAGCACCAGGGATAAACATGCCTCTACCTCTACACTCAAGTCCCAGCTCGAAGTCACCATCAGAAAGGATGCTCAGGAATCGATCCGAAGACGAGCGGAATCGAGCGGAGGTAGTGGCTAAGTTCAGAACTACGCGGTCTGTAGTATCACCCAAGGATTCAGCAACTGACGTTATTTCTTCGCAAGAGCATTAAGACCTTGGGCGTAGTAGGGAGGAATAATTCAAGGTATTTGATGAAGTTAATTACTACCTGGCAGGTGAGGTGGCTGTTGAGAAGCTTCTCGCTCGGCCGGAAGACCGAAGCACGAATTGTGCGTCTACTGGTAGATCGTTCTCCACTGTCATAACGAAGGCCGGTGATCAAGGCACAGAAATTTGGGGGTCACTCAAGGAAACAATACGGTCCTGGTTGATCGCAAACGGCACTCCGGCAAAGAGAAAGATGACCACCTTAATTCGGACTATTTGAAACACCCTCACGATATATGAATGGGGAAAAAAATATACCGTTGCACTAGTAGAGGAAGCAGCACGCTATATGACGGGTGAGACAGCGACCTGCTATTTTACATTTCGAAGGAAGATTTTGTTAGCCTGTGGAATCCATCATCTGATGAGAATTGGATGAGTCCTTTTATGGCGATACATTATTTACCAAAATACGAAATGAAGTACAAAATGGAGAAGCTCCAATATCTTAATCGTCGACTGAGACGAAGAAGATACAATGTATTACAGCATTATGAAGCAGACCTTCAGAGCTGTAAGGAACTAGAGCTGAAACTAGCGTCACTAGGACTGTTGTTTGTGCGAACATTGTTAGAGGGGGAAGGAGATGGCGAGAGACATCCTGCTTGTTGCCAGTACCACTCAGAGTGGCCGACCTGAAAGTTGGTGTGAATTGATTTTTTTGGTATAACACACTCGACGCCATTAGCCAGGCTTGTGCATCCAGGTCATTTTTCTTCCTCCCTGAACATTTGACTGCAAGCAGAGGAGTGTTATGATATGCAAACTGAAGTTACCAAATTCTTAGTGATCGGAGAAAGTAGGTACACAAACTGGTTTTAAAGGAATCAGAAACGAACTTCTTTCCAAATCTAATTTTCGGATAAATACATCAACGCATCCGTTCAAAATGCAAATGAATGTGGTGAATCTCTAGCAGTTGTATTCACCATACCAGCACTTATGATGATGTCTAGAGGAGTATTGTCCAAGGATGGAAAGAGCATAAGTTGGAGCAGTGACACCTGAGCACTACCAACTTGGGGTCCAAATTCTCCATCGTCATACTGTTCGTGGCCACGTGTCATGAAGTACAACACTGACCCAATAGCGAACGACTCAGATCGAGCACCACTGTCTCCAAATTTTCCACATTAATCGCCTGCTTCAGGGCCTAAGCAACGTGCCCACGGCGGGTCACCGCCTGAAGACTTCGTTCCAATCTCCACCATAGTGTCAAAATCAGTGAGCTTGAGGTGGTCGTCACTGTCAAGAATAAGATTTTGCGGTCGAATATCGGTATGGGCATATCCAAAGGATTCGAGCCATGCCACCGCGCTTGACAACTCCATAATCCATTGCTCGATAAGCTCGGTGGGTTCTCACAACACCAGTAACGACAGTGGAGTTTCTCCTTGCGGAGATACAAAGGAAAAAGGAAGTCAAGTATAATTAAAGATCTTACGATCTGAAGAATAGAAATTACGCATCCCTGAGTCTCATCCCGGCCCAAAACAACATTGAGCAGATCAAGGGAAAAAAGGAAACCAGATAAAGTGAAGATCTAAGATCCGAGAAGTAGAACATAAGCCAACCCCTCTCTGTCGCTTCCTGAGTGTAAAGACCCATGCCCAACCCTCCCTACGGATCTCATGCGAAAGACCCCTAGTTCAGCTCAATATCAATTACCACCGACTCCCGGCTACGGACGCCATGCGTGGTACCGGCGAAAACATTGGACTCAAGGTCACCAAAACCGTCATGAGGATCGTAATCCGGAATTTCATTTGGGTCAGTCGGCGTTGGTTCTTCCGGCTTTGGCTTCGTGGACCCTGCAATGGTTAGTATACTGTAATATGACATACTCCTATTTATCCCTGAGAAATGGTGGAAGTGGGAGTATCGACTTACAACACCAAAGTCTCTTGTATCCGAAGTGACAGCCTGAACCGTAGTCATCGTAACATTCCTTCGATATTTGGTAGCTGATGCCATCAATAGACTTCCACTTACCATGCTAATCTATATAGCAATTAAAGTGATATTAGCAGATGTCTTTGCTCGGCCTTCCCGTTGTGCTGCCAGAAGTAGAGGAGAAAGCTTTCCAAGAAAAGAAAGTGTCCAAGGAGGTTTGGTCAAGTTCAAATGCTTACAGATGTCGTCCTTTATTATCCGTGTCACCAATTTTCAAACTGGTTTTTCCGCAATAAGGAGCAGTTCCGAGCCATTCGCAACGGTCATCATCGTCACCGTCGATCATTCGGCACCAGGACACGGCACCGGGGATTAATGACGAGGCGATAAAGAAGACGGCAGCAGCTCTGAAGCGACTGAAATGCATTTTATCGACGTATGAGGGAGATGAAGGCAGCTAAGTTGGCAAGACGATTAAGTGCTTGAGGAATCCGGGGAGTGTCGCCGGACGTGTGGAAAGTTATGAAGATAGGACAGAGGTCTGGAGAGGTGTGGAGAGTTGTGGGGATTGGCAGATTGCATCCTGGAGTGGAGGAAATTTATTGTTTTTATACGGGGTGTGAGCCTTAAGCAGCACTATCCCCAATCCAAGAAGTAAACTTATAGGGAAAGATACTTTAGATTCCATCCTCAGATCTCGGGGTTTCGACTGATTGATTGACATATCTGGGAGAAATGTGGCCTTCTCATGTCTCCCATGGGATGACAACATGCGTACATGTAAAACATCATCCCCTATTCCGTTCCAATACCCTGAGGATACGTTTAATACAAACTGACAGATCAACTGGGTGTTTTGATCTTCGAAGTGTCATTCATGGCCGTGGGTACTTGTAGTATCCTCTTTTTGTCCGCTCTAGTACTTAACTACGTGCCAGTCTAATTCAAACCAGCTAAGAGAAAGGTAAAGGATGATTACTTAGGAAATGGCTGAGCAAATAGTTCATGTTCAAGCGCATAGACGCTGCCTATTAGATTCTATGACACATAGCTGGTTATCAATCTTTAACTGGGATTAGTACTCAGGTGACAAATCTGCAATATTGGTTTGACCATCGGAAGCCACAGTCTCATAACATGGATTCTCGTTCGTCTTTGGCTAAGTCTCTTCTCAGACTCAAAACATTAGCGATGTGTGACTTGTACTTCGCTAATTGAAGCCACAACCGACACTTTAGGAAGATCTTTAATACGTCTAAAATAAATTGTAGATGCGGGCCATGTTTTGTTCTTGGCTGATATTATTAATAAGGGCTTACTCGTTTACAAGAACGAACTAGAGAGCAATTGAGATGCCTAATGAAAATTTAATAATCTCACTGTTCGATCGAACAAAGTTGCCTGGTTAGCCAGACGCCATCCAAATTCTCGTCCTCTCATTTGCAGGCATTAGGGTCCTCGGCTGTCACTTGACCCACACGTGGTCGAACTAGTGGAACAAACGGCGACCCGCAAGAAATGAATTCGCATAAGAAGGAGTAGGATACATTAAATCCGACTGAATTTCATCCCCCGACCCAAGATAAGAGGAAATTCGGAAAGTGTAGTAAATGACTTAGCGTGGTGCTAGTTGTTGTTTGGAAGACAAGCGAGGTTGTCACGTGGAATCTCGGGAGTAGAGGTCGGTCGAATCTGACACCAACCTTCCATCGCGGTGTCCCTTAATTATCCGCACTGAATTGAGATATGATGTCGATCCTTTCTCTAGTATAAAGGCAAGAATCAACGAAGAGACTACTAAAGTCACTACACTAGTTGCTTGTATACTCCAGCCACAAGTTCTTTAATTAGCGATGGCTACCGTGTAAGAAGTTGAATTTCATTATTGAACCAACTAACTGCAAGATCGGTAAAGACAGTGAAATTTCTCCTTAAGGAGATACAAAGAATGAAAGAAGCCAAATAAAAATTAAAGACCCAAGATTTGAGAATAGAAATAGACCAGCCCTACATCCCTCCTCCTCCGCGATTTTTCTCCGCAAATCAAAGACCAACAAACTAATAAAAGAAAAAGGAATACAAGTGAGATTAAAGATCCAAGATGTGAAAATAGAAAGTGCGTATTCCCTTATTCCCCCGCAAGCCTCGCAAGCCTCCGTCACCTCTCAGGCGTGAGCCCGACGACCTGGAAGTACCTAGACATCGCAGATAAAAGGCATCTAATTAAGCTCAATATCAATCACCACCGACTTCCGCTCATGGCTGCGCCCGGTACCGGTAACAACAAACTCTTCCGAGCCCTCGTCCAAGCCTTCGTCCGAGCTCTCGCCCTCTATACCGATTAGTATCCATGTGCCCTTCATCGTAGAGAAAATATATGTGAGAATATTCCTTACTGCACCATAGCCTCTTATATCCAGTGGGACAACCTTCCCCATAATCGTAGTAGCAGTCGTCCGATATCGTCCCCCAGAGGCGAGAACGCGCCACATATTTGGTCCATGCCACCCTACGTACCGAAAGCATCATATCAGTATTGCATTCGGGTTGAAATATACCTTCTTCAAGTAAAAGGGCATCTTTACATGTAAAAAAGAAGTGAAGGAGAAAAGAAGATGAATTACAATTTACAGGCAGTTGAAAAGTACTCACAGTTGTTGCCCCTCATCATCCCAATCACCAATGCTTTTACTGGTGCTTCCGCAATCCCAAGGCTCTCCGTACCATTCGCAGTGCCTGCCAGTTTTGCCGTTTTTCTCCCAGCACCAAGCGGCAGCACTAGGCATACTTGCTAAAGCAACAAGACAACCAGTGGCGATGCTGACTCGACTCAAATGCATCTTTTTGAAGTATAGGGCTATGGAATGAAGCTGAGATGGAAAGATAATTAAGTGTTTGAGGAAGGGAGGTGCTACTCTTGATGTAATGGATATATAGAAAGTTGTGAAGATGAAGCAGAGGTATGGTTAGTTGTGGGGAATCTTCAATGGAGGAAATATATTGCGTTTATAAACTTTGGGAGATGTGATATCTTCTCAAACAGCACGATCTCCAATCCAGAACAAGGATATCCTAGGCTGAGTCTCCTTAGTCCTTGGAAACCATCCTCGGACCTCAGGGTTTTCCACCGCTGGATCAAAATTTCTGAGATCAAGGTGGCTTGCTCGTGTCCCCCATGGCAAGACAGCGTGCGTACATGTGAAATCGTAACCCCCGTTTCGCTCACTACTTCGGTGGTATAATTTCAATACGAGCTGACAGAACAATTGAGGGTTTTGATCTCAGAGGCTTTATTCAAACTTCTAGAAACTCACATTGTAATTATTACTCAATTTCCTGCCAGCGCACTTCATCAGTTAACAGAATGGTGGTGGAGGAGGATTGCTCCAAAACCGATTGAACTGAGAGTTCATAGATAATAACTTATTTATCGGATCCTCACCTTCCGATATGCAGCCACTGTGTTTATCTCTCTTTGAAGGTGTCACTTGTCTCTCGTGCAGTCTGACTGGTGTAACAAATGGCGGCTCGCCAAGAAAAACTTTCGCACAAAGGAAACAAGCCCACGACGAATCTGACAGAATTCATTCCCCTGACCTAGCATCAGCGGAAGTCTAACAATCTAATGCTCTCAGCGTAGCGCCTTTGATGATGTTTTGAAGCCAAGAGAGGCCATCAATTCCGCAAAATAGTGGGTCGAATCTGACATACCTTGGTAGCAGCTTTGCCACTTTCAGATTTTCTCCAGGCATACAAACAACAGCACCTCACTCTGCGGAATTCCACAAAAAAACTACAACAAAAACAGAATCGTCAAATGAGTCCCAGCGTGGTTGTTGTACACCGCAGTGACACGAGACGGAAAGCTTGCACTGGATGCGTCAAAGCCAAGCGGAGATGCGACTTGATCTTGCCGGCGTGCTCGAGATGCACGAACAGGGACATGAGCTGCTGCTATGTATGTACTTCATCGATCCGAATCGATTCGAGCTAACCATCTCAGGCCGATGGCGGCATCGTAGCTATCGAGCAGCCAGTGATCCCGTCCGCTGAGCTCGAAGTTCTCCAAGCTTGGCCTGTCATACCGTTCACCCCACCACCAGAAACAACCATGCAACTAGGATATGAGGACTTCTTCTCATCACCATACTCCTTCTTTCCCTTTCCGCAATTGATTGCCACTAATCCATATCAAATTAACTATTATATTGCCGAGCTAAAAAGATCAGTTGAAAGACTAGTGCTAGAAGGTCGCACCCCTTTCATCTATCCCGATTTATATAGCAACTTGATGCCCAATATGTACTAAGAGCTGATTAAAGCATGTAGTTTTTACATACACAATCTTGAATCTCGTGAAGTTGGTAGTATTATGAATTTGAAACGCCTCGCCGTTGGATCGACGAAGCTGACGATCAAGATTTGACAACTGATCAGCAAAGCGTGTTAGGAGGAAAATTAGGAAGGACAGAGCTACCGAGCTGATGAAACTGCTTCTCACGATGATCTCTTTGAAATCTCAGAGTTTCTACCACACGATTGATCACAGGTGCTACCTTGGCGTGACGCGTGCCCACCTCACGAAAAGCCAGTAAGCAACCCAAACACTCAGGTGGCTGCTGGTGTGATACCTACAGCACCGCATACATATTTCAGCTATCATGTTTTCCCTTTCGGATGATCTTGAGCTTCCATGTAGTGACAGGTAATTGCCGACCGCCAGAATGCCGGAGTCCATGTTCATTGGCTAAAAGGCTGCTACTTTAACCGAGACTCGGGAATTCCGAAGTAAACACAGATCGTCGCGGAGAGCGACATAGATCATCACCCTGAATCAATAATGTGACTTTGCGTTCCCTGAAAATTGGTTGATTTCCCCTCTTCTAAGAATTTGATTTTCGTTTGGTGCAGATCCTGGACGCCCGGCAGTCTTGAAGCCAAGATACTTGCGTGGAAAGATGACGGCCTCTTTTTTACGTAAACGTTATGCGGAATTTTCGTAGGGTTTTAGTGTTTTTCTGAGATAGTAATCTCCTCTATTCAAATATACCGAGTTTCTATACTATACTGGTAATAATCAGTGAAAACTCCCCATCTTCTCCAGTTCCTATTGAGCGACAATCGGCGACTAGAATACCCTGTTCCATAACTCCATGATCACCTGAGATACCCCCGCTGTTTCTCTAAGCAAGAATCCCGAGGTAAGTAAACACAGATCGTCGCGGGGGAGTAGCACGAATCTCCGCCCGGGAATTAAAACTGTAACGTAGGGAAGGGAAGGGCGATTCCGCGACAGACTCGAGTCACAACGTGGCTCAAACTCGGCTTAAGTCAGGCTGACTTGACAATCGCCGACTCTCGAGCTGAGAAATCCACTCTTTCATTCGGCTATTGATAGATTTGAGGCCTATTTTCCGACTTTCCCTGTGGTTTTCAGCCGTTAAACCTTGAACGAATTCTTTCAATCATAACCCGAACATGTCCTCAGTTAGCAAGTAAACCTTTGAACTTGAATCGAACTTGGACTGGCCGATCGCTGACATTGTATAACATTGCGTTCCTCGAAATCAAGCAGATATCACATTTTCAAGGATGCGACTTTCGCTTGATTGTCGTTTCGCGCCGATCCAGAACTCTCGGAGTTCTTCAAGTCAAGTTAAGAACATGACATGTCCCCTTCCCCCAAACCGAACTGTTCCCTTCCCTTCAGGCATCACGTGATTACCGATTATGTATTCCTCCTGTCATGCAATGCCAAACGCCGATTCTGTAATCTGCAAAAACGACAATGAACCGCCCCGAATAACAACCCAGAGTACCTAAATCCATCCCATCCATGCCAAAACTCCAGTCAATACTCGACAGAGCAAAAACAAGCGCCTAAAAACGCCTTTATCGTCCATCTCTAATACCATGCCTGCAAATGCGTTCAATTGTTTTGTATTCCAGCCTTCGACTCAAAGAATTATTGTCCCGGACCCATACCGTGATTTGGCTCCATCCCATTTACCGGGAAAAGGAGATTGGCGGGCCAACTGTGGTAGTCTCCATTCAAACTCAAATGAGGATGCTCGTAAGCCATGGCCTGCATACTAGCCAATTCAGCCAAAGTTGTGGGAGCACCCGAAGCCGCGAGTTGATCACGACCACCGAGTGCAATGAGAGCACTGGCGCTGTAGCGGTCTTGAGGCTCGATATGCCCTGACATGCTGTTGGCAAAGTGGCTCCAGGACTGTGCACCACCCGGTGCGTGGACGCCGCCCATTGTCGCGACATACTTTCGAACCAGTTCTGTCTACTGCCAAAGGATAGCAAATCCAAGAATCTGCATAAGATTGGTAGGGCTAACAAAGTTATACTTTGCTACTTTGAAGTGCTTTAAAGCTAATACAAGGATAGGAATATAAAAGCATACATCAAAGATCTTAAGAATAATTATTCAAGTTCCAATTAAGCATTAAAGAATATTAAAGAGATTAGGCTTGGAATTGAGAATATTATACAAGAGTATTGTTTTTAGCTGGGATTCCATTATATGCTTATAGAATTAATGTTTTTAGAGATAAGATGTTCTCAAGAGGAGAAGCAACATGGTATATGTTGGTCCACAGGTCCCTGCACGAGCATACTTCGGTCTGGAAAAGGGGGTGCGGGTCAAAGTCAGGGGTCAGAGCCTAGCCAGACTGGTTTCGGTGGACATTCGGTGGGGTTTCGTAGTATATAGTCTGGCTCTCCTCGCACTCTCTTAGAAAATACACAGATTTTTGAACCATACATTTATTACTCTGTCACCATACTCGCATTGGAATATATTCACACATGCGGCGTGGTACATGAACCGGTACCGCACCGACAGTATAATTCCAGTAGTCTTTAATAAAGGCCAAATTTTATAATTCCTTAATGCTAATGTCCTTCTTAAGTTTAAACCTTAAAAGTTTTCTGAATTGATGGTTTATAATTGCCAAATTCTATATAGGCTATTCTTCAATGTTCTATGGCAGCTGTATGAGTATAAAAGTGAAGTTATTGGAGAGCTTAAGCAATGTTATAAGAAGTGTGTTAATCACCTCTCAAAGTATACTAATTATATTTCTGGATCAAGCTTGCCTGTGACGAGCAGGTGGGTCACGTGCACGTTACACCGCATTAGCGCCCACCTCAGTTTTGTAGCGTAGCTTCCCCTCACTTTTCGCCTCGACTCGACCACAGCTCAGTCTCACTCTTATAGTACTCTACTCTCAACTAAGACTCAGCTTCAAGATGTATTCTTTTCACGGTCTAAGGAGTGGAGCGGCAGCAGGTGGCACTCCCTCTCTCGACTCTGTGGTCACTCCTAAGTCCTGAGAGTGGCACCCCTTCCTATCTGTGTTGACAGAGCCATCAGCTCTGAGCTGTGAGCTGTGAGCTGCTTGGGTAGTTTGCCAGGTAAGGAAATGATAGGACAGGACAGTATCTCTCATACGAGAACATTCTCAGTCTCCATAACCCCGGTAGCTCACTCACTACATACCTACCTACCAACTCACCCACTGTAAGTCCCCATCCTCTTATCCCATGCCATCCCCTCCCCTCCTATCAACACGCACCAAGCACCAAGCCGAGCAACATGATGAAAAAATCAACGCACATTCCCGACCCCTGCTGCGAAGCAGCGGGTATGCGGAGATAATAAATTTGACGATTCTGATTGCTCTGGTCTTGTTTCTTTTGAATTCCTGTGTTGTTTGTTTACTGGGTTTGGTTTCGTTTGGTTTGAGTGAGGATGTGTGCTGACGAGGTGAGGGGGATAGGTTTAGGTATTTTGGGAGGAGGGGATGTAGTGAGGAGGAGTGAGGAGTGTGAGGGTAGGGGATGTGAGGGGATGACTCTGCTGGTAGGTGTACGATTTGACGTTCTGGTTGGAGAAGGGGTTTCTGGGTCTGATGTCTTGCCGTGATCTGTAATATAATAGATGGAGTGTGAATGGTGTGAATGGTGTGACAGTGTTGGATATATGTTGTGTTGAATCCCAATCAAATGAGTGCTCGGAATGGCCACCGCGTGTATTTAGGTACACCGTGATTGATGGTTTCCACTTGGATGTCGATTGTATGCTCCATGGAACGGGAAAGAGACCGACCATGCTTACAGGAGGGGCAGTCCTTGGACGATTCGTTGGGAGCGAGAGCAATGTCCAGCATCCCCCGGAAGGAGGTATCCATCCACCGAGACGAACAAACTTCCTTCCAGCCGTGAGGATGACCACCTCATCAAGCAATCATCCAAGTTGGACCCTCTTTGTATACCTCTCACACTATCAAACCCACTTCACAACAACAGCACCAAGACGGCGTATCTCATCAACGCAATGCATTCACATATGATACAATCTCCACCCCCCCCCCCCCCCCCCTCCGGCCCTTCGATGCCTCCTCAATGTCTATCCTCCACCTCTCCTTTCCATCCATCCATCAATGAATCCATCCGTCCGTCTTCATCCACCTTCTAGTGCTTGGCATCAGTCTTTCCAGCATTTGGGTTGCGAGGATCGTTCTTGAACTCGGCGCCTGTGAGACACAACATCAGCTCAACATCTATCACATACAACCCCAATACTGTCTGAGAATAGAGTAGACTTACTGCCCATCATAGCGTTCTGAGCGGCGTTGACTCCGTAGAGGATGACGAGACCTGCAGACGGGGATTGGGTTAGCATTCCATCGGACATTATCCCCAAACCCAAATCCTATCCAAATCCAATACTAGCATCCAGCAGACGCCATCCAGCACTCCAACCATCATCCAACAACACAATTGATATATCCCGGACACATAGACAGGAAGGGGGTCGTACCAGCAGCGTAGAAAGGAGCCATTGGGCGTGCTGTTAAATTCTTTTCGTTAGCGATTGCTTGATGAATCGACCGACCATCTGTGGAGAAGCTGGAGGAATGAATGCCAATTGAACGTACCGACAGGCGCAGGGAACTTCTTTCCGAGGAGACCAGGCATTGTGTGTGGTTGTGGGAGTTGTAGTGTGGAATGGTAGTTGTGGGTTGAGGTGGTGGTGGTGATGAGCCGTACGGGTCTGATCTGGTGTTGAGCGTTGAGCGAAGCCGAGCTTGCTTGATTGCTGCAGAGCCGCATGAGAGGGAGCTAGACTGGATTGGAGATGGCGTGGGTATCAGGTGATTTGATTCTTGAAGATAAAAAGGGTTTAGCTTGACCTCGGGAGCCAGTCCATTCACAGACTAACTCGAACTCAAGTCAACAAGCTGCCCCTTGTCCCTTGTCCTGCAGCTCCAGCTCGAGGTGCCACACAGCCAGCTCCTCCTGTCCACCCACGTCGTCGCCCACCCACACCCAAATCCCGCCGAATCCACACCAAAACCTCCCCAAACGCTGCATCCTCAGCAAAGTGCGGGGTGAACAAGAGGACTGGAGCTGTCGTCCAATAGAGCGGCGGTATTTGATTGACATTGCTTGGCCCCCTCTCGTGCTCTTGTCTCGTCTCCTCATCCATCTTCCCCTCGAACCGCTCTCTCCTCTCCTCTCTGCTTTGTCTTCAATCAATATACTCGATATTGCCTTCGATTGCTGGATTCCTGGAGTACCGTTCGGGCCACTGATTTGAGACATCCACATCCCCAGACCCCGGCCCGCTACGTCAGGCCGTCAAGGTTACATTGCATCACAATCACAATCATAAACACCAGCACAATCAGCCGATAAAGACAAAGCTCCCTTCCCCTTCTCCTCGCCAAAAGCAACGTCAGACATACCTACAACAAAGCGCTGCTCAGCTCTACACTCCTCTCATCTCCACTCGAGCTGAACACCACACACACCACACTATCTTCAATCAACAATACTCGATAACAAACAACAATCAATCAACATGTTCGCCCGACGTCTAGCTAGGACCTCCAACATCACTGCACCAAGCAGCTTCCTCCGCACGTTCACCTCCACCACCCCCCTCTCTAGATCGCCCGCCCTTTCAGACATCAATTCGGATGGTGCCGCCTCCTTCGACGCAAAGCAGAAGCAGTTCCGCGAGAAGATGGCCGAGTTGAGCAAGAGGAAGGAGTCAAGTCAGTCTTCAGAAGTTTATCCCCTAGACCCGTCTCGTTACCGCATTGCTGTCCCTGATGCATTCCCTCCCACTGCTCCGCGCGTGAGCAATGCGAGGCCTGTATACTCTCCTTCCAAGATTAACTTTGAAGATAATTCTTCGTCGTCCAAGGGGGACTCAGGCTCACGCACAGGTGTTGCTTCTGCAGGTAGTGCGCAAGATGACCAAGAGCCGACTAAGAAGGGCAAGCTGAGCAGCTTGATCTATGGCACCAAGGAGGGACGGGAGATGGATCGCGAGATTGAACATTCGTTCAGTCAGGTACTGGCGAGAGGGAAGTATGTCCATTCAATTGTCTTTCATCAGGTCAAGCCAGATAAGGTAGATGAGTATGTAGACTTAGTGGGCAAGTGGTATCCGAAGATGGCGGGGATGGACGAGAATAAAGTGCATTTGGTAGGAAGCTGGAGAACTGAGGTGGGGGATTGCGATACTTTTGGTAGGTCTTCATTCTCAATATCAATCACTATAGCCTGCTAACTGCCCAAGTCCATATCTGGGAATATCAACGATACCACGGATACCACGACTCCCTCCACTCTATCGCCAATCACCCTGAGTTCCCCGATTTCGACAAGAAACTCAAATCTCTCATCACTTCCAAAAAGACCTCTCTGATGCAAGAATTCTCCTTCTGGCCTACAACCGCCCCACGAGCCCTTGGCGGTGTCTTCGAATTACGATCCTACACACTACACCCAGGTAATCTTCTGGAATGGGAGACACACTGGCGACGAGGATTGAAGGCACGCCGTGAGGTGATGGAGGGGGTTGGAGCCTGGTTCGTGCAGATCGGGGAACTGAACACAGTGCATCATCTGTGGCAGTTTGCGGATCTTGAGGAGAGGAAAGTGCGGAGAGAGCAGAGCTGGAATGTGGAGGGGTGGGGTGATACCGTGCATAAGACCGTACCTTTGATTCAGAGCATGAAGAGCAGGATTTTGATTCCGATGCCTTGGAGTCCTGTTGCTTGATTGCTTCTGGGGGCTTTGGGTGGTTTGAGAGAATGGGGAATGGGGGACTGGATTAGGTGAGGGGTAAAGGGGGCGGTGGACGAAAGCCTGAGACAGAAAGAGAAGAGAGATGTATGTTGTACATTTTCTGCGGACGGGAGGCTGAAGTAGTAGCCAACTGCTGAGCATGATATTATGGCCAGCTAGCCATTTCCTTTGTTACTCGAATAGTCAGGCGTTTCTCAGGATGTGCAATAACTATGCCATGTTTTCAAGCTCAGCTGGGAGGAATGAAGGGAGGGAGGAGGGAAGGAGGAAGAATAAGTCAATGGAAACACATATTCGAATTCATCCAGGGTGCTCTGGGAAAATGCATCTTCTTTTCCTGGAACCCTTTAGCCTATCAAATATATTACACACTTTCCCGTCTTAAGTGAGAGAGGAGAGAACAAACCAGCCGAAGGTGTGTTTTCTTTTAAAGCGGACTCGGGAATTAGAAAATGTTAATTATAAGATTCCTTTCAATTTTTTTTATGCAGGATTTATTTTATACCTCCATACATGCTCTATTGACTTGTCTTCAATCTCCATTCGATTTATTGCCTCTTATTTATATTGACTTCTTCAAGCTTGATTTTTTCGTATATTTAACGTTTCTACTCACTTCCACCTGGTCAGGTTCTCGTTTACGTTTTGTTCTGGGCACACATCACATCACATCACCTGCCTGTGGGGAGGGAGCTAGCTACCTCATTGCTGTTGGAGACTGGAAGTCGGGAGTCGGGTATACTAGCAGCTGTCGTTACTGCGATTCCAATCGGGAAGCTAGAGGCGTGGTGTATTATAGCCTGAATGAGGTCTGCTTCAGCCATAGTCAAGATAAAAATGCTAGACCGAACATCTTCTTTGCGTTAAGCAATGAATAGGCTGAAGCCCCCCCTTTTTTCCCCCTCCAGATTCAACAAAGCGTCATTGCGTGAGCTTCTTTCTTCCCCTACAGTAACCTTATCGATGATCCCAACACATCGAATCGGTTCCGTAAGCCTCGCTCGGTGCGCTGTAAGAATGGAAGAACTGGTCAACGCCAACGACAACGACAGACATACTGAGGGGGGATAGCGTGGATTAACCGAAAGCGCTGAGAAGGTTCTGGCTTTTACTTAAGAGAGCTCCCTTGTATTACGCCGGATTTGAGGGATGCTAGAGTTTCCTGGAGAGAGTCGAGAAGCCATGAGAGTTCGCGGGCCTGGGTTCGATAGTTAGTTAGTTAGTCTTGCTTGATTCAAGTGGATAGGAATGCGGTGAGCTGGGAAGGGGAGGGCGTGCGGTTGAGGCATTTTCTTCTGTTTTCAACTCTGCCGCAGGAAGTGAGGGCCAGACTGCTGTTGACATTGTGCTGTTTGGTAACTCGGATTGAAGCAAAGGCGTGGTGGTGGGGTGGGTTGAAGCTCATGATAGCTTGGATTCTGCCATCGCACACCGCCCTCAGCGGGCCCAAAAAGTCTCGAAGCTTCAGCAACTCCAGCATCACTTCACGGCTAATTAGAGCTCAACTCAACTCTCTATCATACTTCCACAACTAAGATATCGTCAGTCCGCAGACCAGATATACCTCAAAATGGCAAAAGAGGCACCACCCCAACCCACGTCCTCAAAGGCAACCACCGATAACAAGAAACCACACACCAAACTACCCCTCCTCACGAAAAGTACATCTCTCCTCCCCCCCTCCTCCCATCTTCTCCTCTCACCTTAAAGCACCATACTAACACCCCTCCCAGACCAAAAAATTTCCAAACGCCCACTCCTCCACGCCCCCATCGCCTCACCCCGAACCTCCTCCTCCACGCCCAAAATAATCTACGTCTCGGCCTCCTCGCCCTTCATCAGCGTCGTGAAGCGTGTCCGTACATACCTAGACGCGATCGAAGCGCGAGCAGCTGGGAAACTTAGTCTGGAGGGAGGAGATCAGCGGTTATTGAAGGGGATTGAGAGGGGTGTTAATTCTACAGGAGGAAATGGAGAGGGGAAGAGAGATGAGGAGGTATTGATTAAAGGCACGGGAAAGGCTATAGAGAAGGTTGTTAGGCTTGCGGCTTGGTGGGGTGGGCAGAGTGATGTGAGGGTTGTGGTGAGGACGGGGAGTGTAGGTGCTATTGATGATGTTATACAGGAGGAGGGGGAGGGAGGTGAGGAGGAAAGTAGAGTGAGGAGAGTTAGTTGTTTGGAGGTTGGGATTAGGTTGCGGTGAAGTGAGGAGGGATAGTGTGAGCATATATTACTTTTCGGTATACGAACGGTGTGGGTTGCACCTGTATAAAAGGGAGGGTAAATGGCTGTGGATGGAGAAGGGAACGACGAAGCCTATGGGCGGAGATTGCAGAGAGCATGCCTGCGTTGAAGGAAGAAACCCCCAGGCTTCTGGTCTTTGGAATCCGGATTCAAAAAGTCTCTACCTCGCCGAGAGAAAGGTCTCCAAGGTGGAGCTATTGCCATTAGAGGAAGGCGACCTACCAGACGAGGGTGGTTGCAATCAGCAAAAGAAGTCGTCAGAATCTCCAGCACTCACTTGAAAACCCCACCTCATCAAGAATCAATACCCAACCTCTTTCCTCGGTACCCACTTTAAAGGACAAATATGGATGAGCATTCGTGTCCCCTGCTTCTAACACTTTAAGCAAGTTTTCAACAGCCTTCATTTCCCAGAATCATCTAGCCACATCTTCAAAATAGCTGCGCGAGAAAGAAGCACACGAAGTCCCCAACCTTCTAAGATACTTTCACGTCTTATACTGAGTTTAATGGAGCACAGGCTGGCAGAATACATCAACATCACATGCCACTGTTCAAGGAGGCAGGCACATTCATCATTCACCGTATTAATAGTACTGTATCTTAATTCGGAGGCAGCTACTTCTCTAGCAATCTTCTTCCTCCCTCCTGGGCATTCTATCATACAACGGCTACAGCACTCAAATCTGAAAAGAAGAAGAAGAAACAAGGTTGTCAGTGTAGCGCGCGTGCTGCAATCATGGCTCCCAAGTTTATGCATCGAGTTCAGAGTGAATCATCGCTCAGGAACTGGTCGAAGTCCGTACTTGTATGAGTTGCCATCTGGGCAGTACTTTGTCAAGTCGTCTGACTTGCGACAGTTCTGACAAACTTGAGCCTTGCGCTTTTGGAAGTACACTCGTCGCAGTTCGGGGTGTACCTTCCAGCATCCATCGACCATGTGTCCAGTCCGTCCACAATAGCTGCAGGTGTTCTCTTCTTCCTCCTCTTCCTCTGGGTGGGTCAGAGGACAGTACTCGTCGACATGGCCAACCTTATTGCATATTGTACAAAACTTCGGCTTGTCTCGGTCGACACCTTGTCCGCGGTTGGCCAGGTGAGCATACTTTCCTTCCTCATTCAAGCCGTTCTCCTCCACAATGTCAACCTTGGGACACTCTCGGTCAACATGGCCTTCCTCCTTGCAGGTGAAGCATCTTGGAATGAAAGGTTTGTCGAGTGTCATGGTGGCAAGGGCCATGATCTCCTTCACCTCAACCTCTACAATTGCCTTTTTAACATGACGCTGCTCGTCCTCCTCCTCCTTCACTGCCTGCCAGAATTTCTTGGCGAACCAGCGAAGCATTAGCTCAAAGGTTTCGACCATTGGGAGGTTGGTGTACAGAGGTGTGTCAGAATCACAGTTCCAATCAGAGAACTCAACACTGACCATCTGGGCCTTGAAAGCGAACTCCGACATGTCCATTCGCAGCATCTTGTCAATTGTGGCTTCGAAGTTGATTTCGTCCATGATTTCACCGATCTTCGCCTTCTCAGCTTTGATGACTACCAAATATGTCAGCTTGGATTCTCTAAATAGCGCAGGACTTTACGTACCAGCGTCAAGGTTGTCAAGGTAGGAGATCCCCCGACCCTCGTCGTCGTCAGAATCATACTCCCAGCTGCCGTATTGGTCGTCCGGTGGGAGCATGCCTCCTTGCTGGACAATGGTCACCTTGGTTGCAACCTTGGTTCGCTCCATGTCCTTGATGATCAGTTCTGACTCTCTGGCTTGGCTTACCAGACTCTCAACCCGGGTGCTGATTTGGCTGCGGAAATTGCGGACTTCATCCAACAAGCCGCTGGTTTGCTTCAAGGCCTCGGCCATGGCATCGGAAGGTTGGCTCGAGGATGACTGGATATGTTAGTATACGCCAGGGGATGGCGAGGGAAGTGCACACCTCGGACTTCAGAAGCTCGACTCTATGCTTCTGCATAGAATCAATCTTCTGGAGGACCGCACAGACCTTGGACCATTTTGGGAACAGGACCTCGGAAAGTCTCTCAACCTTCTCCATGAACGCAGCAGATGGTCTGACATTGTTGCCGCCGCCGTTGTTGGGTTTGGCGGACATGTTGCCTGCTGTTGGTACAGTAAACACACCCCAGGGAGCCTGAACGAGCGAGAACAGTCAGCTTGAAGATCAGATCGGAGAGATCGGAGGAGTATATGTACGCGTCTTAGTGGCAGTGAAGAAACAGAGGTGAAGTTGGTTGATTGTATTGCCAGACCGTGATCGTCCCAACGTCAACAACGACGCGACCGGTGTTTGACAACAACAAAGGCGGCGAGGGGATTCAGATGAAGGTGATGGGATGGCAACTGACCTTTCCAATAATAACAAAGACACCCGATGGAAGAGGCGTAGAGCGGTGATCGCAGAACTCCTCAAGAGTGTGTTGAGGGAGGAAGAAGAAGAACGCGAGAAGGGTGAGGGTGATATATTTATGGGTGTGGTTGGGTGAGCGGGAGTTGCTTCTTCCTCGCTTGTGAGCCGCTAGCGCGGTTGCGAAATCGCTCGCTGTTGCCTCATTTCGATGGCCTTCGATCAGGATGGAAGGGCTGTCGTTCGGATAGCATGATAAACTAGGAGATTTAATGGTCTATTAGGTAGGTAGGAATCCATGGAGGGAGGGAGGGAGCAGCCTACAAGACTCATAAACATCACGTGGAGGTCAGCAGAGCATGGTTTTGTTTGTTTACTTTTCAATCTCAACTCAATCAAGCGGGTATGGCTTAGTTTGGGCCTGCAAATGTTCTGGAATTCTTTGATAACATTGGACAACAAATCTACACCAGCAATGTTTGGATTTTGGGGGCTGTGGTGGGATGTTGCCCCAATGGACGTAATCTAGTTCAAACCACCTTGAGCTCACCGGGCAGCTGCTTCGTCTATGCATTTTGAACCCGATCTCGTCATATGCATAGTCGCCGCTCAATAACTTCGATCTTCTATGATTTACCTCTTCATTCTGATGAAGTGGTTTGACGACGTTGGGGTTGAAGCAGGTTCTTGAAGCCGAAATGAATCCGCCCTGGTCTTCCCATATCACGGGCTGGAGGTAGGGATATCACACATTTCTTCTCATTCGGATTTTATTGAGTTTGCATGAACATTATGACGGTGCAGGTACTCTTGGCTAAAATAACCTTCTCAAGTCCGGTGCCCGCGTACCCAGAGAGACAAATTATCTTCAAAGTCCCTTTCCAGGACCACATAGAGTCCGGAGCAACTTTTCCCACTCACCATCTGGCACAGCTCTGGACGACCACCCCAAACTCTCTATCCACTCAGGCATATTCGTCGGGAATGTCGACCAGCGATTCTCAAACTATTTTTCAACCTTCAACCATCGAACACACGGTGTCGAATGCATCGCCAAACCATCAGCTGAAGGCTTAGAGCAAGCATTATCCACATGGACCCTGACACTGCAGCGTCCACACTTCTTGATATGATCCCGTGCACCTCGCATATTCTTCCTGGAGTAACAAGCTGTCCGTCGTTCACCTGGAATTTGCTCCAGATTAACATCGTGTCCGATCGGAATTCTGGATGTTCCCACCAGTAGTCTTGAGTGCGGGGACTCCGCTTCGTACAGTGGCGACAAGCCTTTTTATGTTCCTTCGCATTCTTGTTGCCTTAGCTCTGCTGCTCTAGCTTTCGGAACTGCAATAGAAGGACATCAACGAGCTACGACATTCCTTTCTTGCTGATAGGAAATTTGAAAGTTGCTAGAAGTTCTGTCTCACGAAACGAGATTACATTGAAAGTATATGCAACATCTTAAGATGTTTCGTTTCGAAGCTTCGAGGGCCATGCCTTGAGAGTAACAGGTGGCAAGCGCCTGTGCAGTGCTGTAAGCGAGACAGCTGCACGTGAGTAAACAACACTTTTATCGCCCAGCTACGGCCTGAGCACAAGTGGCTTTGAGGTCACGATTATCAATTTTGAAATCTTCCTTACACTTTAAGTAACTAAGAGGAACTCTTTTAATCAAATTTCACCAATCTCTCACTTATCTCATGCCGAAGTGAATGGCCCGCTCTAGGGACTACTGATTCAAGAACGTCCAAGTCTTTTTCACATATCTGATTCTCCAGTTAGAGTAACAACTTTGGAATAACTTTGGAATGATATAGTGATATTAGTGCAGTTGAATTAAATGTTTATTCATCGTCTGAAAGTAATTGTGTGTTCACGACATGATGTTTGGTGAATTCGTTGGAGCTAGGTGAGTGTCAATTCTTCACCTTTTGGGTCGCACTTCGGATCTAGATCGCTCGGGCTAATCTCCAATCTTCAACTAGCGGGTTAGAGTTCAAGTACATATAATCTCTTCAAAATCTCCATAATTCTTGTTAAGACACAAAGTTTCTTCTTCAACACAGCCCCGAAACACTAACAAGAACTTCCAAAATCAGCCATCTACAACCGCATCATATCAAACGTGTACGTCTTACATATACTTTCCCCTATTCTAACCATAAAGCGTCCTGACCAAAGAAAAGAAACCAGGAGAGCCAAGACCGGTCGCTGCAGCGTCCAGCATCGGCCACTTCTTTCCACGACGCGCCATCGGTACAAAGAGCTTTCCACGCGCATTACACCATCAGCGCTCCATACCAAACCTACAACAGCAACAACACCGCGATGAGCGCACAAAGCAACCAACCTCCCACTCGGGATAATGCGATGCCTTCCACAACTCTCGAACCTCCTCGAACCCCCGGCCGCTCCCGATCTGCAACTCCAGGACTCCCGCAAGGTTCTGGTGCCAACGATCACCTGGCCAGCGCGCCAAATCAACCACCACCACCTCCTCCATACAAGAGTCCCTACTCCCACCAAGTTCCATTCCCAGCATCCAACGGCGATCAAACCATGGCTTCCTCTAAGACCTACCCCCGAACTACTCCCCAAGCCTACGACCGGCCTCGATCACTACCTCCAGCAGCCCCAACAGTCCCAAAAGTCCCAGCACCCTCCGTACCTACACTCTCCCACCAGGCTCTCCGAGGCTCTGAAGAAATTCGATCTACCGCAGGTTACATCGCATACTCCTATGAGCTCCGAAAAGCCACAGCTAAGAACAAAGTTCGCAGCAACCGCTTGTCTCCCGTCTCCCATGTCCAGCGTACCCTCGACATCGTCTCCGATACAGTCTGCGTTCCTAGCGTTGACGCTCGCCTCGCGGGTGTCCTGGCTGGCAACCCCATGATCAACACCGTCAAAGTCATCAAGAACCTTGCAGAGTTCAACGAGGATCTCGCAGACAAGATCGATGATCGCGATGCTTATATCCGCCAACTTCACGACTCGCAGACTCAGATGCAAGATTCTCATGCCCAGGCTATCAAGGACGCTGTTGACATTGCAGTCAGCAATGCTCTTCGGGAAGCGGTTCGCCCTCTACCAAAGCCGACTGAACAGCAAGCTGCCGATCTGAAGGCGAGGGATGATACGATCGCGGCGCTGAAGGAATTCATTGAGGATCAGACGGAGAGAATTATGGGTTTGGAGGATGCTCGGGATGCAGCTCAGCAGCTACTTGAGGAGGCACAATCCAGCAATTCACAAGACCTCAGCTTACATCACCCTCGAACCTACGATGAAAATCTAGGACATGGTGACGATCAAGGGTATAATGAGGATGAAGGAGCTGAGCATGGCCAAGAACATGGTCACGATCAAGGATATGAGCAGGATGAAAGTTATGAGCTTGATCAAGGACATGGTTACCACCAAGGACAGAACTTTGTTCACGGTGAACTCCAGAATTTTGATCCAAACCAGGGCTTTAACGCAATTGCTCAGACTTTCGGCCAAGCTCCCGCGTTCAACTTCAGCCAGTATCCTGATCTAGACCAAGACTTCTCTCCAAACTCCAACTACTTTCGGGATCCACCCCAGTACAGTCAGGAGAACCAGGAAGGTTTTAGAGGTCAACAAGACATGAGCAGTCAACAGGTTATGGGTGGTCAACAAGGCATGCTGCTTCATCAAGGACTTGAAAGCCAGGCAAACTTCATGGGCCAACGTGTGATGCCAGACCTGCAGGGCATGGAGGATCCCTTCTTTACACCGCTCCAGCATGATATGCACACTATGTACACCCAGCAAAGCCCACCAAGAATGCAAGCCATACAAGGTCACCATAACTCCTCAACCCCAAACCGCCGACAACGTACACCAAGTCAACAAAGTCCACCTAGGTCCCAAACCATGCAAGGCCAGCGAAACTCATCGACTCAGCACCGCAGACAGAAGAGACAGAAGATGATCGAGGAACAGGAGAAGATTACCCTGTCTGATCTTAGAGGCAACTTACGAAAAGAGCAAATGGAAAACAAGCAGGGTGGCAGATATCAAGATGGATTCAAGAGAAGTTTCTAGGTTTAGTTTCCTCTTAGCTCTGATTATTGTGGTGTACTTTGCAGCAGTGGATTCGCAATGCTTTGGGATCTTTGGTGGTTTTGCGGAGATTTCTGGAGGGAAAGTGCGATGAATGGGATTGGTTGCGATAGATTGGAATGCAACGATTAGGAAAATCCGTGTGGCGTAGATGGTATATATCGTGGGGTGCATAGGGAAATACATGGAACACAACCAGGGTAGTGGGGGTGAAAGTAGTCCAATGTAATTCCTTCTCTGAAAAAGTCTCCTCTTCTTACCGAGTGTCTCCCGCCCAAGAATCAAAGGCAGAGTCTGCCCTGTGCGACTTCGCGTACCAACCCACGACGACGAAACAGCGGTGTGAGCAGCCACTTGCCTCAGAATCGGGGCAGTTTTGCATCGGGCGCTGAATACGAGGGAGAGGAGCAGGATATTTTGCTTTTGAGCTGCAAACTCCGCTGCCTTGTCAATGCGGCACAACATTCTCACTCACATTTGGTTTAATTTCAATTGGTGAGTTCTAATATTTTGCCTCGCAGCTTACGTACGAGCTTTGGGAATCTGCCTTGGACTGTCTTACAGTACTTCTGTACATGCCAAGACAAGGGGGCTTGGACATTACGGACAGTAGAGCCGCGAGCGCTACTATCCTCCCTCCCCCCACCCCGGCTTGAATGTTAAATGTGAAGACAACTGGACGTCGTGCTTCAGGCTCTATCCAGGGCCTCTGACCATTCAAGACTTGAGAACTAGGTCTGTGGCCCGCAAAAGTTCACATGTAATATTCAAGCCGGGGGGAGGGGGGGGTGTAGTATATAACGGAGCACCCATCCGCAAGATTTCATTCTGTTCAGCAACGCAGTGCCGTCAAAAAATTTGACTTGAAAAGTAAATGGGGCCCGCTGCGTGATGCAAGTTACCACTCTTCACTACAGGCATAATGGAGAACTATACTGACTTCAATGATGTTCAGCAATCTTATCTCGAGTTGACTGACCTCGGTCAGAACACCCACTTCCCTCACATTGACTTTCCGAGTCTGCCAAACCATAACACCCTCCAAGCCTTGAATCCTTTCTCCACCGACACTCATCAACCAATTTTTAATTCAACGTGTGAGATAGCCTTAGACTCAAAACCTACTGGCGAGTCCTCGATGCTAATGTACTGTAGTTTCAGGAGGTGTCTCCTTGCCAAAAGTCTTCGCATGCTAGAGTCCCTAATCCTCAAGCACACTGCTATTCTTTTAAGGTCCAGATGCAGCCTTATCAATACTCAACCCTAAGCAAAGAGCATGAGATACGACTACTCAAATTTGGGACTACACCCAGCTCAAACCAACAGCAACATAGTTTAATCCATACAACTATCCATCAAGCACCAGCATATGAAACACTCTCTTACGTCTGGGGGCCAGGTGTCCGCGATCGAGTCTTAATCCTCCATGAAGGATTCGCTCTATATGTCACCGAGAATCTGGAGAGGGCGATTTTAGGAGTTTCACAGCATTGTTCTACTGGGTACATCTGGATCGACCAGATTTGCATCAATCAAGATAATGTCGCAGAGCGCAATGAGCAGGTTAAACTTATGGGTCGGGTTTACGGATCTTGCTTTCAAGTCCTGGTTTGGCTGGGATCGATTGACTTGCCTCATTGCGATGCCGTTGACTGGGTATGTCGTGTTGCTAACGAAGCTGCAGTTGGGACGAGAGATCCAACCGTAGAGTTGCAAACACTTTTGACTGGCGATGTTGTAATGAAGAATGGCGAAGCAGTTCTTTATCAAGAGGACGAAGAGCTTGCCATATGGCAGTTCTACAAGCAACTCGGCTGTGCCTGGTTTTCTAGGGGTTGGGTCTTCCAGGAAATAGTGCTTCCTTCGCGGTCGAAGTTCATTTTATCGTCGGGATCGGTTTCTCTTCAGGGCCTTAATTGGATATGCAAAGCCATTCAAAAGAATGAAGGAGAGGAGGTGATAGCGGTCGGCCTGGACGAAGTAACGCTGGAGTCTGGAACAGGTTTCAATATGGTTCCTATGATGTACCGAAGCTGGGCTGAACGGCACGATCCCATGTATAGCTTCAGTCATGCAGTCCAGAATTTCGAAGATTTTATCTCCGCTGTGGTTCCGGCCATGAAGACCTCAGATCCCCGAGACTGTATTTACGCCGTTCTCGGCCTCAACGACGACCCTTTCGTTCAAATTCAACCAGATTATCGACACTCCACCGAAGAGGTTTTCGCCTCAACAACAAGAGCCATCATCCAAGGCTCTCAGCGGCTCGACATCCTGGACATTCTGTGTCGTCAAGGGGACGGTGATGGAACGCGACCCTTCTTCAGGAGATCTCCTTCTTGGGTGCCAGATTTCCGTGCTAGTGAGCATCTTACGCGATTTTCGAAGTCCACCGCCAGCGTTCTACCATCAGAGCACGGTCGCATGTATCCACATGTTGGAGCGTGCGATTTAGCAGTGCTAATAGCCCATGGCAGGGTGCTAGATCGAGTTCAGAGTCGAATTGATCCCAGAGTAGCGCCGCCACATGTTGATGGAATGCAGTTTGACTTTCTTCGAATTGTCAGTTCGGCGGGTTTTGCTTGGGAGTCCTCCAGTCGGACTTACCCCAAACCAACGAATAATACTGTCTTTGCAGCAATTTTAGCGCAAGGCCATTTTCAGATGGAGAGAGTGCACTCCTTGTTCGAAAAGGCTCAGGAAGGGAATGTAAACATTCCAGATATTCTTGCCTCTGTCGTCAACCACCTCTACTATGGAGATAAAGCTAAACTGGAGGTGAAGGCACCTAATCAAACAATCACGGAATCGTCGAGAACATTGATAAACGAGGCATTAGATGCAATCAAATTTAGTGCGACGAAGCGATTTCTGTACATCACAAAAGAAGGCCGGTTGGCGCTTGGTTGCACATTGGAAGTCGGTGATTATATATGTATACTGCATGGATGCTCGAACCCTATAGCTTTGCGAAAAGCGGGTGGTGGCAGGTTTCATGTGCAAGAAACGTGTTTCTTAGAAGACTGGATGGATCCTTGGACGAGAAACAAAGTGGACTGGAAGGAAGATGAAGCGACTGAGTTTCTTTTGATTTGAATTCGTTAGTCGATATCCACACGCTTCCCGAAACCAACCCACTTCGAAGGAATACATTCCAGAATCAATATTAGGCTGGCTCGTTTGTGCTGGCCCACAATACGTCCTGGCATAACTGTACTAGCACGTACCGAGAGCTAGAACATTTGTGCCAACCCTGGCGAAGTTCTCGCACACCATCTGTTATAGTACTCGTTTCCTCGACTCCATATCGTGCTAGACTTATTTCAATCTCAGCAACCTACAATGGATACTCTCGTTGTAAATATTATATTCTTTTATAAAGGTGTTCTCGTTACAGTGTATAACTAAAAGCTCCTGAGGATTAAGTTATCAGGTCTTAGTCTAAGCATCACGTAGCTGACACGATATAATGTGTGTAACTTGGGACTTCTTCCCCCCCGCAAATTCGCAAACCCTGGGCACTTTGCTTCCAATCAACGACGGAGCTGAGCGACAGCTCGCCCCCAGCCCTCAAATTCAACCAGAATCGGTAGCCTGTGGACCCAGTGGTACTAAAAATGTGAAGCCGGTCCGCGGCTAATATTAAAACCTTTTCCCCTTGGTTTTGCATCTCTTTTCGAACATCGCAAAGCGCTTTTAAACAATCGGTGGAACGAAGAAAAGCCATTAAAATGATAAAACTTTAGCTAAGAACCTTCCTTAGTCAAATTCTTTTATAGTCCTTATACGGCCTACCGATCAAACAAGGTGATTTATTATGAAGCTTTTTATATTTTATTACTTCTCAATTTTCGCCTAATTATTTATGCATTATTCCCGCGAATAAGATATTACAAAAATTACCTAGGGATATCTTATTTATGATTATTAAGTAGGTATAAGTTTTCAAGTAAAGCGTATTTCGCTTTTTAACAAGTACAAATTCCGTATAAAACTAATCTGAAGCAATTGTACGAAGTTTCGAAGATATTTTATGACGCTACTATTCAGAAATTACACGAGATTTTTATTATCTAAGCTAAAGACGACTAGCATCTCAAGAGGGTCGAGGTTAAACTTTTCTTACGAACCTGCTTTAAGCCAACAAGTTTCCTCGATTATATAAGAACCGTCGAAGTACAACCGAGTTTTTACCACGTTTTGAAAAAGCGATGCATTTATTATAAGGATATAGGATTTTATATAGGAATACCCGAATCCGAAAGACGACCGAGACTAAAAAAGCTTATAACGTTATTAATACTACTATTAAAGTAACTAAGAGAAGAAAGCTTACGAAAATTCAGATCTGTATTAAGCCTCTTATATATTATTTAAAATAATAAAGTAGTATAGCTAACTAAAAGTCGATAGCTAAGAAATAAGTACTTATGTTCTACTCGAGATTCTTAGTAAGCGAGGTTATATTACGAATAAGTAGACTTCGACCGAATCTATATTACTTAGAATATGAAACGCTTACCCTATTAATATGAACAGCAAAAATACTATAAACCTTTAGTATTCCGCTTTCTTCGATATATCTTATGAACTAATTTATAATCGACTAAAGACTTTAATATTCTTTGTCGGTGCAGTACCGGTTCATGTACCACGCCGCATGTGTGAATATATTCTAATGCGAGTATGGCGACAGAGTAATAAATGTATAGTTCAAAATCTGTGTATATTCTAAGAGAGTGCGAGGAGAGCCAGACTATATACTACGAAACCCTACCGAATCTCCACTAAAACTAGTCCGGCTAAGCTCTGACCCTTAACTTTGACCCGCACCCCCTTTTCCGGACCGAAGTATGCTCATGCAGGGACCTGTGGACCAACATTCTTAATCGCGCTTTAAAGAATAATTCGAAACGTCTTAAGGAACTTCAATTAGATTTTATTAACTAGTTAAAGGAAGATTTCTTTAGCTCGGATACTTCTTAAAACTTTATTACGAGCCAAGTTTTAAAGTTATTAGTTGATTAATATAAGATAATATTTTTGATCTTAAAACCCCTATCTTTAAGTAATATCTCCCTTAAGAATACGCAAAAGGAAATTACATATGGGAACAGATCTCAAGGATAGCACTTTCTGGTATATGACGATCCACTTGCTGTTAGCGGAAGGGTCAGGTATTTGCGTCAGTCGGACTCTTCGCCAGCCGGAGTTTCTTCCTCTTCTTTGACACTAACGACTGACGAGGTCGAGGTCGAGGTCAACGAATCAAAAGATCTTGCTCGCTTGAGGATTGGTAACACTACATTTATTAGCGGCAGGCTCAGTCGAGGCTGAGACGGACTAACCAGAAGTCACACGTAAGGCATACTGCTTGCAAAGGTTGTTTCCAGCTTCCAAGGCTTTGAGCTTATCGTTGATTTCTTGTCGCCGCAATCTCTTGTCTTCTGTCTCCGATGCGATATCCTTCACGAGTTCGGGGTTCATCGCAAAGACTGACTTAGGACAGAACATGGATGGAAGGCGTGAAGCAATAATCGCGCGGACAACCAGGTTTGGCACATTGTCGACAAACAACTTCATTGCGACCTATTTTGAAGACGATTAGATAAATGAGGAAGGGTACATGAAGCATTGATGTACCTGGTAGAACGCCTCCATTGCATTGAAAGTCGATTCGGCAGCAATGAGATCCATATCAGCCTCCGTACCTTGACGCAGCATTGCGACGAGGCGTGGAATATCCGCTGCAGTCATTGAGGGACGTCGCACAAATGCCTCTTGAAGAATGTGGGTGGTCTTGGCCTCGGTTTGGTTGCGTTGGAGGGTATTGTATCTGTCTGTAAAGTAGTGGTTTCTAGTTTCCGGATGTTCTTTGTGGACTGCCAGGAGCTCTTCAAGTTTGGTGTTTGCCAAAACCAACCTCTGGTCCATAAGGGGATCAAGTAAGTACCGCAGTAGAGCATCACTGACTGTGGCGTCTGTCAAGTATTGCAGTGCCTGCTCTACGAAACTCTTGGTTATATTCCACACATCTTCGATGTATCGGCGTGCCAACCCTTCCCAAGGCTGGCTATATTCGCGGAAGACTTCGCCGACAAGAAGCGGATTGGGGAGACCTGGCAGCTAGTGGCAGTTAGTAAATACATCGACAATCGAGGGGCTGCCCACCTCACGACCACGACTCTTCTTCAATAGCTCGCACACTTCTTCCACAGCTTCTGTGCGAGTACGGTGATTTGCCCTCTTACTTGCGCCTTCAACGATCTTCCACTGGGCTCCGTCTATTCGAATCTCTTCTTCAAATTCGACTCCTCTGTTCGCAATCATTGCCGCAAGGCGCCGGTCGAACTGGGACTGCTTCGCAAAGAATGGGTGCTCGTAGTCACCTTTGGTGGCAGCATCACAAAGCGACTGGAAATTATCGCTCAAATCGACTAGAAAGTTTTTCTGCTCATCCAGACCTGCACGGGCAGGACCTAATTTGTCCAAGCCATGCCGACAGATCGTAATGTTCGTCTCGATGTCCTCGATCAGCCGTGGAAGCTCGGCCTTGATCTGTTCGAAGAGTACGATGCTCAACCGCTGGCGTAAGTGTGCAATCCCAAGATGGGTAGCGGAGAGGGACCGGAAATTACTCTCGGCCAAGAACTGGGTCTCGACAACATCTCTGTCCTGGTCCTTGTCTCCAGAGTCGAGGTTTCTAACGACATGCCAGCCAAGATTAAACTCGACTTGCTCATTCCTCGCAAGACTCAAGAAAATCTTTTCGCCGTCACTGCCGCGTACGAGCTGATCTGGCTTCGTAATCACACCGAGGGTCCGCAGTCCTTGAGGATCTACTTCTCGAGCTCGTTTGAGAACCTAAGTGGTATAAGCTGCTGCGTCCATGAATGCTCAGCTCAATTCCTTACAATCTGATTCGGGAAGTCGTTCTTAGCGGACACCACAGCGAGGATGATACTCCTTGGGTTCGCCATGTATTTGGCCACGAGATTCGTAACAAGCTCAACGTCATGTTCGGTTTGGTGTTTGTTGTGCGAGTGAATTAAACCGGGGAGGTCAACGATAGTAAGTTGTGGTTGTGTTGGCCCTGAGATCTCAACTCGAAGAATGTCTTCAGTGAATGCGTTCCCACCAATGGATAAAAGTCCCATAGCATCTTTGGCTTGCTCAAAGAGGGTATTGAAGTCTGCGAGGGAGGTGACATCGTATCGAAACTGCCAGAGCCGATCCTGATCGACTGACGATCGACCTTTCCCTGGTACCTATATCACCTCAGTATCAAAGAGCCAGGAAAATTGAAAGACCAACCAAAGACACTCTGATCTCAGAGACGGGAGCCCTACGCAAGATAACTTCCGTTGCAAACCGTGTGCAGAGATTGTCCTTACGGGGGAACGGAACTCCGGAAATCGCCTCGAGGAGGGAACTTTTACCGCTTGATTGATCTCCACAGACAATCAACTGAGGTAGGGCGGTAAATTCACTCAATCCCTCCGCACGGAGGGAATCAACCAAATCGAGGAGCTGGATCTGTTCAGCTGACCGAAGGCCGGCCATCGAGTGTAATCCTGGAATAGCGGCCATGGTGAGATCACAATCTTAGAGGAAGTAGAGTCGTAGGAATATATTTAGAGAAAGACAAGATTGTGTTAGAGAGTAGTACTTTGAAGAGGCAAGGGACATATGAGAGGGCCAACGGAGAGCGTTTGATTCGAGATATGAGATTGTCCGCTGATTCGTTGCAAGAGAGAGTACCAACTGGTGTGGGAGTACAAGATAAGGTTATGGCGCTTAGGTAGGTGAGAGCGAATGGGGAAAGCGAACAAACACGACCATCGATAATAGGCCATAATTGTGGAATGGGACAAGAAATTACTATTTCTCACCACTCGTCTCATAGAAGGGCTGGGAACAGCAGTCCTGGGCGTGTATTTCCTAGTGCTGTGGTCAGGTTTAATTGGGGGTTGATGTTTCCTGGTGTAGGTGGGGCTGCTACTCACCCAGGCGGCCAATAAGAAAGCTGAGTTAAGCTAAATCATTAAGCTGGGCTTTGAAACGTAAGTCATAAGTCAAGGGAAGACCCGTTAATAAATAATAGAATCTTTAACTTATTAGTAGCTTATAAGTTAAGGCAATAATAATATTCTCGATTATAAAGCGAGTTTAGTTGAGTATAGGATAATAATTTACGCCCCGTGCAGCCCCAACAGGGCAAATTTCATGGCGGTTTCGGAGAGTCACCACTTGGGCAAGGCACAGGGTCACATGTTCGGGCCAGAAGCAGTGCGGGGTTGGCAAGTACAAGTAAATGAATGAATGCCCTTTCCACACTGTGATCGTTATTATTCTTATCTGCGCGACAAATACAGAACTCGTTCGCGGCCTTCCGACAACAAGCCATGACGCTCCGCTCTGTGCTCGACAAGATCTGGGGGGACTGGAGGGTGATGCTAGCCATCCTCAGCATACTATGCGCAGTCGTCTTCGCTGCGCAAACGATCGGCGCATGGTATCGCCTGCGGCATTTCAAGGGACCGTTCCCAGCGACGTTTTCGAACATATGGCAAGTGCGCGCGCTCCTGAATGGACAGATGAACTTTGAAGTCTTGGAGGCCAACAGAAAATATGGTACGGAAGATCTGCTGTGGCCACTCCATTGTAGCTCCTGTCTAACGTGCGGTGGTTGTGCAGGGTCCCTTGTTCGTATTGGGCCGAACATGCTGGTCACAGACGATCCGGCCCTCATGCGGAAGATGAACGCTGTCAGATCGCCATACCGCCGCTCCGACTGGTACACTGGCCTGCGATTCGATCCAACCCGGGATAACGTCTTGTCGCAGATGGACGAGGATACTCACACTGAGCTCCGGACCAAAATGGCTATTGGTGTAAGCTTGCTTGCCTTGGTCAATCAGTCAGTCTATGCTGAAGACTAACCCAATGATAGTACGCAGGCAAAGAAAATGAAATCTTCGAGCACAGTATCAATCACAACGTACTAGCTTTAATCAAGCTCATCGATTCAAAATACATTACGACTAACACGGAATATCGGCCAATGGACTTCGGTCGCAAGGCTCAATACTTCACTCTCGACGTTATCTCGCATGTCGCATATGGGAAGCCATTTGGCTTTCTAGATACTGATACCGATCTTTACCAATATATCGCGACGAGCGAGAAAGCGGTTCCGGCTGCAATGATGGTTACGATTTTCCCTTGGCTTAACTATGTCCTAACCTCCTCTTTCATGAAAAGTCTCCTGCCTTCTGCGACGGATGCTATTGGCTTTGGAAAGATTATTGGGTTCGTTCCTCTCCTTATTCGTCCGAGGATGGTTAAGAAGCATCCTAAGAATTTTTATACACTCGGACGTCGCAATAGCTGTAGTTGACGCAGCTAGAGGACGACTTTGGCATCTTTGATGAATCCCTGGGAAATTCTGTCAACCGCCCTGAGTTCTGTGACGAAGGTACAGATAGCTGACGCATTTACATATAGATTCACCAAAGAAGTAGTTGATCAAAGGTTTGGCCCCGATGCGAAAGATCAGAGAGACATGCTTGGGTCATTTATCCGTCATGGCCTAACTCGTGACGAGGCAGAATCCGAAACTCTTCTTCAAATGTGAGTGCACCTTAACTACTCTTGCAAGTAGTATCCCATGCACCCATCGAGTATTCCTTTTGACGCTCCTTTATTTCAGTATCGCGGGCTCTGACACAACGGCAACGGCAATCCGCACTACCTTCCTGTACATCATAACTACGCCGCGCGTCCATGCAAAGCTTCTGGCGGAAATCTCTGACGCAACGCTGTCATCGCCCATTTCCGATGTCGAGGCGAGAACCCTACCATATCTACAGGCTGTTATCAAAGAAGGGCTTCGTATCTGGCCCCCGGCGGTAGGCCTTATGGCCAAAAAGGTCCCGCCAGAGGGCGACACTATAAATGGCATGTACGTCCCTGGTGGAACTAGTATCGGTTATGGTGGCTTCAGCATACTTAGGAATAAGAAAATATGGGGTGAGGATGCGGATGTGTTCCGTCCAGAAAGATGGCTTGAAGGCGAAGGGATTAAAGTCTTGGAGCAGACGTGGGAAGTGATTTTTAACGCAGGAAGGTATCAATGTTTGGGGAAGAATGTTGCATTAATGGAACTCAATAAGGTGTTTGTTGAAGTAAGTCAGTCCTTTCTCGAGTGACTCTTGCGCTGTCAGTAATTAATTGTTTGCTAATGTTTGAGTGATCCCGCAGCTACTCCGGCATTTTGAATTCAGCGTGGTTGATCCTACAAATCCGTGGAAGTCTATGTGTATGGGCATCTTTGCGCAGTCAGAAATGTGGTTGCTTGTCACGAGAAGAGAGAAGCTGCTCTAATTCCTTGATATATTATTAAAAGCAAGCGTCAGAAGAACCTGAAGACTCTCCAGATACGAAGACGTGAAAGGTGATGCAGCGACAAACCCATCTAGACTGGGCTCTAATTGTATATCTGCACTTTGGCCCACACCGCGTTTTGATGCCTTTGATCATAGCCAATAGGAAGGCGCGGCACACGGCTGCGGGCTTGCAGCAGTCACAATTATGGTCGAATTGGAATCGCCAACGCAGCATCCGCAGCACATTTCGGAAAATTGTGCGTCCGCTCTGCTGACTGGCCAAGGCGTATGCTACTTGTAATTCACATTACAAAGAGGGTGGCTTACCCCACCACCACCCCAAGGAGTTTGCCCGGTTTCGCTGAACTCTGCTGTCAGCTAATCTCTACCTCGTTTTGACCGCCATTTCCTGCTTAACTGCTGTTGACAGCTGCGTTCTATTTTGACAGGATCTATTTGGCACTACCAGTCATGTCCACTACCAATGACGGCGCCGCTCTTCCCATCGGCGCAATCCCCATAGTAAACTCATGCCTCCTCCCTCGTTTGTAACCTCTTCCAATTGACACGGCATTGCAGGATGAGAATCAGGCTGAGGATGATGGCGATTCATCATATGGCGACGAAAGGTGGGCAATTCATGTCTTTCGATATTCACGATGCTTGATCTGATGTAGCGTCAGTAATCGCTCAATCAACTCGACCGGCTCGATAACAGAGAGCATCCTAGAGTATCGAGAGGTGCACGGGAGGACGTTTCAGAATTTCAAGACGACTGAATACTGGTATGCAGACGTAATGTTTTTGTACGGTTCGAAGCTTACAGAAACCTGAAAGGGCACCCAATGATGAGCAACAAAATGAACAGCTTGGTAAATTCCCCAAGGGATTTTACTTTCAGTATCGAGGGCTGACATTAACGAGATATTGGGTTAGGGACCAATTAACCGTATAGATTAAAGTTTATCTGATTTCTTCGTAGGCACCATATGATGACTCTACTGCTTGATGGAAAGCTCTTCGTAGCACCCATTGGCCCAAATCCTCAGGCAAGCCATCCAATGACTACAGTATACGATATACTCATGATTTTATAGAAGGTTATAGACATTGGGACAGGTACTGGAATTTGGGCAATGCAAGTATTCGATGTCACTTTTGTTTCAACCCATCCCTAACTTTCATGGCTAGCGACTTTGCAGATCAATTCCCCTCGGCGGAAGTCATAGGCACAGAATTATCTCCCATCCAGCCAACCTGGGTTCCACCGAACCTCAAGTTTGAGCTCGATGATGCGCAACTTGAATGGACGTACCAGCCAGACTCGTTCGATTTTGTTCACCTGCGGACCCTTCAGGGTAGCATCGGCGACTGGCCAGCCATATATGCACAAGCCTTCAGGTGAGTTGAAATTGGGCAAAGCCATCGATCGTACCTGGCAACTAACATAACCAGGTGTATCAAACCCGGCGGCTGGATCCAGGACATGGAAATGTCTATAATGTGGAAGTCTGATGATGGCACCGTCACTGATGACCACCTGCTCAATGAGTGGTCGCGGGTTTCTATCGAAGCGGCCAAGAAAATCGGCAAGACCTTTGAGAATGCACAGTTTACCAAGGAGAACATGATCAAAGCGGGATTCGTGGATGTCGTTGAGAAGAAGTACAAGATGCCACTAGGGGGCTGGAGCAGTGATCCAAAGCTGAAGGAAATTGGACGATGGAACGCGTTATATTTCCAGGAGGGCATCGAGGGAATGTGCCTATATCTGTTAAACGTCGTCATGGGTGTGAGTATTCCCCTTGTTTTTGGAAGTGTCCCACGCTCATGATATGTAGTGGACGTATGAAGAGGTGCAGGTGTACATGGCCAAACTGCGATCGGCGCTCTTCGGTCGTAAATTGCATCCTTATTATGAGATGTAGGCAAGACCCTTTTTCTGGCTTCCTGTATCGTGGTAAAGTTGTATACGCTGACCCAGTCATTCTTAGATACGTCGTCTACGGCCAAAAACCAGAGACATGAGCATATAAAAATTACAAGCTGGCTTTTTATTCCTTTACGCTCGTATATAGCCTCAACACCAGAAGGGCTTGGCCTCACGTTGATGATAGTACAATGTTAATCAAGCCGCATACCTTCAACAGCGTTGCTGGTTTCCCTGATCTTCTTGCCATAACATCTGCCCCTTTTTTGTTATTTTTAAACACCCTTTCCTCGAGTGGACTAGTCAACCCAGATCTCTTGGAGACCTTCTCTCCCCGTTTCAAACCGTGATGGTCTTTCAAATACAAGCCTTTTGAGATGATCTACAGGTACCTGGCGGAGTTGTTTCATTCACTTCTCCTTTGTCTTGATTCATATAGAGCAAGTGTCGCCGTGTCCAACATCTAAAACAAATGTGATTACCCAGGCAGGCATCTATCTTGCCTTCAAAGATCATCCGGAGGAGATCCATTCACATTATTTTTGGGAACCGGTAGCTTACCAAGTATCCTCTCCTCTCCTCTGCATCTGGCGATATTTCTCCAAGGTCAAGTTTTGAATTGCGGAGTGATCAAAACAGCGGAACAATCCTAGGCGAGTACACGTGGAGATACAGTAAACAACAAGACGCAAAAATAATATAAGATTTCACAAAAACATAGAATGAAACCAAATCACAAACGCAAACGCAAACTCTCCCATCAAAGTCATGCATGAGTAACAAAAGTGGGGGTTCTCTTACTGTCTTGATCTCGCACCACAAGTACACCCTGCAAGGGCCACCACTTCTACCTCTTATGACCAGTTGATAACGGAAGACTATCTTAGAATCGAAGCGAAATCCTCAGAGCATCTAGATAGAGAATCTAAACACGCCACTATACTGTCCTTCATCAGGCTTTGCAAGCTGAGTAAAATCGTGGCGAGGATTGCAGTCGCAAAGAGAACGAAGTGATTTGACCTACACTAGAACAGTGGAGAGAACGGGGAGGGAATCGGAGAAGGGTGGTGATCCTAAAAGCGCGGATGCAATGAATCAGAGTTTCTGTACGAAAGCTTCAAAGGGGTTGGGAGAACAGGATCGCAGAAGCAAAACCATTTAGTTTGTGTTACAAGAGTCGTGGATAAGGCGCTGGAATTCGACACGCGAGTATTCAAGCAGCATTCAATCCATGCATTACTTACTGGACATCCATTTCAGTCCCGTAAACTCCTGAAAGCAGGACAGCGCCTTATCCATGAATAATTCCCAGCTCAAGCATACAAAGCCTTCTGCCACCACTTACACCTATCCAGTGGCAAATCATCCGATCTCATCACCGTCCAACTCAGATCAAGATCCATCACCACTCCCCTCCCAGCGGCCGTCTGCCGATCATAGCTGTCAAAAGTAGGAAGGCCATCACCGTCACCGTTCGGATTCCCACCCATGATGAAATTCGTGAATTGCTTTGCATGACTAGAGCTAGTGTGTCGTTCTTGGCGGCTGGTGTGGGTCCTTCGTAGAATGCGTAGTAGATATCGTCGCCGTGCAGCGGGCAGAACGCTGAAGAGATATCCCCAGGCCTTTCCTTTCCTGTTTCTATCGTCATCAAAAACAGCTTTTGGCACCAACACATCCAGAAAAAGACAATCTTCGTTTGTCCCAGGCATCGCAGATGGAGCCGTAGTTATATTCGGGATTGTGTACCCGGCTGTGATATTGATAGACCCAATACCTTCCATCAACCATTGTTTAGCAACAGAGCTCCACGCAGGCATAGCATTTGGGCAAACAGCAAAATCAAATCCATCATTGAAGACTTTATGTCTTGTTGACGGAGCTGTGGACGGCGCGAATCGCAGCTTTCCAATTGGAGGAGCGGCGTAACGGATGTTGGAGAATTTGTAAAATTGGCCGGTTGACTGCTTGACTTGAGTTTTTTGTGCGTGAGAAGGGCGAGGTGAACTCACGTTGAATTGCCCTTGATGTATCTCATACCCAAGATCTATTTGGAGTCGATCTGATGAGGATGGATGGTGGCCAAGAACCATGACGAAGAGCACTGCCACAACACTTAAGAACTCGAGCGGGAATACATCGCGTTCACGATTTTGGTGTTTCAAAAATGTCAAGCACTTAGGTGAAGCTCAGACGGAAAGAGTTGAGTGTCTTTCAACAAGCCGAAAAGTGAAGTCCAACTTGAGCCAGCACACCTCATCAAGAAAGTGTACAGCGGGAACGAGTTTAAGCTTATATCCTCATCCTATTTCAGCAATGCCATCCTTGAGGAGATCGATTTGTTTAGCGTGTCCATCGTCACAATAAGCTTCCGAGGGCGTTGATGTTGCATCGTCCCGTACGCATTAAAACCTACAGGGATTCCCCGTGAATACAGATTCTCGCAAGCCGTCATCGGAACGAGATCTGCTTCATAATTTCCGCAAATAAGAGGTAGGACATTTTCATCGTGAACACTCACCCTCGTGCTTTACAGCTTCAAATCCGAATACAAAAGATCATCAAATGAGGGTTGAAATAATTAGCCGTGGTTACTAGAACTCTCCGCCCAGAATCAAAACAATGCCGGCAAGGCACATGACTTCCCCACTGGGATAGTGCTGATATACATTACAGCTGCTTCCTCGCCTCTCCAGTTCAACATCACTCATACAACCTCTCAACGGTCGAACACTCACTCTACTCACATACACACAAGACCGCATCACAAACCTCAAAAACAGAAAAGTTCAGAAGCATACTGTAGTGTTCATAAATCCATAGTTCCATTAAGATTTACCTGCCAGCATGCAATCAATCAATTCGACTTGACTCAACTCAACTCCTTTCCATGCAATCCTTATTCTCCTCTCCTCCTCGCCGTCTTGTCCTTCTCTTCCTCTTTCGCTTTCTCTGAGCTCAAATCCTCACATCCACAGCCACCTATGATACAACCCTGCTCTTTCCCTTCCTCTACTCTCACTCCTCTCCCATTCCCTGCACATCAACAAATTACATTCCCCCTCTCAAGAAAATACCAAATACTTCTCATTCGCACGCTCGCTCGCAGAGCAAAACCCTCCTCTCTTCTCCCCCCCATCCACCAAACAGAAAAGAAAGATACAAAAATGAAAAAAAGCAAAAGGTATATCTTAACAAAACAAACCACAAAAAAGGACATCAAAGGAAAAGGCCATTGAGCTGGCGAGGGCAGTATATACAAGTCAGAGCCCCATCTACTCCGACACTCATTCTTTCTTTTATTTCACCCTTCCTTTCTTCCTGGGTTCACCCATTCATCTAAACACAATTCGAATCCCAAGCAGGAAAAAGAGAAGGCCATAAATATCGTCATTATACTCATACTATATCTCTGTCGCCGTACCAAATAATCAATCACCGCACAGAATACAATGGCAGGCTCCTCCTCCTGAATTTCCTCTTATCAATATCTCGTTTCGCTTTCGCAGGGAGACTGGTGTTCTTCGCCCCCACTGTGCCATTACCCACGTTGACTTGGAAGGCCAAGAGATTCACCTCGTTGCCATTGCCAAGACTAACGTTCATCGCGGCTTGATTGGTGTAGGTCTGGCCCTTGAACCAAGCCTGGAGGGTGCTTTGCGCTGAAATGGCGTTCTCGAGAGCGTCTTCTTGTAGGACGTAGAGGACTGCAACACGTGCGAAATCGAGAACTTCTTCGGTAATGCTAAAGATGGCTTGGGGGTCTGTGATCGAGGAGGGCGTTGAACTTGTGGCTGAAGGAGCAGAGGTCGCGACTGGTGTCGAGGCATCGTAGACGATTCCGTTTGCAGTGGCGACTGCTGCCTCGGGGCTTGTACTGCTTGCACTTGGTTCTTGTCGGCGAAAGATTTGTGCTGTGGCAGAGGCGGCCGGAGTAGAGCTGGTTGTGGAAACGACGAGATCGCTGGCTGCTCCAAGGCGTTCGGAACGGCCTCGGAAGGTCACTAATGCATTTTCAGTTGCGCAGGAAAGGTTGCCGGAGTTGAAGCGTGCGAGGATGGTGCTTTCGGAGAGGGGGATGGAGAAGTTTGTTTGGCCTCCTGAGATTAGGCGAGGAATGGATTGGCCGAGAGTAACGTTTGTGAATGATGAACCAGACAGGGTGACCGTTGAGCAGCCGGTGGCATTGGCCGAGGTACAAGTTGAGCCAGTGAAGCCGTTCGTGCATATACAGGCACATGAACCGTTGTCGACAAACGCTGTGCCCCCGTTCTGGCAGGCTGTTGCTGTGGTGGCTTGACAGGTTGCAGCGGTTACTGCCGTGCTTGTGGATTTTGGCTTGTTGAGAACGAGTAGTTCGAGAGGGACAACGACAGCTGCAGCAATAATGATTAGAAGGATTAGGACCACAAGAAAGAATCCCCAGCAAGGAAGTCCGCAACAACGACGGGGTTTCTTTTGCTTTTTCCCGTCTTGTCCATCACCAGCTTGTCCGTCGAATCCAGATGGCCATGCTGACATAGGACGGGTGGGTGTTTCGCCACTAGGTGTTTGGACACCAGGAGGTGGAAACGAGGCAAGCATTCCAGAGAAACCAGATCGATGTTTCCCATCAGGATTCACTGTAAATGTTAGCTAGGTCTCAAATCACAGGCTGGAAATACATACTGCCCATCTCCTTCTCCCTCGCAAAGTCGTCCTGGCTTGGGAAGTCGTTCAGAGCCAAACGACTACTTGGTCTCTTCCCTCTATCCATCATTGCTGCTAATCTTGTTGCTCGTCTAATCAGGTCTGGCAGACTCGTCAAACTGCCTCTAGCCTCCGCATCTCTAACCGCATCCATATCGAGTCGTGGAGGGCGTCGAACGGCAGATAACTTGCTGAATCCATTGGAAGGACTCGGGGTTCGGGTAGGTTCTGTTCCAGGTGGTTGAAGAGAGCTTGCAGCGTTGTAAGCTCCAAGCATCGCATTGGCATTCGGATCGGAGAAGTTCGCAGTATACGCAGGAGTGGCATCATTTGTTGTTATCGCCCTCGCGAGCGTAGGAACTGTCTCCTCGGAGGATGAACTCGACTTGTCAATTAAGCCCGTGCCTGTCGCGAGGGGCGAGTTGACATCTCCAATTATGGGCCACACTGTGTTCCTCTGTGACTCCTTCCTTTCCAGACCATTGCTGTTACTCGCGGTAGCACCAGAATCCTCATTACCTGGCATCGGAACAATCCCCATCTTCTCCAACTTTGTCATCTGTATTGGCCTCTGCTGCGGCATGGGTGATGGTCTAGGTTCTATCCTTTCCGAACCCTTTGTGGTGATCATGGAAGGCTTCGCTCTTCTCCCGAAACTTGCGCTTCGAATCAATCCTCTGTCATCATTATCGTCCGACCCTCTCGATTCGCGACCTTCCTCAACTGTAGGCGATTTATCAAAGCCTCCGTCGTAAACACTTTCGTCTTCGTAATCGTCCTCGTCGTATGGATATCGCGGAGAGTTAGAACCCCAACTTGTCGGTATGGCAGCACTCGAGGCGTACGATAGATGGGTCGTTCTTGATCGCGGACTCTCCTCGGGGATTGGGGAGACGAAGGATGCTTGTGAGTAGTATGAAGATGCGCCACGTCTCGAGCTGGGTGGTGGTCCAAGGTTGGCGCTTCTTCGTGGCGGGCCAGGAGCCACAGGAACCGGAAAGTCCGGTATCGAGCCAACAGATGACAATGTTGACGGTCGAGAAGACATGGTCAGTGGCGATGCCACGATGGGCGAGATCATATCCTCCTCCTCCCGTCTCTCCCTCTCATATTGTTGGTCCAGTTGTTCCTGGGTTCGCTGGGCATACTGGGAAGTTGGCGAACCCTCCTGCAGTCGTGCGATCTCCAGTATTGAAGGAACCTGACTGGGGCGAGGTGGTCGCTGTGGTGGTGGCCCTCGACCTGCAGGTGGTTGGTATTGTTGGCCTGGCTCAGCAGCCCCAGCCAGAGGCCATTGCGGTATTTGTGATGGTCTGGATACTGCGACGCCAATTGGAGGTTGTCCGTTCTTAGGTCCAGAGGGAGCTACCGGCATTGGAGGTCGAATTCGACTTGCTGGTTGGATTGGTGCAGCCATCCGCGGTGGCTCATATAGTCTTCCTTGTTGTGGTGGTTCTGGCATATCCGGTGGTTGCCCAGCGGCCATCCTCTCTCTTGCTCTTCTCACCGATCCTCCTGCTCCAGGGGCACCAGGAATCCTGGAAGGCGGTTGCCATTGCTGATTCATTTCAACAACGGCGATTGAAGCTTGAATTGCGGGATCGCGAGTGTTCCGGCTATATAAGGTGGTTTCGAGGAACTGAGCCTCGTTACCAACCCACTACTCGGATCCTTTCCTCTTATCGCGTTTGCATATGCATGAAGCCGTACGCGACAAGGGATTACTCTATGCGCGAAGCCGTAAACTGTTGAAATGAAATTGCTTTTGAGTCTTCCTGACACAAAATTAACAAAACCTGTGGCCAGTAGAATATCGCGGGTGAGAGAGCTGAGTTGTATCTGTTTTCAGCTGGGAGAAACTCTGGATTGAAAACTTTGCGTAGGGATACGAAGTGGTCGAACTCCGATGTAAGAATAGTAGGTGCTAAAGAGCGTGGTCGGTCGCTAGGAGCCGAAATGAATAGACAAAGAACGTGGTCTATATTGAAGTAGAAGCGGCAGTTGAATCAATCAAAAATCGTGGTGTTGCATTTCAACCGGCGTGTGTACTGAATCGAATCGAAACTGCTGACCAGGTGTGACGAAGCCGTGATATGATGTACTTGAACTCCCCCAACTTCAACGATCCTGCGCGAGTAGTGTTAGCGATGGTGACGGCCTCATCCAGCGCCGGCGAGGAATACAGAACGAAGGAGAGAAGGTAAGAGGATGACGATGATGAGGACGAAGGAGTTCATCCACGGTCGACGAGATCCACCTCGTAGAACATTCGAAACCCAACTTTGGGGACGGCACTGAATGGTCAATTGGATCACTGGTTTGATGTGCGGGCCTGCCGTCGTCGACCAGTGGCACTTGGCCCGATCGTGTGCCCCCTCCTATGAGACCAGACACCCCAAACTGGCAAACTAGGGACGTAAAGAGCTAAAGCAGGCGGTGGACGACGAGAAAAGAATGATGTTGTTACATTTGACGTTTCGGATGCTGGTGACAATCCCTCATGCGAAATCCACCTGTTTTCTGTCCCCCACGGCTCTTTCTGTGCTCGGGCGACGTACCTGAGCACCAGATCCGTACAAAAGGGTACGACCGTCCAACTTCCTCTTCAAACGTGGGATGAAGTCTCCGTCTGTTCGCTGTTCGTCCGGGAATGTCGTCTCGACAACCTCTCGTTTCCAGAAAAGAAGAAGTTTGGGAGCTGTCGAAGCTGCCTGCTGGAAGGGCAAGGAGAGGAAGGGGGAAGGGGAAGTTGAGTTTGTTCGTCGTTGCCGTTTCAGATCCCGAGTCAAGTCTCGCTGTGTACCTCCGTACCGTAGTAGCACTACAAACAGAAGTATCAGAGCTTCGAGCTCTGAGGCGATCAATCAGTGCTGAAGCGCAAGGCCGAGTTGAAGAAAGGAAGTCGTCCCAGAGTGCAGCCGATGGATGGATGGTAGCCTAAGTCAACAAGTTTTCCGGTCGAATCCTCTCGCACAGGCAAGGAAAGCGAGGAGCGAAAGAGGTGGAAAGTCGTTCACGAGCTTCGAGGGGCAAAAGTTTACAGATATCGCAAGATTAACGCAGGCCGTCAGTAATCAGTCTAGTGAGGAGCAGGAGCGGAGGAATGAGCGGATGGGTTCAGCGATTGGTGTACAGCGGTGAGGTGATGGATGATGCACTACGAGAATCCCGTTCATCGAGTGGTCAGGCAGTGGTGAGAGCTCTGTTCGTATTGCTGGGAAGCCCTGAAGGAAGGGGAGGAGCGAGGGAGGGATGCAAAGAATGCAAAGCTGCGATGCCGATACGGTATCGGCACCATGCCCATGCCCTCCTTCAAATCTGCGCCTGGATTATCGAACAGGACCGACCACTGTGGACTTCGCCCGCAAGCAGGGCCTGATTGAGCCCTTGTCGCCGGGGCGGAAGGCTCAAGCAGAAACACGCCAACGCTATCACTTGTCTGTGTTTGTGGCTTCACACGTTGCCCTTGCTCGTCAGGGGCAAGAAGCGACACCAACCACAGCCGTCTAGTGGAGGGTTCGATCCCGGGAGGCGTCCAAGGTGAGGGGTCGGGCATTTTCAAGGTTTGATAGTGGTTGACTGAAGTCTGTAAAGCAGCGTTGGTGACAGATCCTTCCACTGTTGCACAGCGTCTCCTCCATCCACTGTAGACTTTCTCAGCCACCTGCTGTGACGCCCTGGACCTCATTTTCAACGGCTGCTTTAAGAGAGCCTCAAACTTTCAATCTAATCCTTCCGAATCCTCACCTTGGCGTCGAGTGGGATCTGGCCAGTGCGCCAGTAGTGGAGGTGAAGACTCGAAATCCGCAGCTGTCAGCCGAGGCGAAACACACAGACGAGCCTCAGCTGAGGAAAGAGTTATTTGGGTCCGAGTGGCAATAACAGAGACAACAATAAATCCAAAAGCGGAATTCTATCCAATCATCTACCGTAAACGACATTCTGAATGCTGCTGTGGATGTCAACAAAGAAACCCCCAAAGTCATCCTTTAGCAGCAGCTCATCGCAAACGCACCTCAAGGGGCGATCAACTTGCTATCTTCTCTGGTCCAGCGTTTCAGGTTGATCGCTTCATACCGAGCCTGCTGCAAAGTAAGGATCCGAGTCTGCGGTCGGAGCCAATAATAATCTGACGGCCCAGGGACCCCAGTTGGTGAACATCTGAGCACGCAGAACTTGAAAGAGGTGAAATGCAGTCTCTTGCATCTTCTGTTCTTTGAACCGTGAGAATTTGGAGGAAGTTTTGATCAGTAATTCGGAGATTGAGTCCGATCTTTTGTAGATGATTCTTCCCTCGAGTGACTGTCGTCTGAAGTTCGTCCGGTCCTGCCCCCACTGTGTACTCGAGTAACTCTTGATTGTCAGACCCGAGCATCTCAACCTCAAACAAAAATCCTCCGAGAGTCAACCATCCCACGTTTTCTTTCCTTTCTTCCAAAATCTCGTGCCGCTTTTCTTTTTAGTTCGATGACAGGTTGAACCGCACTGGTTCGTCATCCCACTCATTTCCCCAGCCTTTCTAGTCTCCAAGCCTCCAATCCGGTCCATTCCCTAGCTCCGCACCGTCAAAGCCCAATTCAACATCCTCGCTTCGAAGAGGGCCACCCGCAGAAATATATTACTAACTCCCCTTCAATAGCGTCTTCCTTTCCGGGGTTGTCAACCGGAAAAATATATTGTGCTGTGGAGACTGACTCCAGTTAAATATATGAATTGACAGACTGGGATCATCGGATGAGGCGGGATTGATTATCGGGATGACGGATTTGAGGTGGTATCGATGATGATCAACAGGCGGCTGGACGGGTGGCGCGATGGATCTCCTGAGTTTGTTCTGGGTTGAGTTAAATCCATCGTGTGGATTGTGCCGTGGTCAAGGCTTCATCTCATCTCGTCTCCTCTCGCAGCGGCAGCGGCACATGTCAAAGCAACCTCCAAGGAACCGTTTGCTCGGGATGCGACGGCCTGGGAGCCACTATCCTCATTTTGAGCCGTCTGTTTTCGTTGCTGAGCCGCATGGCGTTCGAGACTTGGTGGATTGTCTCGGGAAAACCCACTCTGTTTGTCGGTGAGAGGACTTATTCTGGCTTTCATCCCGTCTTGGAGGCAATACTTGCAGTCTGTTCTCTATTCCACTTGCCATTCGAACCGACGTTATCGACTTATCGTACGGTATCCGCCCTGGATCCTGGCTTGAGTTTTGTGAATCGCGGGTTGATTGTGGGGACTTGGACCATCCTGGAATTATGATCACTATGAAAACTCTGGGCTGGGTATTTCCTGTTCGACGCGTCGCTTGTCGATGTTGTGTTATCAGGAATGGAAATTTCAACTTCATCTCCGACGCGTCAATTTTAGGTTTGACAACCAAATTCCAGGTACTGGCGGGTAAGAAGCGAAGCGGCCGTTTGGTGAAATGAAAAGTGTGTCAATGGAATGCCGTGGTGGATGTTGAATTTGAGCGCTGGTATTTCGGTTGCTTGCTTGAGAGCGATATCGAATTGCAGATTGTTTAACCATCACGTGAAAGTCACGCTCACTCTCGTTGCCCATCATTCATTGTCAACGTCAAGCATCTCGAGCCCCTTACAGCTACTAGACTGCATAGATATACTCCAAAATCACACAATACATCTGACCTCATAAGCCAACAACACCTGGTACATGACCAGCTTCCCAACCCGGGAAAATCGGTGCCTCCCCAGATATTCTGCGTTATCAAAAAACCATCTGAATGTCTTTTCCATTCCGTACAATATCTCATGTAAACAACAGGCTCTCCGGACACCCCGCTGTCCACTTTCATATTCAGTTCCGCCTCACGATGCAATTCCAAGCAGACCAAAAATTTCCACCGTTTTAGTTGAACAATTCCAGAAACTCTACTTTACCATTACACATTTCCAAAACATTACCGTCAAACTCCTGTACTCTCCATGCTACACGTTGTAAATCTGGAGAGAGAAAACTGAGGCTGAAGATTGTCCCATTGCGGAAATGTGATATCAGGCTAATTACCCTGTAAGGCGGAGGCGCAGCAGTGAACAACCTCAGATATCGTCCAGAAACCCTTGTTCTCAACATGTATCTTAAATTCCCGTAATTGAAATAAAAGAAGATATTTCAACGCTTGACGAGCGCAACGAGAGTTTTCATTTCACTCCCACATAGGCTGGCAGCGACAAAGCGCTGGGGAACGGTTGATTTAAGGGAGCTGGAAGAAGAGTCACCCAAACAGGCTAATAGACGAAGTTGGCAATGGGAAGAGGACTTTCGATATGCACCTGTTTGGATCTTTTTGTGGCCTTTGTTTCTTCACAGACTGGTGGGTTATCTATCTTCCACTGTGACCCAAGGCTATCAAGAAGCTAACAACCTTCTCAGCACAACCACTTCAGCACCTTCCCCAGCAGCCTGAACCAACTCCATTACATGCTGAATATAAACGCACTATCTTCATTCCAGAGATCATACCGTCATCTTCCTCCACTTTAGAAACACCAACATTTGACGATCCTCTGGCTTACACCACCACAGTACCCAGCCCAAATTTGACTGTTAGCTCCCAGACATTCACTTCCGCACCCCCAGAAACAGTATTCATCTTCTCCGGCGACATCCTCGCAGAATCCCACCCTATAACCCTCCTCTTCACGAGCAAAACATGCACCGACAACCCCATCGTCTCAATCACTGCATCAATCACCACCCTCCCCATCTCCTGGATCGACTCCAATGGCGTGTCAACGTCCTACAATAGTATACGGTGTATGGTATTCGGCAGCGGCGGCCGGTCGTCAACTTTTTCTGCTCAGGGTACAGGAGGCTGGGGAAATGCCCAAGGTTGGCCGGGACTGGCATGGACGTTTACAGATACCTATACACGCTGGGGACCAACGACGCAGAATCCGTGGGCGAGTGGGACAGCGATGTGGATTAATCCTATTCCGACTACGCTGCCGCGGTTCGAAGTAGAAGGGAATCGGACGGTGCAGTTTGGTGGCTCGGTGAGCTTGGGGAGCGAGATGGTTAGTGTGACGACTGATGAGAAAGGGTTGGGATGGTTGGCCGTGGGTGAGACTTCGGTTACTATGCCTAGTTGGCCGATGATCACGAAGGGGCCGGTGATGGGAAGTGATCTTGGAGGTGCGCGTCCACGTGATGGGATGGTTGCGGGAGGTGCGGCGTTGATTGAGACGAATTGCTGCTCGATCTGCCAGAATGCCTCTCAGGCGGTTACTATTGCTTCGACGAAGGCGAGCGCTGGAAGCCTGGGCATGGATGGACGTTCAAGATGGCATCTTTGGTTGTCCTGTTGGCTTTTAGTCTTCCTAGCGTTATTCTACTGATGGGCAAGTATGAATACCCAGCTCTTGCTAGTGGACCAGCAACCCCGAGGCATATATTCCAAGTTGAGGCGAGGCGAGATTGTTTTCGGCCATCTCTATTGAGGATGTATCACAGTTTTTTAAGATGTTGCAGCTTGTTCATCATTCGAGTTTTGAGCAGCAAAATAAGATTTTTATGCGTTTGGGACAGGTTTCTTTCGACAGCTAGCTTCTACTTGCAGTGGGACTTTGACTCTATCGTCATTAACCCTGCTCGAGGTCCGATAGGATGTAAGCAAATACCACCCCGGATTACACCGTCTCCCAGATAACCCACTGCGGTCATCTTTCTTATCACGACAACAGACGTTATGTAGGATTGAGATCCCAAGAATTTGATATCATCAAGGATATCGATGTAACCTAAGCTCCCAGGAATTATACATCCGAATTTTCGCCACCCACAGCCTCAATTTGCACAGTGAGGCCCCAAGCAAGATCAAATATGCGCGGCAATAGCAATCCAAGAATTTTGAATGCCGGCAGTTGAATTCAGGCCAATGAGAGCCTCCCATCTGGATTTAAATTGTTTCTGAAAGCTGTAGCTCGGCTAATTCATGTTTTGCCAAAATAATCGCTTACGAGGTGATGCTGTACAATCTGCAACCCCACATGAAGGGTTGAGGCTAATGGTTATCAACAATATAGACAGGGAGTAGATTGAAGATGTATGTATCAGAGCCACCAGCCATTTCACACATAGTGATATGAGTTTTCCGTAGGTCAAGTCAATACGCTCCTATCGTTCACTTCAGAATCATCGTACAGTCGGGGTCAAACAATTTCGTCACTTCAGAAATCTCGGACGGAAATGTCGACTTTTACAAAATGAAGTGGACGTCTTTTGCACTCCAAGCCGGGCTCTCCCAAGCAGCTCTTCGATTCGCCTGCTCAACAGTCTCCATCCAACGACTCGATCCACTGGTAGAGCCTGGCCAGATCCCCTCCGCACACGTACATCAAATCGTGGGAGGAAATGCATTCAACGCTACAATGAAAGGCGATATCGGGGAGCAAGCTACCTGTACGACCTGTGCATATACTGAAGATCTCTCGAACTACTGGACGGCGGCTATGTATTTCAGACATGAGAATGGCTCGTACAAGAGAGTGCCACAGTATCCGAATGCGCAACTGGGGTATGAAGGTCAAGATGCACCGGATATCAAGGGTGGTATGACTGTGTATTATACGCAGAAAGACTTTAATTCAAATGGTGATCAGTACATTACTGCATTCCCTCCGGTAAGTGGTTGCGACTTTTCGCTCAAGTCCCTAGGAATGCTCGTCGACAAACCGAAGATACATCAGCTAACTTGTAACAGGGATTCCGCATGACAGTCGGTAATCCCACAACCACATCTCTCGCCAGTCCAAAATCGAACCTAGGTCTGGCATACACCTGCCTCGAGACAATCCTCACTCGAGGATTCGAAACCCCCGATTTCCCCAGTAAGCCTTGCGCCGCGGGGATAATGGCAATACATCACTTCCCCAGCTGCTGGGATGGCAAGAACGTTGACAGTCCCGATCATCAATCACACATGTTCTCGAACCAACGAGGTGGATTCCGCGAAGCTGATCCATGTCCAGCTTCGCACCCTGTCCGCACAGCACAAGTTGCCTACGAGACGATGTGGAATACCACGGCCTTCGCAGACATGTGGCCGAAAGATGGATCGCAGCCATTTGTGTGGTCGTATAGCGATGGGAAGGGCTATGGCACCCATGCGGATTATCTGTTTGGCTGGAAAGGAGATAGTTTGCAGAGGGCGATGAATGATTCGTGCATGTTCCATAAGTGTAGGAGCCCTGGGATGCAGGGGATTCTGAAGACTCAGACGGTGGAAGAGATGAACAAGTGTGCTGTCGATAAGACGGTTATTGAGGATACGGATGGGTGGGTCAATGAGCTACCGGGGCAGAAGATGGCTCCCATGCAGTCCAGGGCTTGAAAGTGGCATGGTAGTCGATAATATGATGTGGAATCTTTCCTGATTATAAGATGATATTCACGATGGTTGTCAGATAGAGCTTACAAATTACCCTAGACTGGTTCATTTGATTCCATTCAACTGCTGATTTCCTTTCTCCCAAGCATCGCTTAGCTTGCTGAAATCTAGACAGTGGCCTCAACACCTACTCTTTGGCAGGAAAATCTTCAATGAACGACCGAATATGATGGAACGCTATGCTCTTTGTAACCCACTGTCTAACACACACTCACAATCGTCCATTTGTAGATATATCTCCGGTCTATCACGTGAAACGTCAGCTTATGCCAAGCATCCAGAGATTTTAGTAGCCTTTGTTGTCGCATTATTTCGCTAGCCTGGAACTTACAAATAGTGAGTTCTGTGCTCTGACGAAATAAAGATCATTGGATGCCATTTCAGTTAAATACTTAACTCGGAGCGACAACACAATTCGATGAAGAGGTGGGCAATTCAAAATAAGCTTCACGGTTCAGCTCGTCCGAACCTCGGCAAATGTCAGCCAACATCTCAGCTACGCCGTCTTCCTCGACATCACCACCAGTTGAGGTTGTCCTAGCAGAGAGGCCAGCTACGATAGCGAACACATCAAGAACGAGGAAATCCAAGCCCAAAGTCAGGACGGGATGTCTCACCTGCAAGTTCGTATTAGCCCGCAGCCAAGAGGTCTCGATTCCACGCTAACGTGCTGCAACAGAGTTCGACGAGTCAAATGCGATGAAGCAAAGCCTCACTGCAATAGATGTATCAAGGCCGGCATGACTTGCGATGGGTATAAGCAGCCTACTAAGCCAGCCGCCAGGACACGGCACGGCCAGATCATTCTTCCCAAGAAAGTGGCCATCTCGCGAGCCTCCAATGCAGTCGCTCCGCTACGCAGAATCTACAGCGGAGTCGGCTTTGACGACCCCTTAGATGGGCAGTGTTTCCGAGTCTTTCTGGAAGAGACAGCCAGGGAAGTGTCTGGGACATTTCCCAGCACGTTATGGGGACGACTTATCCCACAAATCAGCGAGGTGGAACCATTTGTTCGACACGCCGTCATCGCTATTGGGGCTCTAGGAAAGGAAAGCAGATATAGTCGCCAGACGAAGAATATAGGAGCCTTAACAAAAGGTTCTGACTACCAATTTGCTCTGCAGCAGTACGACAAATCTCTCCGGGGTATGAGAGAGGCCATTGCAGCAGGCCAGCATGACCTCCGGAAAGTGTTGATCGCATGTCTCTTGGTTTTCTGCTTCGAAGGAATGGTGGGAAATCAAGCAGCGGCAGCGATTCATGCCCAGAGAGGCTTGATGCTGCTTCATCAGTGGACGACTGGAAACAACCCATTTGGGAAGCCGTTTCAGACACAAAAGGCATGGCAAGATCAACTATTCGAAGAAGACCTGCTCGAGGCGTTCAACGCGCTGGATTCTCAAGTGCTGCTCTTCATAGACACCCGAGATAAGGCAGTCCATGGTCAGATCAAGACCAGCCAGAACAGTATAATCCAAAGCATGCCAAGGGAATTTACGAGTCTGTCGCAGACGAGGCAGTTTTGGCAGCTCATCATGAATCGAAATTACCATTTTTGCAAGTCAATCCAGCACACTGACATGGTGAAGCTGAAGGAGGAGAGGGATGACTTGGAATTGCAAGGCTCGGTAGACATGAAGTACACCGAGCTTTTGCTGAGTGATGCTCAATCCGGGCCATGGCCACTGCAGGAAGAACATTTACGCTACCGAGGAGACATACTCCGATGGATGACCGCATTCGGAAACCTTTACGAGAGTATCACAGCCGGTGACAACGAGCGGGAGAAAGCATGCGCGAGAATCCTCCAGGTGCAGGCTCGAGTAAGCAATATAATGCTTGCTGGAACATTCTTCACGACGGAATGCGAATACGACATCTTCCTCCCGGAATTCAACGATGTGGTGAACTTGTCCGAATCCATCCTGCCGTACATACAGTCAACGTACAATGGCACTGCGCCTCGCTTCAACGTCGATATTGGAATCGTGGCAGCACTCTTCCTTGTTGGTTCTCGCTGCAGAGATGATCCCATCAGGCGACGTGCCATTGATATGTTGTTCACCTCCAACTATCGGGAAGGGATTTGGGATGCACTTGCAGTAGCTCACGTTGCTCGTTGGTTACGGAGTTTAGAAATTCAAGATGCAGCGCCGGGTGATTGGATACCTGAAGAGAAACGGGCCATCTTGAGCGCGATTAATATCGATTTATATCGCAAGAGAATGGCTTTGGGTGCTATGCAGAAGGCGGAAGCTGGTGTAGTGGAGAGCAAGACAGTCATCGAGTGGTAGAAGGCAATGGAAGTACAGCTGATATACCATGTATACCACCCCGTATGTCCCAGCAAGGTTACGAAAAGCCATGTACATTGTGAACTATTGGTCTGCATCACCGATTTCTATTTCAGTAGTGCATGAGTACGTTGTTGGCAACGAACTCGGTCTGCTGCATCATGCAGACTTCTGTTCGATGATCCTAGACTTGTGAGGGTTACCAAGATCTGTCATTCCTGGCTTATTGTCTTCCGGAGTACAATCTTGGCTGATAAATGCAATTCATCCTTTGACGAGCCAGGCGTATTCACAGTTTGCATTCTCATATGACTTGCAGCGAAGACTTAGAAAGTTGCAATGTGAGATTTATGGGGAAATAATTTTTTGAGAGTACAGTATTTGGTTGATTCGCACAATCATGAAAATCGGCAACTGCTTCGAAGATAATGGGGCCGATTCAGCCGCTTGACCTGCAGGATATCCAACAGCCCCCATCTAACTTGTCATTCAGGCCCCCATTCTCTCCATTCTCCTTCATCCGGACCAACATCTGCGGGTCATCCCGCTGCATATCATGCAAGCACTTTGCCTCTCATGGATTTCATCAGCAAGCAAAGACAATAGCTGCACCGTTTAGATTATGTTGCGGCACAGGTGCAAGACCTTTAACATACCCAGGAAGGCATCTAGACAGCTCGCATACCTTCCACAAATCTCCTCACTATTAACCCTAAAAACATATGTATTTGAGCAACAAGAACTAAGATTGAATCTATCGTAGGATCTGAGCGCAGTCACGTCTTTCACATTGGATACCCGAGACGACGAATCAACATCCTCATCGACGCCAAGGCTGGGGTCGAAAAAGGGGGCGAACCGAAGCGAGAAGGATCGTCACCAAATCAGGGGCCGTATGCGACCCTGGCATCGCGGGGTCACACCGCAGCCCCAAACAACCTATCACAACCCCACCATGTTGTGACAGAGATTTGGGATGCGAGATCGCTGCGAGGAAATCCATTCATGGAGTGAAGGGCAGGGCAGTCACATTGTAAAATGCGTTTGGGGTCACAATCACAATCCAACATGTAGCCGCCGAGGCAGGACACTTCGAAATCAAGACTACTGCATGACATAATTGAGAGTGAATGAAATTGGGGCCTTTTCCAATGGCATTCTTTTATAAATACTGCTTGGCCTCCTCTGAGACACATTTTAGAATACAATTCAAAAAGCTTTACCTACATCCGATTAAACAGCTTGGCCATTAGACCAAACTTCAAATTCCTTCAAGCACATCATGCGTCTCACAATCTCAGCCCTCCCGCTGACCCTCATCGGCGTCCTCTTCTTCTTCAGTGTTTCTGTCGATGCAACTCCCGCCAGACCCAAGACCACCAAGAAAACTACAACCACGACAGCAAAGACTTCCTCGCAAACCTCAACTGCAGTCGCCACACCAACACCAAAGCCCCTTCACGGCTGCGGAGTAGTCGTTCAAAGATGGGGTCTAGACTCCTGGGAAACATTTGACTCCTACTAGTTCGTCCCATCCTCCCATCTCCACAATCCCAACTAACGAGATCCCAACAGCGAGAGCAACGGCGTGGAGTTCTTCCATCAAGCCACCATAGGCAGCACCACGCCCGGTGAAGAACTTGTGCCTATTCAAGTCGGCTCCAATATCTTGCACATCTACAACACCGAGAACCCTGTTTATACAGGTCTCCCACCTGGAGCGCATGATCCAGGAAAGTTGAGCTTTGAGTGGGGGAGTCAGAAGTGGGATTCGTTCTCGCCGGGGACGCCGTGTACGAACAATGCTTTCCCGGCGGTTAATTTCACTTGTAGCTTTCAGTGCGATCGTTAGATCAAGGTACCGCGAGTGAAAATATATATATATATATCTGGGAGAGTTGAGGTTGAGGTTGAAAGTGTTGAGGCTGCGTAGGAAGGACTGTCGGAGGAAGTTGGCGAGAAGAAGGGAAAGTCATAGATGTGATCTAGCTACATCTACCGCCATAGGTTGTCGTAAGCGAATTTTAAATTTCTTTTTCGCATCTCTGGGAGGTCATGTTCTTCACCCATCTATCTATATGTCAAGTGTCTCATTTTTGATAAGACTCCAAACAACTAAATACGGGTGCATCTGAGGGTCAAGTTGTAAAAATTGGGTGCAATTCAGCAAACCACAGCCCAGAAAATTGCCTCGTAAATTGACCATCTGCAGAACAGTAGAGCTGAGCTCTGGGGGCGCTATGAGGAGAATTGAAAGAAAACTTGGGAAGGATCCAGCCATTTGAGCTGTTTGGTCGAAGGATAGTTCTGGCTTCTTCAGGGGTGTATGCCGAAATCCCAGCAACAGACGTTCTATCTGAATTAATGGTTAACATGCCAGATGATTCTGTTTAAACTCTTACCTTTTTAGAGTCTGCTCTTTTAATTCGTCAACGGCAATTTAACAAAAGCCTAGAACATCACAACAGTGGTGAACTTCAGAAGCGAGAAAACTCAGGGGGGCTGGGCTGCTCAGATTACTCAGCAATAACACTCCCCCAACTTACCCTACCAAGGTCATCATTTGTTGGAACTTACCAACTTCATCAACAAAGCAACTTTTATAACGGTATATATGGCTACTAAAATTCTTTCATCATTGGGGGGAAGGAGGGCATAAAGGCAAGAAGAAAAAGGGGAAGCGGTGGGTTGTCGTGTATTATTTGAGAGTTATCACTGATTTTCACGGTTTTGATCAAGCGTGAACCTTTGAACATTTGAGCTGAAGTGAGAATGCAGTAATGAAATCGAATGTTTTGGTCTCTTGAATTGAAATGATCTGCGCTCCCCAACTCCTCGCTAAAGCCCCGAAACTGAATGATCCCCAACAGAAACAGACAAGACGGTATATTGAATATAGAAGGCTCTGTTAGGTATGCAACTGTTCATTTTCCCCTTGCCTTCCCCGTGCAGTCTTCGCAGGTTCTTTTTTAAATACGCCCTGAGGTTTTGCAGAGGCTCTAGCTGTTGGATTGCTTGCAACCTTCCGCTCCGGTTTTGACTGGACTGCACGTTTCGAAGGGGCCGTAGAAGCCGTCTTGGCTGGATCCTTAGCTACGCTAGAGACAGGTAACTGTATCCGTTTGCTTCTGCGTGGAGTTACATGGTTAGGCGGAGGCGAGGGTTGCGGTTCTGCTGCATCCACACCAGAAGACAATGGCAAGCTATCAGAGGATACCTTTTGTGAGATGTTCAATCGCCGTGGAGGTCCCGTTCTCTTTCCAGCAGCCGTTGTGACCTTTGATGAATGGATGGGGCCAAGAGATGCGTTTGCCGGCTGCCCATCTTCGTAGGCCGCCTTTCTCTTACTTGGCAGCAATGCCTGCCCGGTTGTAGCACGAAGAACCTCTTTACCTGAACTGCGGGGAGGTGAATTCGACGATGAGTGGGGGCGTTCGACGTCGTCATTCTCCGATCCGGCTGAAGCAATATCTGCCTGCGGTCCTTCTCCAGATGAAGTCAAGGGGCCAGACAACTGTCGATGATTTGATTGATCGGTAGGAGGAGACCCAAAAAGTCGTATGGGAGGTGCATCATGGCTGCTATTCACAAGTGGGTTCGCTGGAACAGGATCATCGCCCATCTCCTCACGAACCATCTTCTCGAAGGGCTGTTCATTCTTCCACGACATTCCAGGTAGTACACCCCATCTTTTGTTCCACACCCCTCGCTTGGTCCACTTGTTCTTGATAATCTCGTACGCCGTCGTATTAATATCGGCAGCGTCAGCACCTTCCCCATCGGCGGATTCCCCCTGGATCCGTTCACGCTCTTTCGACACCTGATAGACGAACTGATGATATGGACGTGAAGCCTCGCGTTCACGCTCTCGTATGACTGTTCGCTCTGCAATCAGTCGCTTTTCTTCGTCGCTCTTTGGGCGTCTCGGTTTCGGCTCAATAGATAGAAAAGAAAAACGTGGACGTGAGGATTCTGCTTCTGTGTCCGTCTCCGATTCGGATTCAAGCTCGAGCGGTTCTTCGTGCTTCTACCGCCCTATAGTGAAGCAGTTCCACTTATTATTCCAGATTCCTTGCTCAACCCAGCGCTTCTTGACGGTTTCACGAGCCTCTTCCTTGAAGGTATACAAATCCACGGTTACCTCCATCCAACCCGTACGCGGCTCTGTATTCCAAATCCGCCTCCTCTCTTCCTCTACCTGAACTTTAAATTGTCTGCCCGGTTCGGAGGCCTCGCGCTCCCCTGCCAGCTGCATTCGTCGCTGCTGGCGGAGTCGCTGCTCCTCGGTAGGAGGATTGGGACTTTGGGATCGTGTCGTCGTCCCTGACGTATCCGACTTATATGGCGGTGGAGAGTTGCTAAATCGCCTTCGTTCACGATCAAGTCGCTCCGGATGGTCCTCTAATGCTGCCAGAGCTCTCTGGGCCCGAGCCAAACCACTGCCTCGAACATCAACAAAGCCAGCCATGTGTGTGTGGTTGTCGTAAATGCGAGATGGAGATTGTAATTCTGAGGCGGTTGGGTTGATTGAAGAGATTTATTTGGTTGTCGTAATCGCGAGATTGGATGTATTGTTCGAAGAAAGATAGATGCGAAAGTGAGGCTAGCCAAATTCGTCTCCAGTGAAGCGAGTTATTTTCACCTATACAATTCACTTTAAATATCAAAGCTAAGGCTTACTTCAACCCGAGCTCGGGTTTTCCTTAAAGTCAATGTTTTGAAATGATTTAGCGACTATAAACAAGCTCTCACTTATGGATATATCTAGGTAATAAAGGGGGCGAAGGCTACTTAGGTATTTGAGTAGTCATCACTTCACCGGAGACGAATTTGGCTAGCCTCGGGCACATCTTTCTCGACTGCATTTTGCCATGTAATTGGCATTGTTCTTTCACAGCAGCTCAACATCTAAACCAACTTACCGAGCACCAGCCTTATTACATGCTGAAAGCCATGGCAGGCAGCTCCACTTGAAATGAGCCAGTAAAGGCCCCTTTACAGCGACGATGCTGGTTTTGGATGTACTCGGTGTATCAATCACCATACAAAAAGCGTATGCATGCATGTGTACCTAACCTACTCGCCCCCCAACCGAATCTAGCGATGGCCCCCGATCTGTTGGCAGACGGCAAGCCACTGAGTCAGAGAACAATACGATCGGCCCTTGAAAAAACGAGGGGTGGTTCGATCTTGAAGCTCGCTTTCTGCTGGAGGGCAGTCTATTTCTCAATATTACGAACTGATCGAAAATCCGACCCCCTTCTGACAAACTTCTTTCTTGCACCTACCTGCTTGCTTGCGCTTCAAAACGGAGCCGCATTCCCAGCCTCTTGGTTTTTTGGCTCGAGGCAATACAAATCTGGGGGTTGAGCATTGCAATGCAATGCAACGAATGCCCCTCTTGGCCTCGGCTAATTGCAGCAACAACCAAACAAACAGAACAAGTAACACGGTGCTCGAATTACGCCGTTCGGGAGTAAACGAGTCTTGGAAATCGTTTGGTTTTGAAGCCGCCAACCCAAATCGCAGGAGGAATGGCTGCCAATCATCTGTGTGTTAACTGCGTAAACCTGGAGAAGGGTCGATTGGTGCAACGGTCGCTGTGTCTCCGTGTCCAAACTTCTCTCCTTGTCACTTACTCAGACAACAGACGCAATTGATATCGCAGCAACTCAAATCACCGGACTAGGAGAGATTCTATGAGGAGACCTGTCGAACTATAGAATTTAGAGGCATGACTCGATGGCAACTCAGGGCCTTTCGCTCTGGAGTACGGGTCTCATGATGCACCATGGTAACAAGATTTAGTATTCACAGATTTCCGAGCGTCCCTTTTCCCATTAAGTGATGCGTACGACATATTTCCCATGACGCAAGGTTAGAGAACTCCCTATACTTTCAGTCCTCGAGCTCCCGTGTCTTGTCATTTGAGCAACACTCGACATGCTCGGCAACATAACCGTAGCTGACGTACTCATAGGCACCGTCAGTTGAAGCACAACAGCTCCATCTTCCTCCCGTTTAAAATCAACAGCAATTTCTCCATACGGACATTCAAAAGTCCCCGACACAGCATCAAACTCCGAGGTATACGGCGGGGCAACTGTGAATGTCCGATACCCATCCTCATCAGGCTTGATTCCCAACACGGCAACGTAGAACCACTCTAATATGCTGCCAAGCATGTCGTGACACTTGCTTCGACACTCATCTTGCCAGAACTCTAGAAGGGTTGTTTCTCCTCGCCGAAGGAAGCGCATGTATGAAGGATGCTCTTCTTGACGAGCCATTTGTAGCACCAGGTCTGGTCGGTTTGTGTCGTGGAGTGTGTTGAAGAGGTATCGAAGTCCTATTTCTCCTGATCGCAGTTTGCCATCTGCTACGTCGTCGAGAAAGGCTTTCATCACATCTTCCTTGTGCTCCAGCGGAACCATCCCAAACTGCAAAGCTAGAGCTTGGCACACTGCATCTCGGTCTCGAGTGGGATAGCTGTCAAGAGACGTGTAGTAGGCGTAAGGACGTTCAGGATCATTTGTCACAAGCAGATGCTTGTTGTATACGTCATAGATTCGCGAGGCTTCTGACTTCCACTTTGCAGCTTCGTCGGCAAGTCCCAAGTTCAAAGCGAATCTTTCCATGCATTTGAGACATTCGTGGCAGACGGCAGTCTCGATGTTCGCTTGAGCGTTGCCGTGAGCGATTCCCCGTCCCCAATCCCCCAGTCCATGTTCGATCAAACCTCCTTTCCTCTCTTTCTTTCTCATGTACCACATGTACCTTTCACCAGCTCGGTACATCTTGGGAATAGTATGAGTCGACCCATAATACTTCAGGAGAATATCAGGGATGAAGATGAGCGCACATCCCCAGGTGATCGTGTCATGAAGTGGGCCACACATATATCGAATCTCTGGTGCCATGGTGGGAATAAGGCCATTGGGCTCCTGGGCATCCAGGATATCGTCCAAGATCTTGGTGTACAGATCTTCCATGTCGACCATGTATTGTGTTGCGGGTGCCAGGAGATGAGTGACTTCCAACCATCCAAACTTTTCGATCTGGGGACAGTCCGTGTGGTAGCTGAACAGGTTGCTGGCAAAGGTCCATTTCAACGCGTTCAAGAGCTGATTTACATCTTCCTTGTCGGTTTTCATAGTTCCCAGTCGTCTAGAAGCCGACGAGACGTGTTGACCAACAGCCGAATGTATGACGGGAAGGCCTTGTCCAGCCTTGGTTGACACACCCTCAACTTGGATGTATCGCGCACTCGTGAAGCTGAAATCAGGTTCCCAAGTCTCTGGCGAACCAGTACCAGCAAGGATGAAAGTTGAATAAACACCAGTTTCGAACTCTTTGAATAAAGGGTCTGGCATCTTCACTGTTCCATTTTCGTAGACTGTCTCCGAGTAACGAATCGTTATTTCCGAGCCGGCTTTGCCTTCCACCACGATCTTGACCATCGTTGAAGCATTCTGACCGAGATCGTAGCAGACAATGCCAGGTTGAGGGGAGGTCGTGGAGATAGATTCGAAGGTTTCGTGGCGAATCACAGGCGGCTGGCTCTGATATTTCAAGAACCCGCGAGGTCCAGTAAGGCCTTTTGCTGGCTTCCAAGAACTCGCATCAAAAGCAGGGGCATCCCATCCGAGTGGATACTGTCTTCGATCATGGGTTTCGGAAGCGTATATGTTTGCCAATGTCGTTGCACTTTTCCTTACTTGCCAGTTTGAATCTGATATGATGATGTCGTGCGTGCCGTCGGGATAGAACAAATGAAGCTCTGCGAAGAAGCATAGCTCGTTACCATAACGGACATAAGTGTTGTCTTCGTACTTGGGCCAGAAAAACCTGTCTCCTTGATCACCAGCATAAAATCCATTCCCAATATGTGCACCGACGACATTCTCCCCTGCATGGAGACTCGATGTGAGATCGTGTGCAACATATTGTACAGTTCGGTGGTAGTTCGTCCATCCTGGGTCAAGAACGTGGTCCGATGCAGGGGCTCCATTGACACTGAAATTGTGATGTCCAAGTCCTGCAACAAATGCGATAGCTCGAGATGGCTGCTCCTTCAAATTGAATGATCTCCGCAGATATATGGGTTTGTCGCCTCCATCTCCAATCCACCATGCTTTCCATTTGTTCTCGATATCTTCGAACCAAGTCCGGAAGATGAGTGCGGTGTGTGGCATGTATGTCTGGTTCATGCTGAGAGGAGGGAGGAGTTGGGACCGAGGGTATGCAGTGAAGAAAGAGTTGGTGTCGCTTGAATACTGCTTGTCGTTTTGATCCCAGACAGTGACTGTCCATTGATACTCTGTTGTCGATCGGAAGCCGTCTGCTGGCTTGCACATTATGTCTCTCTGAGCGGAGCTTGAACACCTTCCAGAGTCCCAAGCGACATTGTCTTTGTTCTCGAGAGTTCGTCCTCCAGGGGGGATTTCGGTGACTGTTACTCGGTATGCTGCTTGGCTAGCTAGTTCATCGTCACTTTCCAAAGTCCAGTAGAACCTCAACTCGTCGGCATCGATTCCAAGTGTTTCATGGAAGCCATGTATACCGCATCTAGCGATCTTCATTGTGACTGACAATTTTTCAACGGGAGATGAAGGGAAGGACTGTCAGAGCGCGACACAACAAGGGGACTGCATTTCAGTCTTCGTGTTTGGCTTCAAGTTACACAAGATTCCGGCTTCTAAAATCGAAAAAGCCCTCGGTGTAGTCCCCAGCGAGCTTGTTGCTTGCAAACATGACGACTGAATGTCCTTTTGGTAATAACTTTTAGAATTCTCAGCAAGCCTTCGGTATCATGTTCAGCGAGCTTGTTGCTTGCAAACATGAGAAATGACTCGCTCTCAAGCCACAATGTACCCCTCTTCGGGTGAGACAACGGATTCTGAGATTCAATGGTGGACTGGAAACTCGCCATGTATCTGCAGCTTTCAATGCCGGAAAGTGGACGGAGAAGGAATGTACGGGGAACAGACGAAGCCGGCCCGAATTGAAATCCATCTATTTGGTTAAGCGAGGGTTCGTCGCAACAAGACCCTCGACTTGAAAAGTTACCATTATACGTCTTTACAGAGGTAATAAATCTAGATATTTTGTGTGTTTGAAGTTTAGATGTGGAAATTTAGCCTCTATTACCTTGGATGCACGCATTTTAAATAAAAAAAAAGGGGGGGGGGGTTGGATTGCAGTGTTCCTTTCAACGCTTTCAAATGGACCGATTTCGATTCGGGCCGCCTTCGTGGATTGTAATCAGGGGAGCCAATAAGCCCATGGTTCTCTTGGTAAAGAATCTGCTAACACATGCAGACATGGTGACGGTGACCAGGACTTCCCTCCGCTTAATGTCCCCAATTGAGTAACTGTTCGAGTCTGGGGCCTCCCCCTGGTCCGTGCACTATCAAATCCCCGCTTATGGAGGGCCGGTGGTGGACTGAAAAGTTTGAATGTCAACATGGGAGAGTGGGTGGCGAGGGGCCGGCCTAGTGGCGGCGACGAGGCCAATAGAATCAACTTTGCGCCGCACCGGCTTCACCAGAACTTCCCGAGAAGATTCCCGAGTAGCATGAATCAGGTTTTGCTCGTTGTTGATTGTACCGAAGAGTAACGGGATTTACCCCGAATGGAGAGCATCGATGAAGCAGATTTTGGACTGGAGTTTGGGGTTTGTCTTTTGATGCATAAATACGCTGATCTTCCCCAGCTTTTGGACAACTCCACATCTAGACTCAGCAGTCCTATTGTGGGGTAATTCTCAATATCCTCAAGTTCTTTTCAAAGCCTACGAAAACTCCTAGTCAACACAAAAACAACAACAACCAAATCATCATGGGAAAAGCTGCCACCGTCGGCTCGGCCGTCTTCCTGGCTATTGGAGGCGTGTCTTGAAGTTCAAGATTCGATAATGGACATCGGCTAACACCAAAACAGGTTTCCTCTTTGGATACGACTCCGGTATCATCACGTCAACCATTGCTCAACCTCGCTTCGTCGACTACTTCGACCAGCCAAGCGACGATGTTCAAGGTGGTATCGTCTCCTCCTTCCAGGGAGGTGCGATTCTCGGCACGATCATCAACTTTTTCGTCGCCGACAAGTTGGGTCGGAAGAAGTCCATTGCTCTCGGTGCATTTATTGCTGCTTTTGGTTGTGCTTTACAGGCTGGTGCGGTCAACATGGTTATGCTTATAATCGGACGATTCATTGCTGGTGTTGCCGTCGGAATTCTTTCATCGACTGTCCCGATGTACGCTGGAGAGATTGCGGAAGCTAAGCATCGTGGTGTGCTTTCCGGTCTGCTGCAGTGGATGTTGAGCTGGGGCTTCTTCGTTGCTCAGTGGCTTGGATATGGATGTTCGTTCTCCAACACAGACCTACAATGTAAGCCAACTTCATCTCCGGTGTCGTGTACTACTAACCTGTCCCAGGGAGATTCCCACTTGCTTTCCAGTGCGTCCCAGCACTTATCCTCCTCGGTGGGATATGGTTCCTGCATGAATCTCCAAGATGGTTGATGGAGCAAGACCGACACGAGGAAGCACTTGCCACTCTACACGCACTCCACGACGATTCAACAGGAAGTAACATTGAGTACGTCGAGCTCGAGTTCCGCGAAATCCGCGATGTCATCCAGGCAGACCGAAGCGCCAATACCATCACTTGGTCCTCGATCTTCAAGAAAGCATCTTGGCGTCGCCGTCTCTTGCTCGGATGCGGAGTCCAGGCATTTGGTCCTCTCTCTGGTATCAATGTCATCAACTACTACGGACCTCGCATCTACGAGACTCTTGGTATCAACACACAAGAGTCTTTGATGATCATTGGAATCAGTGGAGCTTTATCAATTGTCTACTGTACCGTTGGACTCTGGCTTTTGGACCGTGTTGGTCGTGTCAAGCCACTCATCATCAGCGCAGCTGGATGCGCTTTGGCTCTCGTCGTCAACGCCGCTCTATCTCAACACCTGGAAAGCGCATCTTCGGCCCAGCTCCGCGCCATGGTAGCCATGAACTTCGTATTCAGTCTCTTCTACACTCCCACGGGGATCATCTCCTGGGTCTACCCCGCCGAGATCTTCCCAGTCGACATCCGAGCAAAAGGGAACTCTATTTCGACCTTCACCAACTGGACGCTCAATTTGGTGTTTGCGCAGATCTCGCCGAAGGCACTTACGAATATCGGCTTCAAGTACTTCTACGTCTTCTTTATCTTCGGTGTCATTGCGACTGTTTGTTATATTTTCTTTTACCCCGAGACTAAAGGGAAGACTCTTGAGCAGATGGATGAGCTGTTTGGTGATCAGTTGGTGCCACATGCGCTGCAGGATCCGCTCGCCGCGGAAGCTGCTACTGGTAAGGGGGGGATGATGGAGCATGTTGAGCATGAGAGCAAAGTTTGAGTCAGCGTGGAAAATGGAAGGGTTGTTTTGTGGGTGTGATGGCAATAATTGGTTATTATTTGAGATTCTTTATTCGAATAGAGATTTCTTTCTGCCTGGATTGAAACTGGAGTGTCTTTCTAGCGAAACATTCCCTACTCAGAGGTATACAAAGAAAGAACCTGCAACAGCTAATCCTAACAGGTTGAGGGGACGTGATGTAGAAGCTGCACCACTTGAAGACGAAGTTGAAGATGCACTTCCAGCACTTCCAACTCTTGCTGATAGTGAGGATGGTGATGACGATGTTGATACCGGTGCTGGTGTTGAATCAGAAGTCGATGTTGTCAATGAGACAGATGCAGAGCCAACAGTTACATCGACGCTTCGAGTCGGTGTTGGGATTGCAGAGGCGGTCAAACTAGTCACTAACGAGCTTTGCGTTGATGATACAGATACAGAGGCAGATACAGAGGTACTGCTACTTGCTGCACTACTGGCAGTTGAAGAAGCACTGGAAACAACAGTCGTTGCCTCCGCCGCTGAGCTAAGTTGGCTCTTCACCCACTCAGCAGCAACATCCGAGTAGAGGTCGAAATAATTCAGATGCGTAGGCCCCTCTTTCCCACCAGCACAGATCGGATCAGTTGAGACGCAGTAGTCATGTAGCACGGAAGTGAACTGCGCCATAGCTGCGAGTTGATTTTCTGGGCGAGGAAAGAGTCCTTGGCCATTGGCTCCTGTGAAGACATTATATGGCTGGGAAGCAGTATGTCGAGTCGACGCCCATATCAATACAGCAGAAACTAATGTAGAATTAGTATGATACTAAATCAAATCAAAGTGATATCCTAGCAAACTCACTCTTCTTCGCCGCCGCAGAATTAAAATCCAACCCCTCATTAGCGCCCTGAATACACCCTTCAAAAAACTTTCCACCACCTCCTCCCAAGATATCTCCTACGATATGAGCACCTTGCGAATACCCGCTGATAACAAGACTAGCATCCGGACATCGTTTGTTGTATGCAATGATTTGCGAGATGCCATTCGCCACACCTTCGAACACCGAATCGCAGTACACTGACTCGACGGGGTTGTAGAAGTGGATGTCTTCGTAGTCACAACTTGAGAGACCGGAACAAATCGAGTTGACTAGTTTGCCTTGCCGTCCTGGGTAGGGTTCGTTATTGCCCTTGGCGAGGAAGATGTGTGTTTTGGTACATTCGGAGTCTGCACGTGAAGTGAGTGTGTTGATTTGAGAAGCCAATGCGAGAGGAACCAAAACGATAGTGGGGGCTTGGAAGCGCATGATGGAAAAGAGTGATAATCTTCCTCCTCGTACAGTACAGTATAATCGAAAGATTCGAAAAAAGCACCACCAACTCGATGAATTCGACAAAACCACAACACCACAACTCAAATACCGAACGTTCCAAAAGCAAGATTCTGCAGCGAGGCGCCCAGAAGATGTATCATGATTTAAACTTATCTCCTATCTTCCTCGTATCTTTTTTTGACATTTATTTTGACTCGGGCCCCACCTCCGAATCCCTTTTGTGGATTGTGGATAGCATCATCCTGGCTTTGCATGGTGTTTAGTCCACTTTGCCAAGGCTGTTTCACCGGAGTTGTGACGGTATCAAGTTTGCACCAGGCGTAAGGCGAGCTATCACGCATCGAGCCGGATGTTCAAAAACTCGTAGGCCGATATGTCCGGAGGGAAAGAATCTTCGGAATTGATGGCAAAAGCTCTTGTCTGAAGAATTTTAGAGTTGAGGATAGTGTTGGGTTGCTAATATTCAATGTTAGATGGATTGAAATTTTCTAGTTCCCGAGAGCTTTATCATAAACCTCAAACTTGATACGAAGATTCCTTTCGACGTGGGTTGGGACTCTTCTGGGGTTTTTTTTGTGGAATGAATGCAGCTCCAGATAAGTTGAGGGGGGCTGGCTTGGTTGAGAAGGCTGCCAGAATAAGCGAGTTTCTGAGGAACCAAAACAAACCAACGACGACGAAATCTCAGATTCCGCCGAATCTAGTCAAAGTTGATGTGTGCTTAGCTACTAGCGGTGTCCTAACTATTAAGTGATAATATAGCTGGCCCTAACAACGTTGTACATAAGTAAAACATACATTTATTAATACATCCACAAACACTAATATAAAAGCATCAACATAGTGAAATTGGGCAATTATCGAGAAACGACAATAACAAAAGGCATCCATTCACTCCTCTTTGGCGAACCAGCAAAGCACGAAGATAACTATGAAGTAGAAATATAATTCACAATCTAAGAATTAATCATCCCGATCCACCCCCTTCCCCCCCCCAAAAGGGGGATCTCAACATCACTTTTCCGTACCGAAGCAAACGGAGAAAAGGGATCAAGTGGGGTTGATGGTTCTAAAGAGGAATGTGATGGAAGATAAAAATATGGATGAGAGGGGGAGGAGGTAAGTGAAGATCAAAGTTGAAAGAGAAAGGAAAAAGCAGAAACTCGGAGAGAATTGAGAATGTCTTTCTTTGGTCGTGACGACGCTCATTCCCTGAGACAATGACAATGATGCAAGGAAAGATGAAATAGGGTGGTAGAGAAGTAGGAAAGCAAGCGACTAAATAATAACCTTCTGTGATATGATAGATGACATGACATCAAGGAGGGTAAAGTAAAGAAGGGTCATAAAATGGATATATAAATTCATGGGGAGGTTTTCGACCCATCCAAAGATCCTACACCAGTCTCCCACCACACAGCACAGCACAGCATCCGTACAATCTCTCCAATCATACAATCTATATACCAATCCAACCCCCCCAACACTCACCTCCTACTCAAAGACACAGACCAGAAACCTACAATTTCTTCGGAATAGCCGCATCAGCACCCGGATCCACAACCCTCAACGCCAATCGGCTCTGCCTCACCGACATCTCCTCCTCGCTCTCACCGGGAACAGCCATAGACAGCGCACTCTCGCACTGGCTGCTGTCCTTGATAACGCCCGCCTTCTTCAAGTCATGGCGGCGTTTCTTCTCCACTTTCTTGATAGCGTCGGCCGTCATCTCCTGGCGGATCATCTTCTCGCGCACGTCCTTCTTGCGGGTCTTGTGGTCGCCGACCGTGATGAGTATGCCGGCTGTGATGTTGACTGTTATGCTACAGCAGAGGATGACGGTCGTGAGTGCGAAGGGCCGGACGTGGTAGGATATAGCCCACGTGCAGGTACCGAGGGCGATTTGTAGTAAACTGTGACAATCGAGCAATACGACAATAGCAACAAGTAGGCGCAGAGGAAAGGCGTAATGCGTGGGCGTCTCGTGGGGTTTGTAGAAACTGTGACTGCGAGCGAATTTCTTCTGGTGGTGTTGTAGTTTCTTCACTTGTTCCGGGGAGAGGACGCTGAATTCTTGTTTCTCAACGTCAGCTACTTCATTGGGCTGTACGGCGGGGAGATCGGAGTTGTTGGCTAGTTTTGGGAGAGCTTTTTCGCGTCGTAGCCGCCAGGTTAGGTGGTGATAGTGGGCGATAAAACACATGTGGTAGGTGTCGATGCAGCGGAAGGGAGCGAGACCGTCTCCCATGATTGCGAAGAGGGCGACGAGAACGTTGTCGATGACGTTGACGAGGTAGTCTTCGCGGGAGCCACCGACATTGATCCAACCTATTTGATCAGTGGTGGATTAGAATACGTGAAGTAAGGAGACTTACCGATCAAGAAAAGAACCCAAGCAAGACCAAAAGCAGTGATAGATACAGCGTAGAAAGTAACGAAGAAACCGAGAGCTGTGGATATTAGCGGTTGGACACGGCCGTTTTTGGGGATAGAGACATACGTTTCGAGACATATTGCTTGAACCCTTTCATACTCCTCTTGAATTTCGACCTTCGAGAATGTAGCATGTGCCGGACATGGTCATTGAGTTCCAATTTCTCCTCCTCACTCCAATTAGGGATCCGTACTCCATGCGGTAACACGGCGTAGTATTTATCATTCACGTTCGACGTGATAGTATTAAGAGTTGCTCCTGTGTTCATACGATGTGCCTGTGGACGACTATCATCCTTCGGAGGCGCATCTGGTGCCGTATCATCATCACTCCCAGATGTACTGCTCTCAGGAACCTGTGTCGGTCGTTTCGTCAAATTATATGTTGGTCGTCGATTAAGGTATTTCCCCAGATCGGGGACGAAGAGGGAATTCTGGACATTCGTGAGGGTTTGGAGGGTTGAAACTTCGGGGTCTAAAATCAATTAGCTTCAGCGCTTCAATATATCCCATCCCATCCCGGGTGACATACCAACGAGATCCAATAGGTCCACCAGATCCTCCTCATACTCGCTTTCATTCTGTGTTGGCGTCTGGGTTTCCCTCCCCTTCCCCTTCTCAGGATCGGAACCAATATTCGTCTTCGCCCTCCTCAACGTCCTCCATCTCGAAGTCGGCTCTGGTGCAGTCTCTGGTCTCGATGGCTCCGGCGCATAGTCCGTACGATCAACCTGTTCCAGAATCGGCGGGAACTGTTCAGTAGCTCTCCCAGTCGTCGGCGAGACATTCTCCTCCTGCACTTCTGGCATATAACTATCTCTCGTCCCCAGTCTCGGCACGCCTCCAAGTCCTCTCTGCGGATCACTCGTACTGCGATTCCTCCTCGCCGATCCAGATCCAGCCCCAGAGGCAGATGGCGACCCTTCCGCGTCATACTGATCACTACCGCTGGCAAAGGTGCTCGGTGTCGTCGGCTGCACGCTCGACAAGCGTCTAATTCGAATACTGGGCCTCCGCGTATAATCCCTTTCTGCCATGGGCGACTCTTGTTCCGCCAGCGGTGTCTGTAGACCTATACCCGACAGTTGCGACCTCTGCGAGCGCGCGGAATTCGAGCGTGGCCTCCCTGCAACAGCATCTTGGAAGTAGGGCGATGGGTCCGGGACGAGGAGGAGGTTGTTGTTATTATTATTGACGGGGGGACTGTTGTTTTCAGCCATAGCTGCTGATTTCGTCCGTTCCCGCTTGCCTGTCTGTCTGACTATTGCTGCCGTGTAGTGCTGTGATGAGGTGTTGTGCAGATATCTGCAGCCCACGTAAGGCAGTGGCAGAGTGGGAGGGAGATGGAGAGTGAGCGCCGGGCGCTCAGTTGTTTTGTATATCGTCCGTCTGTCTGTCTAGATGCAGTCCCAGTTCGCTCCTCGCTCCCGCAGTCTCGTCGGCGTTCTCACCAAATCCCTTCTCTTTCTTCCCTGCGGTGAGCGGGCCTCCTCGCGCTCTTTTGCAGGCTGGGGCAGAATCGAGATTAGTACGTCATCCGGCTGCTTTAAGCCTCGAAGCCAATACCCGCTGACTCTGCTGCTGGCTGATGATCAATCACTGAGTTGAAGCGGCGTGTCAGATAGGTAGGCAAGATGGCAATTGGTATGGATAATCGCGCAAAGCAGTTGATTGACTTGCTCTTGTTGTCCGATCCTGGAACTGGATATCCTGCTCTGAAACGAACCTCAAGAAGTCAACTCGCCTCGCTTCATGTGTTAGTTAGGGAAATGAACACTCAAGTCAAGTCAACCAGCTCGTCGGGGAAAGGATGAAGCCTGTCAGTTTATCGTTGCATCGGATTTAAAGTTCAGTTCACTTTAGCTTGGTCAAGTCCAGTCAAGTGGTCAAGTCCAGTCCAGTTGCCATCCATTTTATCTGATCAATCCAAATCCAACCCAACCAAACCAAAGTAAATAAATCAAAAGCAGCGAGAGACAAATAATCAAGCCCTGCCATGCAATTGGCCAGAAATCGTCGGGTTTGCATGGGCAAAGCTTATTAATGCCCGCCCCTTTTAAAAATGTGTGGACCCCGGATAATCCGGCAAGCTTGGCTGCCCAGCTGGTGGCTGCGGTGCGGGTCTGGAATTTGTAGATGTCTTGAAGAGGAAAATCTTCATCGCCACTCAGACGAGTCTGCGTCTGAGAAGTGATAAGTAAGAGCCAAGACCAGATCGTCGTCTGACAAACGCCAAGAGTTATCAGCTTGTTCAAATCCCAGCTTTCTTTTTCTCCCTCTCTAGCGAATCAACAAGCAAGCACGCTCTAACTGCCGCGTTCTGAACGGCAGTCAGACACAACATCCAGCATAACCTCTGAATGGTTTTTGCTTTCAACTGCTCCATGGCTGGCAGCGTTGCACTTCTACTCTCTTCCCTATAATCAACATACTTTCCTCGTTACTTTCTCTTTCTTTTCCCATTCGTATCACTCGATTACCTACTGATTACTAAGGAGGCTTGACTGTAGCTGCTTTAAGAGAGGATTTCGCTGGTTGGAGCGGATTAAGTTTCTCCAAAAACGCGGGGGTGAGATCTCGGTTTCCGTGAGCATCCCTCCGAACCGATCCCAACCCCGCTCATGATCAAGCTGAACTGAACTACGTGCCTATCTCCTATGCCGATATCGTGTTTTCGTATTTTCTCCTTCTGGCTGTAAGTGTTTTAGATGGACTCGTGTCCAGATGGCGCAGTGCATATAGTTATCTGTAGCTTTGCACGAGTAGAGTGCATTGGTGTCTGTCTCGACCTGTGTTTTGATCTGGAAGAATTTGTGGCAGTGAGGCTATTTTCAAGTGGAAGAGAGCAGCATTTGTTCGCCCCTTGTCTAATGCATTATAATTGAATATACATATACTTGGAGATTTTCTTTGGGTTACGCAAGTAGCGCCTATTCTTCACTCCAGGCTATTTCTCCACATGCATTTGTCAGTTGCGAGAGCTTCGTTCCTTAGGAATATCACAAGCTGGAGAGAGACCGAAGCCGAGTCCTTCATCTCCCTGCGCATAATCGATTACTTTCCTTCTCATTCAACATACCTTCCATTTATAAGAATGATCCTCCCGCAACCCCTCTCGACATCTGCTTCAGGTTCTTCCTCATTCAGACCAACTCGCTAACCCAAAAAGGGGTTTTGTACTCACCAATCCGCATCCTCCCTCACTCGCTTGCAAGCTGTCCCCAACCAATCAACACCTTACTCATCACAGCGCATTCCCTTTGTCATCTCGATTCTCTGCTTGAAAACGCTTGGTCAACAAACCTAGCGAGGAAGACAAGGCTGGAGCCTCATCGCGTCATACCTCTCTCTTTCTTCTCTTCATAAATCGAAACCTTTCAATCCATTCATCTTATACATCAAGCATTCACTCCATTTGGTCTCCAGTTCATGAACCGCATCTCTCTCATCGAGAAACACATCAACCCACACCATCCAACCTCTCCCCCTTCCAAACAACAGAGCAACATCTCACTATCTTGCCCCTCTTTACCCCTCCAACAACCCCCCAAAATGACAACAATGCAAGCCCTCCAACTCACCCGTCCCGACCCCTCCCTCCCACCAACCCTCACCCTCACCACTCTCCCCAAACCAGATCTCCTCCCAGGGCACATCCTCATCACCGTCCACGCATCCGCAATCCACCCCTCGGACCTACTAAACAGCACCGGCTCCTTCCCCCAAACAACCTACCCCCGCATTCCCGGGCGAGACTTCTCCGGGGTCGTAACCGCCCCGGCCTCTCATCCATTATACAACAAGCCCGTATTCGGCACCTCAGGAAACACACAAGCATTCACCGCCTCCGGCGCACACGCACAGTACATCCTCGTCCCCGAGGGAGGCGTAGTAGAGAAACCCGATTCCCTATCCTGGGTCCAAGCCGCTACCCTCGGCGTACCGTTCAGCACCGCTGCATTGATATTAAAGCGCGCGGGGCTGGTAGAAGGCAGTGGCGAGAGCGTGTTCGTGTTAGGCGCCAATGGCGCTGTTGGGTCTGCTGTTGTGCAGCTTGCGCAGGCGAGAGGTGCGAAGGTGTTTCAGGGGACGAGAAATGATAAGGGGGATGTAAATACGGCTTCTGATCCCGAGCTGGCGAAGTTGGATGAGTTAACGGGAGGGAAGGGTGTTGATATTGTGATTGATACGGTGGGACAGCCTGGGCTTACGGGGGCGGCGAGCAGGAGGTTGGCGAGGGGTGGGAGGGTGGTGTTTATTGCTGCGCCGAGGGGTGGGGATTCGACGTTGGGGATTGAGATGACGGGATTTTATAGGAAGGAGGGTGCTCTGTTTGGGGTTAATAGTTTGCTTTACGGCGTTGAGGAGATGGCGGGGTTACTTGGGGGGATGGTGGGCTTGTTTAAGGAGGGGAAGTTGAAGGGTGCTGAGGAGGGAAGTTGGAATGAGGTTCCGCTTGAGGATGCGGTGGGGGCTTATAAGTTGGCTGGAGAGAGGGGGAAGGGAAAGTTTGTGTTGGTTATGCAGTAGATGGGCGAGATGAGGCAGTTTGCGCTGTGATTTTGCATCTGTATTGCATGGTTTTGATAGCTTTGAGCTGCTCTGGGAATCTAGACCGATAGGCGAAAGCCATCGTATCATAAAAATTGCCCTTGTTTTCAGTGCTACTAGCTCTTTCATTTGCTCCAAGTCTTCTTTTCTTACATTCAAGTACAAGGAATGAAATAATTTCAATAGCGTTGGGGGAAGTTTGACTATTCAGTCCCCTTTACAATCCCTTGGCCTTTCTCATACTTCTACTTCACTCTCTGGGCGATAAAGGAGATTTCAAACTTCTTCCCAGCTGGTAACTTACACTCTGCAAATTCCATTTATTTCGTTATGGTTGTTGTTCTCTCATGTTCCTTCCGCTTGGCTAGTTCTCTGTCCTACCTCCCTCCTAGGTACTATTCATTCTACTACACGCTAAATAGCTTGTATATAAGTGGATTAGGTATTCATCTACCTCACACATCAATTCCAATCTACCTCTCAAATTCCTTCCTTCTATTTCCGTAGCATTACTCTCAAGCAAGAGAAAAGGGTATATCTTTACACGTGACCATGGCGATTCTCGGTGTCCCGAGGTTTATCCTTCCTATCCCCGAATCTCACCCGTCTCACCACATCATCGTCATAAACACACACAAACAAACTTTCTAACTCCCCAATCAAAATCCCAACCAACCAACCAGTCTTCCCTCCATCAAACCTTCCATTCGTCATCTCTGAACCTTGCAGTGCAGTGCAGTGCATTGAGGTCCGAGCCACACTCAACACCACTCACTCACTCTCTCATTGGCTCGGCCCTCTTCTCTGAAATGGCCTCGGTTGGCTTCAGCCGTGAGCCGTCAGGCCAAGGGAGGGGATGGACCTACCCCACACCTGGAGAAGAGCTCCAAGCTGGAGAACGAAAAAAGAGAGAGAGAGAGCTGTGCCTCTTTTAGGAAGATCAGATCTGCTAGTGTGGATATATGTTGGTGGGAAATATTATTTCACTGACAGCTTCTTGACTTTGTTTCTTTCTTGCTTTCTATCCATCTAGCCATCCCGCTTCTATTTTAATTTTCAGAAGAGTAAAGGAGAGAACTCCTTGTTCCTTGCTATCTTTTGTTTCAGATACCTACCCGCGGGGATAACAGATACAGAGACAGAGACGCACTTCCGAGATATCTGTGCTTTGCTTGATTGCGCTATCGGGATTCACTCACTGGCATTCTACTTCGAAGTATGCGATAGATCAGATCAGATAGACAGACGTCCTTGATCCTGCCTGTTATCTCGCCAGCTCTACATCATCTCAGCTCACACCGCAATACACAATACACATATCACCTCGCTCACAACACCACAACACTCCATCGCCACACCCTCAAAATGCCAATCCACTCCCGCTGGACCCTCCCCATCCCCCCCATCTCCCTCCCCCAATTCCTCTTCACCTCCCCCACCGCCCCCCTGACGCACGGCTCAAAACCAGCATTCATATCCGTCGACAACCCATCCCTACATCTAACACACACAACCTTCCGTCTCTACGCCCAACGTCTCGCAGCCGGCCTCGTTCGCGCCGGTCTCCAGCCCGGAGACCGCGTTCTTCTCTTCTCAGGGAACAACATCTTCTTTCCGGTCGTATTCATGGGTATCCTCATGGCAGGCGGGGTATTCACGGGTGCGAACCCAGGATATGTGGCGCGGGAGTTGGCGTACCAGTTAAAGGATTCCGAGGCGAGGTTTTTGATCTGTGCGGATACGGCGTTGGAACTTGGTGTTGAGGCGGCGGGGAGCGTGGGGATGGGGAAGGAGCGGGTTTTTGCCTTTGACGAGTTGCTTTTTGGGGGGAGGGGAGAGGGGAGGCTGGGGGTGAGGAATTGGAAGGTTTTGGTTGAGAGTGAGGAGGTAGGGAGGGCGTTTGAGTGGGTGCAGCCTAGGGATCCGGGGAGTGATATTTGTTGTTTGAATTATAGCTCTGGGACTACGGGGGTGCCTAAGGTTAGTCTTGAGAGAGTTTGGTTGCTGTTTTTGCTTTCGTTTGTTTGGATGAGAAGAGGGTTAAAAGGAGGGGGAGGGGGGATATTGGGGAGAAAGATAGACCGAGGACTAACTGTTGAATTCTAGGGCGTTATGATAACACATCGTTCCTACATTGCCAACGCCATTCAGTATAACCACATGCCAACTCTGCATCCAGGCCATGAAGAGCGGACCAGAAAAGCGTACGTTCAATTTCCCCCTCCTTCCTCCCACAACTCCTTCCACACCCTCCCCTCTACCCCCATACCCCAATCCAATTACCCCCAACTAACCCATCCCCAGAAACTGGCTCTGCTTCCTCCCAATGTACCACGCCATGGCCCAAACCATCTTCATCACCTGCGGTCCCAAACGTGGTATCCCAGTATACATGATGAAGAAATTCGATTTCGTACAGATGCTTGAGGCAGTTCAGAAGTTCAAGATCTCGAATCTGATTATGGTTCCGCCGATTGTTGTTGTACGTTTTCTTCCTATTTCCGTTCAATCGCTCTTCAACATGCCCATCCCTCCCTACATTCCTTCATTCTTTTCTATTGATGAGAAGAGAAGTCCTGCTTTGAAGACAGCGGAAATAGGTGGATGCGGATGGGAGAGGAGAGTGAAAATATCCAGAGCGATAAAGAGCTGACACTTCCCACCCAGGCCCTCGCCAAATCTCCCATCACCAAGAAATACGATCTGAGCAGCGTTATCGATCTAGGATCCGGAGCTGCTCCTCTAGGAGGCGACGTGATTCACGAAGCCGAAGCTCTCTGGCCCGAGGGAGACAGGAAACTAAAGGTTTGTCTATCCTCCCCCTACCTAGCCCTCCCTTCCCCAGCTCTTCCATTCCCAGGGCCTTATATCCAGATATCGATGTTCCATTCTCATTTCTAACAAAAACAAAACCAAACAGCAAGGCTGGGGCATGACAGAAGTAACCTGCTCAATGCTAGGCTGGGACCCACGCGTCCCCGTGAACTCCTCCTCAGTAGGCGAGTTGAACCCAAACTGCTCCGCAAAGATAATGTCTCCGGACGGGAAAACCGAAGTGTCCCCCGGCGAACGCGGCGAGATCTGGGTCCAAGGCCCCAACGTCATGAAAGGCTACTGGCGCAACGCCTCGGCCACCAACGAGATCTTCGTCGACGGGCCGGACGGACGATGGATGCGCACGGGGGACATAGCGTATGTGGATGAAGGGGGACGGTTCTTTGTTGTGGATCGCATGAAGGAGCTTATTAAGGTTAAGGGGAATCAGGTTGCGCCTGCTGAGTTGGAGGGGTTGTTGCTTGAGCATCCGGAGCTGGTTGATGCGTGTGTGGTTGGGGTTACGGTTGGGGGGGAGGAGATGCCTAGGGCGTATGTGGTTAGGAAGGAAGGGGGGAAGGTGGGTGAGGAGGAGGTTAAGAGGTGGCTTGCTGAGAGGGTTAGTAAGACGAAGAGGTTGACTGGGGGAGTGGCTTTTGTGGATGCTGTGCCGAAGAATCCTGTGAGTTTTTCTCTATCTTGTTATGTTTGTGTTGTGTTGTGTTGTGTTGTGTTGTGGTCTGGTGAGAGGCGAGATAGGTTGCTGACATGGCTACAGTCTGGTAAGATCCTCAGAAAACTACTCAGAGAGCGTGCGAAGGAGGAGGTCGGTGATAAAGAGGTCAAGGCTAAACTTTAGACGGGCGTTGTACTGATTGCATTGCGCTACACTACATTCATATTACATTACATCAGATCACACAGCATTTGAATAAGATACAATTTACAATACATGAAACCTTTTCATTCTATTCCTTCAAATCCAGGAATGTCCACCGAGTATGCATGAGTCGCACAGTACATGTGTAACGAGTCGAGGTCGTGTGAGTAAAAATGGGTGAGGGTGTGATTGTGCTGTGTTATGTTCCACGAATCCTTCACTGAGGAGCTCTGATTAGGAGGAGTATTTAGCCACTTATCGGATAAAACAAATCTCCGCGTTGGGAATTTCTCTACTCTGTAATAGAGTGGTGTGACAAGCTGTGTACTACATCATCTGATCCCTGGTGCATGATCGATCAAGTCTTGACTTCTCATTCATGTAAAGTTGTGACCGAAGCCAAAGGCAGGTAGGTGATGAACTACATGATACCGCAGCTTTGCCATGTACCACCTCCTAGGGTAGAAATCATGACCACACCAATGAATTGTTAGAGCGACGGTCTATGGCGTTCCTCCAACTCGTTCGCTATATCTGTAGTCCAACACTGTCCTGGCCATGTTGAGGTCGGGGATATAAAAACCACTCCCTTGGTACTGTACATCTCTTGGATCGCATCGTATCGCAAGACAGCACATTCTTCTAAGCCTAATCCCTCAAATCCCTCTTCCGAAAATAAAATCGCCTAAAGAAGTAAATTACCGCAGTATCCACCGCCACAGCTTTAACAAGCGATTGCCTGATCCTCGATACGCGTACCTACCGATAGAATGTATCCATCGGTATCAAACCGTAATTCCCCTCCCCAAATATCATCTCCAACCAAAGGAAACCAAACCTCCAAGCTAACATCCATCCCCATAGTCCTCTCCCTAACCGTCCTCCTCCTCACGACCGACCTCACCACCTCCCCTCCCCCCGCCCCTCCCCTATCCTCCTCCCTATCCCCAAACCCCACAAACAAACACCGCCATCTGTGGGAGCAGCACCCAAACGAGCACTCGTCTGAACGCCCTGGATACTTGTTCTTGCTCTGCTAGCCGGGAAGGTGCGATGTATGGATGTGGAGGGAGGAAGCAATGGGTGTGTCAGAGGGTGCTTTATGGGGTTTATCCTTGAGGGGATGGGAAAGGGATGGAATGCTTAAAGAACGGGGGAGAAAGAGGTACATAGGCGATACGTTTAGTAAACACTGAACATGGCTAGGTATCAAATCAGATCAAAAATTGTACTAATCGAAATAACTAAAACACCGAAGATCCCGCTGTCCAACCCCCATCTTATTTGAAACGGCAGATAGAAAAAATAAAAATAAAAAATTAACCGCATCCAATCCAAACGGTGTTAACCCGATCCTAGGTTTCCATCTGATCTTTGACTTCTGCACTGAGTACAGGTCGGGTATCTGCTGTACTGTAGGACGGCACAACGCGGTACCTGGCATCCGATCTCGATCTCGATCTGATAGTCCCGAACTTTCCGGCCGGCAGATCGCATACATCGGGCATGTGAAGGAAGACTAACTAACTCATGGATAGGTAGGTATCGGTACTTGATAAAACGGAATCCTAAGGATGAGTGAAAAGGTTCAGATTCTCGGAGGAAAAAACAAGATAATTTGGAAAGACGAGATTATGCAGGCCGAGGCGTTCGCAGTGGTAGACCAAAAATACAAAAGACGAAACGTGGGTTCTCAACTCTCTAAAGAAAGAATCTAGGAAAATAAGACAACGATTCTTTAGGGTCTTCACATCCACTTGATAGTGGGTGAATCGATCCTTCGGGGACCACGACAAATCATCAAATCAAAAAGATTGAAGATTAAAAATCAAATGCAAAATACCTCATATTCCGGTATAAATCAGAGAACCTTTCAAAACAAAGAACACCCCTCCCCATAAAATCCAGGGCACGAATAGGAAGAGCAGGAGCAGCGAACTTTGAGGAAGTTAGAAGTTCCTTCCAAGGGGATGTGGGTGTGCCAACGTCAATCAACGAACGTCAACGTCAGCGTCAGCCCCCTGAAAAAGAGCAAAACTACTGTAGAACTCCCGGTCAGGAACAAGAACTAGAACAAGACCTCGAGGTGTAAGAAACACCATAAGCCAAGCTCCAAGCTCCAAGCCTGCAACCCACCACATAACCCCCTGAAGATCGCTTCGTTACAGGGAGGGGGGCATCACGCAAGACAGAACAGACTCCACAATACTTCGTACAGGGAGCCACAGCGTATCCGCGTATCGCTGTAACGTCTATCAGAACCCCTACCTTTACCCACCTCGGCAGTGGTTGAAGGATTCGATTTGAGGTGCGTCATTTTTTGGTGGGAGGAGTGACCCCTCTGCAGCCCACACACACATCCGGACAACATGGAAAGCCGTCTGGAGTCTGGATGTCCGGATATCCAATGGTTTTGGTGGAGGGGTGGGAGGTTCTTACACTGTGCTACCTGCCTAAGAAAATCGAAGGTAAGCATTCGTAGAAGGATGTCCCTGTCACTTCCAGGCACAGCCGCCCACAGCAACTCAAACCCACCCATCCTCGAACTGACTGACGACTGACAAGAAAAGAGCATGTAAAAGGTTTCAACGACTAATAAACAAAACGGAACTCGGCTCTCAAAAATACCCGATAAGTTAACAAGAACAATTAATTCCTAGCCCATCTAGCCTATCCCAGCTAACAGCCGTTTAACTTTCTCCTCTTCTCCATCCATCCATCCAAGCATGCATCAGGTCAGATCAGATCAGCCAGCCAAGCAACGTCAAATGCCAGCCTTCTCCATCTTTCTGTTGGTCCGGCCCCGTTCTGCGTCTGCAGTCAGCAACGATAGTTCACGTCCGAACAGGCAAGCAGCCACAGTTCCTTTCCTGCTCCGCAAAGAAGTTTTTTGCACGGCGCAGGATGACGCGTGCCCCCGGCTGCGGCTACGAGTGAAGGGTTTGTCTAGTGGGTGAGCTATTCCCTGGTGTGCATACGAGATGGTGTGTGGTGGGTGCGTCTCGATACGAGGATGGAGAGGGTAAGATATATGTAAGCCACCCTCCCTTGGGATTTCCTTACGTCTTTTCGTTCTTTTGGACATTTCGTGAGAATTTGATATTGTTTGTATTGGCGAGAGAAAGTCCATTATTGTTACATCTCAGGTTCCGGGTTCGAGACATTTGAGCAATTAGCCTGTCGTTACATCATTCATTCGCCAGCCCATCCACCACACTACCACTCACACTACACTACTACCTCAACACGAACGAACGAACGAACGAACGGAGGGGGAAACGCCCGGTTTAAAATCTCACCCTCTCTCTTCTATCTTCTCAATCCAACTTTCATCTCTCTACAACAATCTACAACTCTTCAGTCACAAATCGCCAGTCATCAGTGCACGGAATCACACACCCACCAAATCAACTCTTACACCACCAACCCAACAACCACAGCCATGCTTGAAACCCTCCCCATCGTCCTCATCGCCCTCTGCGGTGTCATCCTCACCATCGGCTTCGCAGCATTGATGAATATTGCGTTGAAGAAGAAGAATACGAGGACCATTGCCGTTTGAGACTGATCACATATTTACGACGCTACGAATCATTCCGGTTTGGGAGTTTTTTGGTATTGTATTGTATTGTTATGGATGGAAGGAAAAAGAGGAGGAGTACGGAAGGGAATGAATGGCTTGGGATGGATAGGATATGTAAACGGAGTTTGAATGCAGGATGCAAGGAGAGTACCTATGGATGATGGATGGATGGAAAGAGGAATGGAGACCCTCACTCACGAATCCTTACGAGCTACTTGCCTACCTCTCATCTCAACAACCCCACGAACTACAACGAGTCTGTACAAATACGGTCTACAGGAAGCATCCACTGCAATGCGATGATGCAATCCGTGCACGAATCCATCACCCCATGTCGATGCTGTGCGAGACGGCAGCATCTACCCCACGATCCGAACACAGTACCCCCGCCAATCCAATTTCCCAACCCAGACACCCCGCTATGGACCTCCTCTCACGAACATAAAACTCGCCCTCCGACTCCGTCAATAGATAACAATCGTTCCAAGGTGCGAATGCGAAGACCGGGGGATCTAGGCATATTGGTGCTTGGATGCGAATGGCAAAGTCGAGTCCACAATATCGTCGGTCATCAATCTTCACGATCCTGCCTCCCGCTCCCAACAGAGCAGAGCTGAGCTGAGTCCTCGCAGAGCGACAGTATAACAGTCACGGCCTCCAGACAGACGGCAGATAACTTGAACTCGAATTCGGAATATATGCGAAGAGGAGAAGAATACAAATCCATGGCTGAAGCAGTCTTGGGTAGCTGGAGACGAACGGTGCACAAGGGAAATTGAATTCAACTTCCAATTGTTTTCATCTTAGTGGAGTACTAGCGTTCAGGAAATAAATATCTAGGTGACGGGTATTAGGATGGAGATAGGACATATATGTTGGATTTAAAGGGTTTGATGGATTGATAGTGTGCATATAGAAATTACAATTTACATTGATCGATGCCACAGTTTGCAGCCTATAAATTGCTCCAACTCCAACTCACTGGATTTCCAGATTCCTTACTTATTGATTTGCAAAGCTCCTCGCATTATATTATAGTTGTCAAAGGAAGCTTTTCCTTACGTTCCATGAAGCAAATTAAGAACCCTCCTTAAGCCTACTCACTTCCAGCATCTTCAAAGACCCTCCCCTCCCTGTCTTCCAACCCTCGGCCGGCGAGGAGAGGGAGAGAGGGCAAGTATCAGGCTCCGGTCCCTTCACTCACCCAGAGCATCATGAAAAATCAAGAAGTCAAATCTAGCTATAATTGTGCAGATAAATAAAAACCTCTACGGAATTCTTACAACTAACTACCTACCATAATATCGTTCTTTTGTTCCAAGACAACCTGGAAGCTCCCCAAACCCATTTCGGATGTACGTGGGTAGGCTAGGTAAGCCCTGCAAAATGGAGGTCCAGGCTCACCTTGGGGCTGCTTCAGGCTACCCCGCGCCTTGGAACCACGGCAGAGAAGCACTAACACCAAGCACCCCTCCCTGACAATTCACTACTTGACCTTGGTTTGATTAGCTCTTGGTAAAAGAACTGAGGCCGGGCTCTTGTTGGAGCTTTGTTTGGAAATCAACTTTAGAATACTAGCTCCATCGACCTTTCTAGTCTATTCAGAAATCGCCTTATCTTTATAGACAAGCAAAAAAAAAATGATATTGATGCTCATTAATTAAGGGGTTCTCTTTCTTTCGTACTGTGCAAACGTAAAATATGTTACTTAGTAGTGAATTGTTCTTGTGGAAATGCAGTTTTGGAGTTTTCGGTTAAACCGAGCCCCTTTTTCTTGAAAAGAAGGACAATTGAAATAGTCCCCCAGTCACAACACTACTGTATAGGACCCTGCACTGAAAAAGAAGTAGAGGAATACAACAAGAAATATCGGATGAAAAATCATTAGGTAATGTTCTCATTTACCAGTCTCTGAAAAAGGAGGAAGGCTATGCTCACCATGGCCATTTGAGGATTAGCGACTTTCGACACTGTTGATGTAAACAAGGCTGCGACCAAATCGCCTTTTTGCGATCAAGCACATTCGTGACTCTTAGAACCCCAAATGGTTGTATCCATTCCATCGAATTCTTTTTCCTCAAGAAAGAGTTCGATTGGAATCTCAATAGATCACAAGAATACTTCTCCACACGTGAGGTTCTTCTCTTTGCGCGTCCTAAGACCTTCCTCCTGCTTCTGCATATCAAAACCGCGCAGGGCGACTTGTTCTCGTGAATACAAGTATTCGAAGCGAATGAGTCACGCGCTTTGAGATATCGAAAATCCCATTTCTTGGACTTCGATAAAGACTCATGTTCGAACAGCGTCCGCGGCCTACTCGCAAGGCTGGATTTTGGTATGGAATCTCGACGAAAGCACTTCACTCAATACCTTTCACGCCTTCACTTTTGTTAATGACAACCAATTGATAAATACATATAGCTGTCCACTCATGAGCCATATCCTCATCCACCTCGCAACGATACAACTTCAACATCCTCGATTCGACCCAACCACCCAACCACCCAACCACTCAACCCCACCAAATTCAGATTCACCTTCACTATGGAACCAGCGATGGAAACCGAGTATCGTAAGCCCGAGCCAATCTTCAACCCCGAAGAAAGGGAAGATGCCATTTATCACACCGAAATCCTCCCCATGGCCCTCACCGAGCGCCGCCGCCGTTCACAAATCGTCCCTCTCGTCCTAAAGAATCGCCGTCACCTCACCACCGCCGAGCTTGCAGCTGCCGATTACATTCAAATGGGAGACAAGCCACATTTCATGGAGACGAAAGTTGGTAACAAGAATGTCGTGGTGCCTTTCGCGCGCTACTTCGACCCCGTCCGCATGGAGGACATCGGTGTTTTTGACAAGCTTGCTGAGATCCAACGTATTGCTTTCCGTGTGGACTTCCAGCCCAAGCTTGCTCGGATCTCGAAGGCTCATAACTCCTCCCATGAGAAATGTAAGGGCACTACGTACGACTTGGGTGTCACGGTTCAACCTGGCCACGGCAACGACGGTATCCAACTCGGTGGACTTGCAAAGAGTAATGATGTCGAAATCAAGAGACTCAGCACCTTGGTATCTGAAGTCGCCTCACGCATGATCAAGACAGCTTTCAAGGGCTTCCCCACGATGGAAGTCCTCGAGAGACGATGGATCATCGACGCATCCCTCACCATCGGCAGTGAAGATAACCACGAAGTCACTTCCATCCAGGTCAACTTCTCGATGCTAAATCAAGACCTCGTCGACGCCATCAAGGAAGTAGGAAAAGTGCACAACGACGGCAAAGACGACCGCACTCGCTTCACAGCCCTCCTCTTCCTCCCATACTTCCCTAAAGACCACTTCCCAGGCCGCTTCCTCATCACCACCGCCCGTCTCACCTGCACAGCATGTCCCTTCTCCGGGGTAGTCTTCACAGGAACACACGCGCACTTCGCAACCGGAATGGGCAAATACGAGTCTCGATACGGACCCAATTCTCCCTTCCGTTACCACTGTCCTCCTGGAATCCAATACCCCCCTCTCCCATCCGGCACAAAGTACGGACGAGTAGCCATAGTAGCCTACCCCAAACGCTTCCTCATGCGTCTCAAACCCAACGCCATGAGACCCGAAGACATGGAAACCGACGCCGCTTTAGCTCACCATTGCACGGAGCGCAATATGCAAGAATTCCGCTTGCGCGTCTACGTCAAGATGCACGCCTCGCTTCTGCGGGCCGCGAATACCAGTGCTGACTCCCTCATCAGCACTTTCTCCTGGCTCAACGCCGCGGGTGAACGCGAGTATCCGCGTCGTCAGCTTGCGATCGATGCCTTGCGCTATGCGGGTGATGAGCTTGATCCTGAGTGGGAGGAGTTGAATGCTGCAGTGGAGAAATTTGGGTGTGGCTCGAAGTTTCCCAATGAGAAGGATAAGCCGAAGAAGGGATCTACGAAGTGTGGTGAGGAGGAGTGGATTGAGGTCGATGCTCCGATGCCTGATGAGAGAGATGGTATTCCTGGAACGAGATTCTTGTCATCATCTCGTGGCTTCTCTGGTAGTTTTGGGGGTATGAAGTCGGAAGGGGGTGGTGATGTTGTGATGCGCGGGATGTGAAGTCGAGAAGACTGGGGCAGGTGGGCTTTACGGAGAGTTGGTGATTAGGAAACTCGGATGGTTAGCAAAGGCGATTTTCTTTTCGAGGGATTGTATGATAGTAAGGGATGAGAGGAAGACAAGGGTCCTAAATCCAGTGCAGAATGGTTTCTTAGCTCCGTTGGAGGTGTTTCTGGGGTACAGCCGTTTTTTAATGAAGAGAATCAGATGTTGGCGCAATAGACATATGAACAATGAATTAACACCGAACTGTGCACTCACTCCGTAATGGCCCCACCATATTTATCGAGAATTGACATACCTATACCTACCGCCTGATGATATATCTGCGAGGAGTGAAGCCTAGATGCTGTGACTGCAAGCGAGTCTGGTGAGCGATTGGTGTTTCAGTTGGCCAATGACCACAAGAGGAAAGTGCTTCGTAAAGGATGGATATAATTTTCGAACTCCAGCTAGGTAGTTAGGGCTGAAAGATCTACATGGAGTTCGATATTCGGAGTCAGATAATTCGTGGGATTACGTGCATGACGTATGCACGCCGAGCGTAAGCAACACCCAGATTCCAATAGACCCGACATAATATTTGTCCGCTTCATCTCGAGATCTATAAGAGGTTGCGTGTCTGTAGGCAGTAGGATAGGTTGATATCAAATATCAAGAAATTATCTATAAATTCTTGATTTGTTTGTACTTACAGCATATTTCGTTCTCGCTGCTAACTTTAATAACAGCTACATTTGAATCACGATACTTCCAATGACCTCCAGTATGGGTACAATTAATTTAGAGTTCTTTGATCGACTGGACGATTTAATCAAGTCTCAATCCGAGGATGTGAAATCAATCGAACAGGTCGCTATTGAGCTCGGGACACCGATTGTGTCGATTGGAGTCCTCGACAGCGGCGAGACCACAACCAAAATCTTTGGAACTGCGCAAGCTTATAGCAATTCTGAGCCAACTGAGACGCATAAGACATTCGACAAAGACACACTCTTCCAAGCCTGTAGCATCTCCAAACCCATCACAGCACTCGCCGTCATAAAGCTATGCCAGGAAGGGACTCTTGACCTCGATACTTCCATCTCACACTACTTGAGCACAGAACAACTCTCCTGGATCTCAACGCCCAAAACCCTTCCCCTCGTCTCAAAAATAACTCTTCGTCTCCTCCTCTCGCACACCGCAGGACTCTCATGCCACGGTTTTCCCGGGTACGCCAAAGCTCCCCTCCCAACACAAGAGCAAATCCTCCGCGGCGACTCACCAGCCAACAACGAGCCCGTCACTCTCTCCCTCTTCCCGGGCCAGACATTCTCGTATTCCGGAGGCGGCTTCCAAGTCGTACAACTCATTCTCGAGACGAAATTGCAGAAACCATTTCATGAGATCCTGCAAGATTTGGTCTTGGGACCGTTGGGAATGAAGAGGAGTACATACGCTTTCATCCCCTCGACGGAGAAGAATTACGCGCCTGCACACCTGACCGGGGGGTTTAAGGCAGATCCAGAGTTCCACCTTATGCCCGAGTCCGCAGCGGCTGGATTATGGACGACGCCTGAAGATCTCTTGAAAGTCGTGTTGGCCGTCCAACGATCTCTGGAATCAAGCGATATTCTTGAGGCGGAATGGGCGAAGAAGATGTTGACTGAAGTAGAGGATAATGGTATGGCGCTGGGATGGATGACGAAGAAAGCGACGCCGGTGTTTGGGCATGGGGGGGATAATTACCCGGGGTATGTGTGTTATGTTTCTGGATTCACGGGTGTCGAAGATTTCGGTATGAAGGATGGGAATGGGAAGAATAAGACTGTTATGATGGGTCCGAAGTATTGTGGTGTGGCTGTTATGACGAGCTCGGCTCTTGGTGAACCGATTAGGTGGAGGATCGTACATGCTGTTGCATACTTGAAGGGTTGGCCCGTGTTGTACACTGAACCTGTCCTTCCGTTTATGGATCGAAAAGCTTCTGTTGACGAAAGAGCGAGAGAGTGGTGTGGGATCTGGGGGAAGGGGAAGTGGAATCTCGCCGTTGATGGGGAGAGGTTGTCATTGAAATGTGGATCGTTCTCTGCTGTGCCTTTGGTGCCTGCTGCTATATCGCCGTTTGTGTATGAGGAAGGGAAATCTGTAGATTTGGTCGCTGATGGATTGGAGATGATGGTGCGGTTGGGGTGGAAGGATGGGAAGAGAATTGTGGATCTTTGGCAGGATAATGGCGTCGAGACTCTGGAAATGGCTTGATGTGTTATGATGGTCAACCTGTTCGATAAATCCATTCGTTAACTTCTAGGTAGCTTCTCTGAACGTACTGATAATTCTACCTTTGCTCTATGCGGCCGTGTTGGTTGCCTCTTGCCTATAGACATGACTGTGCTGTTTGTGAGCAGTCCATATTTGCATGATAAATATCCAAGTTATGGCATGGATCGTATCCCTTCATGAACCATGAGAATCGATGGACTAAAAATGGGGTTATCCAGAACCCAAAGTTACCTGTCCGTCCGCAATCCAGGAGTGGAAAGACTATTTTAAGTCCACTGGACGTACAGTACGGAACAAATTTGTGGTAATGGCATTTTTTGTTTTCTAAACAAAGCGATTCTATGCTTAAAGTCATCACAACAGCACAGCACCGGAGTACGATACAGTGGTTGAAAACAGCCCGAAAACTAAGCGAGAGATCCATTCAGGGGCACACCGCCGCACCCGCACCCAAGCCAAGCCCCCCTCCAAGCGCCGCAGATCCTCCTTGTTTCAAGGCCCAAACACCAATCTTTCAGTCTGGCATCATCATCCGAAGTCTTGAATGGCACAACATCAGGCCATTCCCCCGTTTCAAGACTCTGGCTATCGGATCATGTTCGCGTCCGAATTCCCCGTCAGCACCGCGCGAAACACGTGGCTGCGGGTTTGAAGTCTTGTGTTGTCTCGGTATCGGATGATTGATTTGCAGGGAGAGCGGTTGCTTACGAGTGCGTTTGACTGGACAGTTTGCTGGGACCGGGTGGGATAATGATAGTCGTTGTGATATATACCTAGTGTAGACCCCCGAGGTTGGAGATTTTTTTTGTTTTGAGGGGTGTTGATCCTGGTGGTCGTCCGAAAAGCCTTCCATTCCTTTCTGTGCTAGTTCTTATTCCGTTTAAGCTTCGTACTACTTTGATCACTTCTTCGCTTCCTTGTCGTTTGCATCTTATTTTCCGGCTTCGTTGCAGTGTTAGACATGCCTGCTCTTGCTCCCCTTCTCGTGAGGGAGGTTCATGGTGTCTTGGCGAAGAGGGCGGTGGATCATACTGTCATTGAAGCAGTTGTCGTCAGTAAGTCGCCCCTATTGCCCTTAGTCCTTCTAGCGTATTGTGTTTTGATGTGCTGATATGTACTAATTTTGATCTCTCTCCCTAGTCATGGTCTGCGTCTTCGTTGTTGGAGGAGGAATTTATTGGCTCAGAAAGAGATACGATTGAACACAGCGTTGTGAGGAAGTACGCTACGCCTTTGAAATTTGCTGCTGACGATGTTTCTTATTACAGACTCGATTATCACCACTCCTAGCAGTTGTGACGACTTCCAGAAATTGGTACCCTGAATGCTTCTTCATGATGTTGTGCCTGGCATGGACTGGAAGCGAAGATGGAAGTAGGTGCTGGGCACTTGATATCATTCAAAGAATCTGCTACGATTAGCAAACCTGGCCGCCGCCCTCGCAAATACCAAAAGCTTGCTGGATGATTCTCTGGAGGACGGAGTGAGGCTAGATTTCCATCATTGCCATGAAGCCTTGGCATGTTTGCCCGCCAAGTACACATCTGCCAGAAGGCATTCTATATTTAATGTGTACTTCCAATACAAAGACTGATTAAAACACAAACATGGAAATCAAGTTCCTCTTTAGAATCCTTGTCCTTCGATATGTTGTTTAGAGATTCTTGTACCAACATCCCCGTGAATATCGCCTGTTTTCCACCCTCCGTCATGTAGAAGAGAAGTGCCACCGCAAATAGATTTGGACTGTGGTTAGAGAACTCATCAACTGAATGATATCGAATCTGAACCCCATCAAGCGCCATTAATACCATCTCGTTGTTGCCAATCAAAAGACTTACTCAGTCCTGGACCCCGATGTCCGAAATAACTTTCTCGTTCAAGTATAAAATCTCATGAATGAAAGCCCTTACCATTCCTCCAATCAAATAAACCAAAGAAACACACAAGTCAGGCTCACTACGAACATCTGAGTGTAAGAGCATCAAGACCACCACTCGAGACTTCCACTCGTATCACATCAACTTCAAATCAAACTCAAGTCCAAGCTTCCTTCACCTCTAAACCAGACAAACACCACTAGACGTCAAAATGAGTAGCAGTCAAAGCGGTCAAGGCTGGTACGCTTACTGCCCACGATGCTTCTGGAAGGGACTCACTGTACGCGCTAAAGATATGGTCGAGCCTGAAAAGTGCCCGCAGTGTAAGCATCTATCGATCGTTCAACGTGGTCTCACACTGTATCAGTTGCCACCTGGAAAGAAGGGTTGAGAGACCTGAAGATGGTTATAGAGGGTGGAGGAGGGGACGGGTTAAGTGGGAGCTGAAGTTGGAGAATGTGTCAGTAGGTGAAGAGGCGAAAAAAATAGGACGTATGCTGTTGGAGAGTCGAGTCCTCTATGTGTATGCGTGTGTCTGAGATAGGGAACCAGCGGCTGCCTTCGTACTGGTTGCGAGGGGCGCTTCGGTTTCAATGATGGCTTTCCTGGGTTGTTTACAGCGAGTTTTAGAAATGAGGAAGAATAGAAGAAGAAAATGTATCGTTTGACAGAAATGTTTTGAGCATTTTCCCTTTGTACGTTTCTTGCAAATTATCCTACAGGGCAATAGAAGCCAATGCGGACTGCAGCAGCACTTGGTAGATTTTAATCCCGTGGATGTTTCAAAATAGGAGGGAAGTTATTTCAGGAAGAGACAATACTGAAGGATCCAGAGGTGATTGAAACTGCAATATACCTCGTCTATGCCTATGGAGGTTTGTTTTTGCGAGGCTTTCCTACTTTTGCGCTTCACAGAATGTTCGTGATTGCTGATTATATGTAAATACTCTAGCTGAGCCCTAACATTACCTTTTAGATAAATACACAATCTTTATCAATTCGCTACCCTAGATAGGAGGATATATATTCTGCGTCGAGCACATTATCTTAGTTCCCTTGCCTCTTTCCGTTAGAATTGACCTCAGATGGATCGCCACCCAATTCGTCGCTAGTTTATATTACGAAAAACAGGAGAACAATGTTTTGCATGCCCAGTTGCGGTTATAGAACAGCCTAAATTATCAAGAAATAATAAAGAATTCTCTACCGAACCAACCGAGTCCTTGACGTTTTCGGGGGCGCATTATTAATGCATAAGTACCCTTTTGGAATCAACAAAGAAATCGAATTAATACTTATGGATAAACAACGATCTGAATGAACTATGAAAGATTATTCAAAAGCCTTGAAGGCCCTCGTGCTAGTGGAGTGAATCATCGAAATCAACCGAGTAACTTACTACTCATACACACTCATCGCCCGATCTTCCGAATATTTACAACAAACAGTTCCAGCTATATATCAAACGAAAACGTGTTCGACGAGAACGTCATCAAAATGGGTTACTGCCCCCAGTGTAAGTAGAAGGAATATCAGACGGAGTTAGGGAGGAAGTGTCCGGCCTGTCAACATCGCATGATTACTTTACCACCGCCCGCACCGAAAGGATCCCCATCTAGTCAAGGGGAAGCCAAATGATATGATACGGATTGGAAGTCTTTAGAGAATGCGCCCAGCTTTTCTGTAGCCAAGACAAAACTACTCCCTTAGATTATACACAACAGAGCAAGCAAGCACAGTAATATTTTTATTTTATTTTTAACTGGAACAATACAAACTGAAATATAAACTGAAATCATGACAATTGAGGTGATGAAAAGCTTGTGATATGAGTGGTACAGAAATAGCTTTCGTAAAACGGTTGTTGCATCTTCATACTACCATGCCGTGCAAGAATATGACTGATATCACTGATATTACACCCTTGGACTCCTGAAAATATATTGAGGCCTCCCCCGGATGACCCCAATCCACCCCGAGTTCCGACAAACTGCAAAAGCCCTCTCAACTGGCCGTACACAATTCCTACGCGGCCTCTTAGAAAGCCAAGTCAACAGCCAGTGATGTTTCGCACAGGCAAGAACGAGGGAAGGTAGAAATGGCCACCAGCATACCTGATCGCAACGAACATAATTCGAAGTAGCGTCCTAGGTTTCCACATGACCGTGACGCCATCAGACTTCTCCCCACTCTTCATATTCAGGGTGCCGTCTCGCCCGATGACCTCTCAAGTGAGCTCTCGAAACGCAAGGTTTGAAGCACACATCACAAGTCGGATGATCTCGTCTGACATGCTCAGCTCTCTGTCCATCAGAAGCAAAGAAAACAAAACAGTTCGTGCATGGGAAATGCGTCTCTTGGGTATGCTGATTCAAAGCCGCGACTGTGGGGAAGTTCCCTACTGTTGGAGGACATAGCGAACACATCGGGTGATGCTTCGCCCGGTGTTTCCGTAGTGATGGTCGTGAGGTGAAGACTGATCCGCATTGTGTACATGAGGGGTGGGAATTGTGGATGTGAATGCGAAGCCTGTCGGGTGTCTGATAGCGTTTTGAGCAGAATGCGCACGGAGGATGTTCGGTTTCCATGTGTGTGTTGTAGAGGTCGTAAGAGGTGAATGATTCGTGAGAAGGACAGTAGGTGCACGTCGGGTGCATGACTGTCATGTGGGAATCCATGTCATCAAGTGAGTCGAAGCGCAAATTGCACGTTGTGCATTTGGCGTGAAGGTCGAGATAGTGATCTTTTGACTTGTGGTATGTAGAACAAATCTTGCAGTAGACGTGGCTCGTTCGGTAGTGTTTGTTGTAATCATCGAGGGAGTTGAAACGGGCCGTGGTGCAAAGAGAGCACCGAGGGTGATTAGAAACCATGTGCTCGTCCTGCTGTTGGAAGGTGACGGCCTCGAATGGACATAGCTGACAGTTAGGATGTGCTTCCTTACAGTGTTTATCTCGCTCGGTGAATGTAGCGAATCTCGAGTGGCAGCGCTGACATGCTGGATGGGCGGCATCGGAGTGGCGATCGAGCTGACTCTTGCTGGAGAACTGCTCTCCACACCACGTGCACTTCGGATGATATTCTTTAATATGATGGTCCAGTGTTATTTGTGTCAGGAAGCTTTGGTGACACCATGTACATTTCGGATGTGTTGATGCGATATGCTCAACGAGATTTGGGAATCTCCCATGGCACAAGTTGCACCTAGGATGGACCATATCAATATGGTCTTTCAACTCTTTTCGGGAACCAAATTCGCTAGGACAATCGCCACAGGAATAGTGCTTTGAACTTGTCTCCGGGGAAGCCTGTATTGTTTTCATTGGGGCTGAGCTGCCTGAACCTGCGACAGTGAGGCTTCCCTGTGGTGAAACGTATATCGCGTGAGATCCACTTCTGAGTACAGATGGATCTAACGTCAAGTTTCCGTCGCAGTAGATGAGAGAAACATTTTCGCCTTTGGTAAGGAGATCTTTTTGATGGTCCATCATTGAACTCACGATACCTTCGGGTCGGTTTCGATGGGCTAGACCTACAATTGTCAGAACCGCACATTTTGTCGCTTTTCAACAATGAAAAATCACTTGAATATTGTCACGTCAGCCTCATCCTTTCTTGAGCTTTGATCGTAACGATGGAGTCTTACCCTTGATTTGGCGGCTTCCAGACTTGCTTCGACGCCCCAGCCAACGGCAAGTTCTCTTCCGTTCGTCCTATCTCTACCACCTCTTCTTCCTCCAGAGACGCCGACATCGTGCAAGTGTTGATAGGATAGTGGAAGGTGACACGATCTTCTTCAGGATATATCAGTCTTAGATTGCCGAAGTATCGCGAGTTTGCTGTCTGACATGCTCTTGTGTTGTCGCTGAGAGATGAGGTCGGGAACGAGGTTCTCGGCTGAACTGAATTGTTGTCGACGTCCTATTGGTAGTCAAGCTGCTGCATGCACCACATGATGACACCAAATGCATGAATTGATAACAGCCAGCCACACCCGCACCACGAAACGGTCGACGATAAGCACGAAACGACACCAAAAACACCCAATAAAAGAGAGTGGGTGCCACGTGACTTGGAGGAAATGGACTGGGTGTTATGAGTCTTCTCTATACGTTCTATCGTCTAGGAAAAGTTGGATGCGTTCTTTCAGACAAAACAGTGAACTTCAGTTTTCTGCACCAGATATATCCTTCGTGTGGGATCCCGGAGGTCTTACTCCTCTGGGGCCACTCTTCCCAACTTGGACGAGATGAGCTTCCTTCTCATTCGAATCATCAGTAAACACGAAGCTGCGAAACTCGCAATTCTTGTATGCAGTTCCTACTTCAGTTAGAGTACGATACAGAAATTCAGAGCTGCACGGAATGTAATCTTACCATGACTTGGATCGAACGGTTCCCAATCATCCGTAAAGTAATGCAGGAACGCTCCATGGGTCACCAGAACAATTGTTTTCTCAGGACGTTGCCAGAGCCACGCTCTGAGCTCAGCTGCTCGTGCATTGACTGCTGTCAGACTTGCTTCGAATTTCCCACTCTATGTGTTATCAGAATCTGAAATAATTCCAGCTCTCAACATGCACAAGGTTGTACAAGCGTACCTTTTTGCTCCATCCCGGCTCTAAAACGCTGTAATCAATCCTCTTAGGATCAAAGCCTCCCTGAGAAGCCTCCTCACCGAGAATCTTCATCATTTCAGACTCGAGTTCCTCTCTTTCAAAACCGGTATCGCATGGTTTGTTGCTGATTTCTTGAGCTTGTGGCAAGAGCAGAAGTTGCACGCCTGGTCTGCGCAGTGCAGGGGCGAACCCTTCGATCGCAGTTTGGATTGTTCTGCGCAGCGGAGACGCCATAACAATATCCACATCGTTGTGAAATGGAAATGCTGCGCTCAGTGCTTTGCATTGCTCTTTTCCGTGTGGGGTGAGAGTTGCATCTCTGATGGAAAAGTCATTCTGATCATGAGTCAGCATTTGCTTTTGCATTGGAGAGAGCAAGATACTTGCTGCGATGTTATGGCCACCCTGGGCATGGCGTACTAAGTAGATTGTTTTGCTCATTGTAAAGGAGGGATGTTAGCTTCGAGGTGAAAGGTGGGATAGGCGGTGCAGTGAAGAGTTTTATTTATGGCCACGATGTTGTCCGACAAGCCGACGGATGGTCACAGTTTCGGCGGACGGTGAGCCGGACATCAGTGGCCCGGATTTCGCTTGAGTCTGCTTCGTCCCCCTTTACTAAGTGGGGCACTATTGACTCAGCTTCGAGATTGACAAAGGAAGAAAAAGACTGGACAAATATACAAGATCTGTTTAGATTCGTTTTAAAGTTGAAATTCACATTTCGGAGGATACTTAAAAAATACAACAAACAAGAAGTGAATTTTTCAAAAGACAAGGCCTAAAGCTATCAAAACTAGAGGGCATCTTTCAAAGGATATTGCCAAGAGAACTAGACATTAGAAACTTATGCAATTATAAGATCCGAAATGGATATACAAAAGCCGCTTACATGCGCCAACCCATCCACAAATGCCAAGTTTTCAAATCCGAAATTTTCCAAGGAACATTTTTCCTCCATTGTAGTTGTCATCAATCCGAGTCTCACTCAAAGATCAAGCCCTTCCAACAAACCCTTCTCCTTCAACTTCAACTCCTCGCCAACAAAATTCCAAACTTTCATCCGGCATCCTAGATCTTTAGCCTGGGGCATCGGCTTCGCTTTCCATATCCTGTTGGCAAACGTCCCTCCACCTCCGGATCGCTGGAGACTCCACTCTGGAGATGTTGCAGCATTGATGATAGCAAGACTTCCTTGCTGCGAAGTGATGCCAACATAATGCATCAATACTGCAGCAGCCTTGACGAACACATCTCTATCGGGATCTCCCCAGATATTCGTGATCGTGTATCCTGGGTGGACGCCATGGATGACTATGTGATCATACTTGTCATTCTTCGACATGCGTGCTTGAAGCTCGGTGAGCCAAGTCTGGAAGTACAGCTTGTTGTTGGGATATGCTGCAGTTCTGTTGTTGGCATTTGTGAGATCGAAAATACCCAAGTATTGCATGTTGGATGTTGTGCAAATGATCCGGGGTTCCGGAGCTCGTGCCAGAGATGGCAGCAAAACCAATGTCAATAGAACATGTGAAATGAAGTTTACCTGTAACTGAATTAGCATCGATAATTTGATCATATAGATGGAAATCTCGCACCTGGTGAAGCATCTCAAAGCCATCAACGGTAAGTTTCGATTTCCCTTTATTTCCCCCACCTATCCCAGCATTGTTGGCCAGAATATCCAACGGTCGATCTGTCGCCAGCCAACGTTTCCCAAATGTCTCAACACTAGAAAACTTGCTCATATCACACTCCCACCACTCAAATTTCGAGTTTTCATGCCCAGAAGCTTTAGCAGCCGTTTGCAGCTCCTGCACCACAGCATCTGGTTGCGGTTCCCGAGGCGGTGGGTTTGGCCGGCAGCCTAGAATAATGTTTGCACCCCATTTAGCGAACTGCAATGCTGATTCTCTGCCAATTCCGCTGTTGCCTCCTGTGATGATAATCCATTTCCCACGTAGATCCGCGTCTGGAATAGAGAGTTTTCTAGGATCGACCCCCTGAAAAAATTGCCAGGCGGCCCAGATTGCAGAAGGTTTTGGGGCCTTTCCATTCATCTCTCCGGCGATGCTGCTGTCTCCTGCCATTTTTGCGATTTATTGACACAGGTTATGCCTGGAGAAAGAGATGATGCCAGCGAGCAAAGAGAATATGATTTTAGGGAGGCCAGCTTGATAGCGAGGTCTTATATTTATTCAGCGTCTGAGGCACGGATGCGGGGTAATCGACGCGCAACACTCAGCTCTTACCATGCCCTATCAGGAATGTCTGACGCTGGAAGCCTGATGTTTCAATCCTGGAGTTTTGCTTTCAAGCTACCTCGGTACCAACACCCTAGAAACAATCGATGGCTCGCAAGTTACGGCCAGTAAAAATTAAGTAAGCATGGGAAACAAATAAATGCCTTACGTTTGCCCTCGGCAAAGAAATTTCTGTGTAAATATTGATGGACTTCCACCTCGGGGTCACTAACGATCCGTTAGCTCTGCCGGTCCATCGTTTCAAGCGTTTTCACATGCTCTTCCCAAAGCTAACGACGATTATCAGACTGGCAAGAAGCCTCAAAAACTGCTATCTTTCTCATACGGATGTCTTCTTAGTTTTGTATTCTGGTAGTTGATGGTTGTGTAGTTGTTTGTCTTGGCTGCCTCCACCAAAATGACTCAGCTGGGTGACCTGAGCATGACAGCTGGAATTCAGCCTGGGGCTGAAAAAGAAACACCCCCCAACGCAACCACCTACTCTGTTTCTTCCAACTTCATACTCGTAGACCAGATCTATTAACCTGACAATTCAACCCGTCAGTCATGGCGACCAAGTTATCAGTAGACTTGCTCTATGCCATTGGCGATACGATAAACTCAAGATCCACGCTCGCAGCGCTCTGTAGGGTCTCGAAAGCTTTCAACCATGTCTTCACGCCAATCTTGTACGCGAAGATACATGTTCAAGACTGCGAGTTCCAGCCTCTCCTCCAACGGATCTCAGCTCTTCCATCGGAATCTCACCTCAGATTCACTAAGACTCTGCACGTCGGTCGAAATATACCCCGCCTTCCGTTTATGGGAAGTGGGCTTGATGTCGATACGTGTTTGGAGAAGATGCCGGAATTGCTTTCCCTGGAGTATGTCACGCTTGACTTATTGCTTTTTGAAAGAAATTTGATGCTAATGAAATGCCAGGATCACGAACTCCGTTGGAGAACTGGACTTGTGTGGTGAAGGCCGTACTGCTCTGGACACTCTCGCGAAACGTGGAAAATTGCGACACTTGATGCTCGTGGCTTCTAGAAGTGAACAATTTCCAACTCTCAAGACCGTGTTTACAAACCTACGTACATTATCCTTGCATTGCCTTTCACGAACAGATGCACAGCGTCATGCCGATATTGCTGATATATTAATTGCGTCTCCTCACCTAAGGCATCTTGGTCTATCTAATAGCCCCCGGGAATACCGCAGCCCGATGGATCTCCACATGATTATACTAGAATATTCCGATAGGAGAATGGAGCGCAACATCCCGTTACTCAAAATCGAAGAATTGGATCTGGGAACAGGATTCTTGCCCACGGATGTTCGGGAATTATACACCGACAAACATCTCGATTACCTGCCGCAATTGACTGATCTCAGACACCTGACATCTCTTCAGCTAAGAAATCGAGCCTATCACGAGGATGAGCATGTTTACGTTTATGTTCCTCTCCTCCACGGTGCAGTGAACTTGAAGCACATCGAAGTACAAGTACTGAGCGTCGATATCAAGTATCTCCTCGAATACCTATGCAATGTTTCCCCCGGAGGCCTAACCTCTCTCGCCTTTGTTGGGTTAAACTACCCTTACAACACACTCCTGAAAGAAATAGCCTCTATCATATCTCCAGCACCTCTCCTAGGCCATAGTTGGTGGAATTTATCATTCACCGAGACCTCAGTAATGGAAGGTAATCACTATCTGAAGGACTTCGTCGCGCATTTTCCCGATCTGCAGTATCTCGCATGCCCAATGAATACCGCCAACTTCGAGCTCTTCAAGACATACATGCCGCGGTGGAAACGTCTCCACACTCTCATCATCACCAAGGGAAACTTTCCCGACCATGTCCCAACTACAGTGAATGTGAGCGCACAACTAGATGCAAGGGATAAAGCGAAAGAGGTTGGGGAGACCAAGTGGCAGCCTTTCTCTGCACATCCCGAGATCAGTCGAGTGAGTGAAGACGGACGCGAGCAAGCCAAAGACCGAGCAAGGGAGAGAGGAGAGAAGATTCGGAAGGGGATCGCGGAGGATTTATTCAAGCTAAGTCGGAGCATCTGGCTTTCGAGACCTGGAAGGTATAAAGGAGAACCGTTGAAATATGTTGGGCTTGGGTATCGTGTTTACAGATGGGTCTTGCCTGGACCGGGAGAAGCGGATGGGGAAAGGAGAGTTGAGCAGCTTTCACTTGATGAGGCGAGAACGTTCAAGGAAGTCGAGAGAGCGTTACAGTAAATTCACCCAATTTCGTCATCGGAATGGCTTGCTCGAAAATGCTAATGGTTGTCTGATAGGATTTCACCCAATGGTTCATGGTAGAAGCCTCAAGCTACTGCGTCTCCAGGCCTGGAGCGACGAACGCTGTAGTTAAGCGTGCGAAGCCTATCCCAATGCCCGACCAGCTGAGAAATGATCGTGACCCAAGGATCTCTGCATCTCGAATAAATCGACACATTTACAGTATCACCAACCGTTAAGTTTCCTTTCGACGCATAGGGCTGACTCTCGTGAAGCCCCCTCAGCATCCATCCACCAATCCAACCCGCAGCGGGATTTCATGCAAGTCATCCAATAACCCCGCCAGTAGCAAACCAATACCATCAACACCACCACCGTCATAATCATACGTTCCTGCATCTGCAACTATGGTCTGTTTATGGCAAGGCTCCAAAAAACCCTTTGAACGTCTCCGTGGGATTTGGTTCTGCGCAATACTCGGAGGCATGCGGCTTAGAAGTCCCGGGTATCGAGCGGATGTTTGGCAAACCCCGCGGTTGCCTAGGCTTCAAGAGCAAAGCCCGCCATGAGAAATGCACTGTATATATGCGATGAAGAAATCTTCAATTGGAATCTCTATTCATATCATACTATAATCCAAAACATACTCAATTCACCACAGTTCCAGTGCAGAATTTCCAACTTGCCTTTTCCTGAATTCCGACTCTAGAAATCCACTCTCGGCAAAAAAACAGAAGACTTCCAGAGCAAAACAATCATGTCCGCTCCCAGAACCCGCATCTTCACTTCCCTCGCCCGGACACAATTCCGCAAACAAACACCACATATCCAAACTTTCGGGCGGAGAGCATACAGCATGTCTGAATTCCAAGCGTTGCCGTCCAAGATCATCGAAGGTGCGAAGGGAGACTGGTCGATCCAAGGAAGGAGGATTGTGAATGGTCTTCAGTTGTGAGTAAAGCTATTGATTTTTTATTATTGGCAATTGGTTTATTAAGATGCTGATTTGTCATGATGTAGATATGTACCGATTGTTGCTTGTCTAATGTTTTGGCCGTACGCAGCGGCGCCGATTATGCAGAAGGTTATGACGAATTTGTGATTGTCAAGGGTGAGGTTGAAGAAGAATAGAGGCTATACACATTTGGGACGGTGCATTGCATGGAGTTTACTTTGTTTATGGATAGATACAATGGGCAATATTAGAGATGTTGTATGGGACAGGCTCGGCATAGATCAAAAGCTGGAGCAACAGAATCTGGTCGCGCTCGGGGGTTTACAAGTGCTTGTATCTAGATGGGGTTCGTAAATTAGAAAGCTGCAAGAAATTGCTTAAGACCAATTTTGACTACCGTTTTGATAATGTGGATAACAAGCTGACGGTGGCTGCTCAGTCACTGCTGTGAAAGTAGCCCGCAACTCCCTTAATCCGAGCCTCCGAAATGGCATATGTTGCTATTGCACTGCATTCACGATACCCAAAACGGGGTTGTACGAATCCTTAAGCACCAAACGCCAAAATCACATTCATGTATTTCCTGCCATCACCTCCAACATTATACCTTGCGCCTCTTCACTGAAATAGTGGCTTTCATCGGCGGCAGAATGGACCCCGCAAGGAAAGTGTTAGCGGGTCTGGTGTCGAACGGCTTGACATCGTAATTCAATACGATATACGCCAACAGCAACTTCATCTCCGTTGCAGCGAAGAAGCGCCCAGGGCATGCATGCCTCCCATGACCAAACGAGAGGAAGGTGTCGGATGTAGTGACTGTTGACAAGTTCTTCGCCTCCAAAACCTTGGCGAGATCCTCCTTATTCATAACCCCGTCACCCACCGACGACTTGGTAACGCCTGCTCTAACCCGGGAAAAGCGGAATGCGTCGTAAGTTCTAGCGTTTTCGTAGACGTTATTATCGTGGTGGATGGAGTAGGTTGAAGTCCCGATTCGAGTTCCTTGTGGGAGATGCAGGCCGTCGTTCATGGTCACGCCTTTTGGGTCAACTACCATCCGATCCATACCGTGGCTCATGAATGTTGATATCCGCAAACTTTCTCTGACAGCACTATCTGTCTTGATCAACTTGGCCACGGCATTCTTGTCCCATTTCCCGTTGTTCTCTGCCAGCACGGTTTGAATTTCTTCTCGAATTTCCTTGACATCCTCCGCCGCTGTAGGAGAAGAAAACAAATCAAACAGGATGTTCGTTGCTGTGAAAGTTGATGTGTGAATGGCAGCAAAATTGATGACCATCAACCTCTTGACTATCTTCTCAGGTGTTCTTTCGGCAGGGTCAGGATGGTCAGCAACTTGGTTGAGATACCAGCCAGTGAAATCATTCCACTGTACTTTCTCCCCGCTTGCTTTGGCAGCATCCAATTCCGAAATCCGTCCTCGTATGAAAGGAAGAAGGTATCTAGATGCCTTGTACAGATGCCACCTATTTGGGAGGAGTGGAATCCAGGATAGGAATGGTTTGAAGATTCTTGGTATCATTCGAAGTAGCGCTGCACTGATGGGAATGTCTTGGGCAAATCTTCCCGCATTGTCGAGATAGTCGTCATTCCGGCCTGTGGGAGTTAGTCTCATATTTCAGATCGGGACCAAGAGTGCTGTACATACACAATGGCAGCCCAACAAATATTCTATTCGACGTCCTGGCTACAATCTTCATCATCGTAGAGAACACCACCACATCCGACCACTTCTCCGTGTCCTTTCCCCATAACTCATCAACCCCAACGTTCAGCTCCCCCTCAATGTCAGGAATCAAGGCCCCCAAATATCTTGTTAAGTCTCTTCGAACAACAAGTTCATGGATGGGGTTCCTGGCTAGTGTGGAGTCGAGCAGGGAATAGTCCGTCTGCAGGACTTCGCGCTGCATCTCATTCGCATTGAGAACATGCTCCGCCTGATCGGTTATCCATTTGACTTGCGAGACTGGCACTAGGACCATCGAATGGTCGAAACCTGGAAGAACAAAATTGAGGCCCGACTTGGAATACTGATCCTCCTGTTAGCCTGGGACGGACGATTACATGCGCCCGACTACTTGCCTTTCGATATCCAGATTCAATTGTCTCTAGCACACTTCCAAGACTTGCTATCCTCGTTCGTAGATCAGATAGAAACCCACGATGTTGACCGACCCAAGGTAAGCCCGCTGGGACATCACTGACGTAGTTGAATCTCGAGTGCGTAACGAAGCCTGCAGCTACCAAGGCCACTACTCCAGCAAGGAGGACATAAAGCTGATCAAATGCCATTTCTTTTGCTACTCACCGTCGAGAAATAGAGTCCGAATATAACCCACGATGCCAATAGCTAAAGTACGCTTATTGAAGTCATTCGGGGATGTTGAACATTATGGAGAAGGAGAGTTTCATCAAGGTTTCGCACATCCTCCCCGCCTTCCACGCGCTGATTCTCGCAGGGATACTTTTATGGGCATGACTGAGCACGGATGCAACCATGCCCGACCATAGAACCGGGGTATGATTGCTATCGTAATGTATCGATTGGTGGGTGACACGGAAACATGCATTCGGGTGGGATGGCAATTACTTTGGTGCCAATGGAAAGTCCTAAAATAAAGAGAACGCCGACGCTCCTAGCCTGGACAACCGTAAGCACAAGATGACAGCATTTCAACCGATTGGAATGATAGAATGCGAGAGAGGAGAGCGGCAGCGGCTAAATTGCTTCCCTCTTGATAAGTGGTCATCGTGGGCTTATTCGGCTTGTCGGGATGCTACATGTTTTGGTTTGATCTTGCAGACAGTTGCTATTCACGCAGCCTTCTCAAATTTGATTCCATTCTAATCATAATAGATCTAGGCGCGATGAGTTGAGGAAATGGTCTGCCCGTCGACTTTTATCTTCATTTCGCCATTCTTCATGATTTGTTTTACTGGTCATGGGGTTTTCAAGCCGAGCATGTTCAATTCTAATCTCGCACAAGGCGGACACATTGAAGTATCCTGAACACGCCTGAGCCCGCAGCCTTCTCATCGCAGAGTGCAGTCAATTTTGAGCCCAGAATTGCCTGAGAATGGAGTATTCGAGTGGTAGCGAACAAGGCTGGAATTGTTGAATCATGAACGATAAGTGAGGCTGTCGGAAAATAACAGGTCATTGACACGGTCCGCTCCAATGCAAGGTACCGGGCGTGGTGCCCGTCTGAGACTGTGCCTGATTTCTAAATGCATGCAACAAAGCGGATGCAACAAAGCGGATATCAATTCGGGTCTATTCGCTAAGATTAGAGAAGGCTGGAATTATCAATCTTTATATATAAGATATCCACTTGTTCCTGCCTTGGAATAATTCAGATGATACAAAAATCGACTAGAAATATGATTTCCCTTCTAGATTTCGCCACCAGGTAAGTTCATGAAACACCATCACATCGTGAACCAAAATATTAATTTTCAGGAAAGAGATGAGTGGCAAAGCAATATTTCAGCCTTATGCGACCTCGCCGACAACGAAACAATCAAACTCGTTCTTCTAGCGGTTTCGGCGTTTCTGCTCCTGAAATCATTTCTTCAATCGGAACGCTTTCCTCATCGTGATCTGAACGCCGAAACAGCCCCTCCTCGGTTGTCAATTCCTTATGAGATCTGCTCCCAGATCGCAAGAGCTGCAACATTTGTGGCAGCTACTTTATTAGCAAGCCATCGACATTCTAAATGGCCCACATCACTGCTGTCCGGATATGCGTTTGCCCTCGGCATTTTCGGACTTCTTTTTCGGGCAACTTGGAGGCTAAAATTATTGCGGCATGCTGATGGCCTCCTAATCACGAGCTTTGTGCTTGTTTTGATCTCTGATAACCTTCCTGGCGTTCTTATACACATTTCTTCAGCGGCGGAGCCTCCCAGAGTGTTTCTCACGTCAACACTTGGATTGTGTGTACTGCTTTCGGCATTCACACCCCAAGAATGGGCCCCTCTTTCTGTTTCTCTGGATCTCCTCCATCGTGATCCAAAGGATGGACCAAGCCCGGAGGAAACATGCAATTACTTCTCTTACTATGTGTCATATGGATGGATTACAAACGTGATATTCAAGGGGTTTGGGGGCAAATTGACGCTTGATGATCTACCGCCACTGCCATTCTACGATGAGCCGCTACTCTGGCTGCCTCGTATCAAAGATGCGCGTGCCCGAGGTATTACTACTCTGTGGACTTTGATCTTCCTTCTCCGAGCGGAGTTGTTCAAAATGGTATTTTGTGCAATCTTAACAGCCATTTCCGACCTCATAGCTCCGTTTGCCATGTATCAACTTTTGGACTACCTGGCACATCCCGAACTCGCCATCGTACGTCCCACGCTTTGGGTCTGTCTTCTATTTATTGGACCAATGTCTCACTCGGTTGCGTTTCAGCAATATATATTCACAACCACTCGCCTTATTGTCCGCGTCAAAATTTCTATGGTCCAAGAGCTTTTCTACAAAGCAATGCGTCGCGATGACCATGATGCTGTGTCTGAGAAACTTGCTGAGCTACAGTCAGCAGAGAACTCAAATGGAAGCACACTACAACGATCCCCCTCACTGCCGACAACTAAAGCAGGCTCGAAAGGGAATCTCAAAGGAGGCCAGATAGCGAATATGATATCATACGATGTTGATGCTATCGTTTCATCCCGCGACATTGTCCTTTGTTGCATTACCGGGCCAATCGAGCTGACAATTGCCATGATCTTATTGTATCGAATGCTAGGATGGCCTTCAATGGCCGGACTTGCTGTCATGCTTCTATGTTCCCCGTTACCCACTATTTTGGCGCGAAAAATGTCGAGTGTCCACATTCGCGCAATGAAGGCAACAGACACCCGTATATCTCGGATCATAGAGTACCTACCAGCTATTCGGACGATCAAGTATTTTGCTTGGGAGGATGCTATTTCCGAGAAGATTGATGACGCTAGGCAAAATGAACAGCGAATTATGTGGAAACGTAGTTTGTACGCTGTGGCGATAACTGCGAGTGGGGACTTCATTCCATTGTTTACATTGTTCGTCATGTTCGCCTGCTATACCCTCGGCATGGGAGGCACATTGACGAGTGCCACCGCTTTCACATCTTTGTCGCTTGTTGAGATCCTTCGATCGCAGTTTGCGTGGATCTCAAGAACAACCCGGTATGTTGCGCAGGGCAAGGCATCGCTTCGTCGCATCGATCACTACTTCGAAACATTTATTGGCATGCAACATCATCCTGAAGGGCCGCCGTCATTGACAGATGCAACATTGAGTCGCTCACATGGATCGAACTTCAAATTACGAAACATCACTCTCCAGTTCGCTCAGCAGGGAATGAACGTCGTCACGGGACCATCGGGGAGTGGAAAGACCTCCCTGCTGCTCTCCTTGCTCGGCGAAACCATCTTGGAAGCAGGCGAGGTAACTTGTCCTCGTGACGTTGCGTACGCTGCTCAAAGTGCATGGTTGCAGAATGACACGATTCGAAACAATATTCTTTTCTACAGCGACTTCGAGCAGGCTCGTTACGGTAGAGTTGTGGATGCGTGTTGCCTACTCGAAGATTTCAGACAACTCCCTAGAGGTGATCTGACCCTGGTTGGTGAGAATGGAACCGTCCTTTCTGGAGGACAACGTCAACGACTGGCTCTTGCTCGGGCCATATACTCGAATGCTCCGACCATAATTCTTGACGATGTATTCTCCGCACTCGACGTAACTACCGCGGTGTATCTGTACAATCAGGTTTTCTGCAGTGACCTACTGCACGGCAGAACTATCATCTTGGTCACGCAAACTCCTTGGATTGCTGAACAAGCAGATCTTGAGGTCAGGCTTGATAGTGGGTTGGTGAAGTCTGTTGAAGCCCGTAAAGACTTGGTGCGCATTCCGATCAATATTTCCCGAGTTCTATCAGCTGCTTCGCTGCTTCAGGAGGAGACAGGAGGGGATGCCTTACCTGTTCCTGCATTTGGGAATTTATCGTCAGATCCACACGTCGGAAAAATATTGTCTGACGGTATTACTGGTCACAAAAGAAATCCAAAGGCGCTCTGTAAGTCATATTCAAGTCGTATCTGGATATCGCCCGACCTCCCTAGACAGTGTGATACTCAGCTAATACTAAATTTATAGTCTATGAGTACTTGGTTGTATTCGGCGGCCACAAATATGCCTTGCTTGCATTGTTTACTTCCCTCGCCTCCCAACTCGCATTCTTCGCCGTCACCCTTTGGCTTTCAGTTTGGGTTGGTGCCTACTCCGACAGAGATGCCGTCAATGTGGGATTCTATCTCAGCACATACGCTGCAATTCTAGCCTCTTTCAACATCCTCACCGGGATCAACAGTCTTGTCTTTCAAAACGGAGCATGGAACGCTGCTCGGAAAATGCACAGCCGAATAGTCCAAGCCGTCTTCCGAGCACCCTTGAGCTGGTACGACAAGGTCTCCACTGGTCACATCACTAATCGATTCTCGAGAGATATCAACTCGCTGGATTCGCTTCTCGCAGACTTGGCTAAAGCTGCTATCTTTTTGCTAATCCGTCTGGTCTTGCGAGTGGGGGCGATCGGCTCTATCCTACCAATATTTGCAGTGCCAACGGCGGTTGTTTGCGTGATTGGCTTCATCATTGGGGATATGTATACTAGAGCTGCTGCTTCTGTGAAACGAATTGCAGCCGAGTCTCAGTCTCCAGTCTTCGCCCAGTTCTCGGAAACGCTCGCTGGCTTGAGTGTTGTACGAGCAAGAAGTGGCATGGTAGACATCATGGGTCAACAATTGGCGCGAAAGCTACGAGTGTATGCCAGAGCTGCCGAAGCTCAATACAACTTGAATCGGTGGGTTAGTGTGCGTACAGACTGTGCTGCTGCCGTAGTTGCTTTGGGAGCTGGAGCAATTGCGCTTGTTCGATCTGGCAGTGTGTCGGCCGGCATAGTTGGATTCTCTTTGACCAACGCGATAGGTCTGAGTTCCACTATCATTTCTCTCGTTCGAAATGCGAACGAGTTAGAGATCGAGCTGGCTTGCTTCCAGCGGTTGCAGGAATATGTTGATCTGCCAGTGGAGGAAGAGCATTCGGATTTTGCTGTTGTGGCGCCACCTGCAAGCTGGCCCTGTTCGGGGGCATTGGAGTTCCGGAATGTCACGGCTCGATACACTCCTGATGGACCTGATATTCTCAAAAATATATCATTCACTCTCAAGTCTGGGGAACGTGTGGCAATTGTTGGGCGGACTGGTAGCGGCAAAAGTACCCTTGTCCTCTCACTACTCCGTGTCACGCACATTGTTTTTGGAACAATCTTGTACGATGGCATAGACATCGGACACATACCACTCAAACGCCTCCGTCAAGGACTAACCATCATACCCCAGGATACAGCCCTCTTCAGCGGCAGTGTTGGTGAGAATCTCGACCCTTCCAGCGGGGTTGATCGTCACGATCTGGAGAATGCATTGAGCGCATGCAGTGGCCTAAGCGCGCTATCAAACCAGTCCTCGACTTCAGATTACTCATTGGATCAGATAACATCCGAGGTTTCCCTCTCTGCTGAAGTGATCTCTGGAGGTCGAAACTTCTCGCATGGACAAAGACAGATTTTGAGTCTGGCTCGTGCCCTTGTGAAGCGATCGAAATTGGTTTTGCTAGACGAGGCAACGGCGTCCATGGACTATGAGACGGACGCAGAGATTCAAAGTGTTTTGAGAGAAGAGTTGAAGGGGAGCACGCTTGTTACGATCGCGCATCGGCTGAGGACGGTTATTGATTATGATCGGGTTATTGTCATGAGTGGTGGAGAGATTCTCGAGTAAGTCACATCACTTGAATGCCATGCCTTGGAATTTTAGGACAACGAAATACTGATCATGGCACAGAATAGGAGCGCCGAAGGAGTTGTTCGAGAAAAAGGGAGTGTTTACTGATATGGTGATCCAAAGCAGAGAGGCTGAGGAACTGGTTTCGGCTTTCACATTGAATTAGAAGATTACGGATTGGGGTTGATTACGGGTTGTCATCTGTCTGAAATTTTGGCTTGTGAGGTTAAATATAGAACGAGCATGAAGTGATATAAATCGAAGATATGGGCTCCCCTTCGTTGGAGTTACCGACCTTGCCTTCGGGTTCTCGAGTGAGTACCTGTGGACTGCTCAAGTGGGTTAAGCGAAAGACAATACCCAACTTCAAACGGAATGGAAGAAAGGGGGAGAAATTGTGCACATGGTTGCTTATATCTATAGTCGTGTAATTTAAGACACCATTCCTTGTTATTTTCCCAAACGATCCAGTGAGAGATTTCGATACCTCGGCCATTTGTCAAAGGAAAAAAGTGAATTACCCGTTCCTACCCCGTGAAAGGACATGGCTTCCAGCCCGGTGAACTATACACTGCAAGCAAAATATTTACTCATAACACGTAGCCCAAGGCTTATACCCCTCCGACGTGAACAGCTTCTGCAGCGCTCGTCTCCTAATCCCCACGTTTCCCCCGTCGAAAATAGGTAACACCATTGCATCATTGAGCAGATCCGTGAACGGCAGTGCAAGATCATACGCAGATCTATTCTCTTCAATCAGCATCAGAACACGAGAGAACGAGAAGAGAATGAACATTCTCTGCAGTGAGTGAGGAGGGGGGTTTAACTTACACTCCAACGAGATTCATTGCATCAACAGCTGACTTGACAGCTGCATCCGAGCAGTAGACTTTAGCTTCTAGCGCTAACTCGCGACAGTCATCGTAGTTTGGCAGGTCGGAGTGCAGCTTGGTAGCTGCTTTCCAGGTGAGGTATCTAAGCACGTTCAGTCTCTTTCAATTCTCAAGCTCGCGGATTACAGCATGAAGATAAAAGCATCTTTGTTTACCTCGACGTCTCTGTACGCATTTTGATATCGATCAACAGATCCGCAACGGACTGGCGATCCCCAATCGGGACACTGCCTCCTCGAGGAGATTTGGAGAAGGCCAAAGCTGCGTCGAAGATGGCGCGCTGGATACCGGTGCCCATGGCTCCGACGAGGCATGCTGTTGATATTCAGCGGGAGGGATAATACAAGAGCAAAATGAAGTGGTGTCAATTTACCAGACATCTCAAAACTCATCTGCACGATCGTAGCTCCGGCTCCAGGCGCACAGAGGAGGTTCTTGGCTGGCACCCGAAGATTCGTATACTGATCTCTCCATCAGCTCTTCTAGATCTTAAAAATAGATAAAATACGGAGAACAGTAAAGTCGGAAACATCAAACCTTGACATGTGGTCCAGAAACAGCAGTCCAGCCCGCAACCTGCTGATGTTTCAAGACTTCAAAAGCACCTTTTCCAGCCGCTGCAATATCTTCACGTCTGACCATGAGGATCATGATACGAGCAGCTGGAGGTGCATCGACGGGGATATCAGGATTAGTACAGCGACAGACGACACATTGCAGTTCTGCTCCTTGGAAATCCCAACCTGCGCAGTTCGTTGCCCAGGCTTTCTCGCCGTTGAGAACCCACGTGTCGCCATCGAGATAAGCGGTGGTTTGGAGTCCTGGGGCGCCGTCTTCAAGCCAATTCGCCTAGATAATCATCAGCAAAATCCTAAGTCTATGAAGAAGTGTTAGACTGAGAATGACTAGAAGGCAACTTACGACTCCGCCCGGTTCAGTAAACACCAAACTCGCCAACGGCGAGCCTACACCACTCAGAAATGGGGTCAAGAATTCCGCAAATTCGGGTTTGAACCCAAGACATAAAGGCGTCAATCCCAATCCCGTCCCGAATATCGTAAGACTAGCAGCTCGTTCCACGGCAGACATCTCCTCGACTAGAATAGTTGCTTCGATCAGGCCATTGCTAGTGCCACCGATAGGAGCGGGAATCTGCCCTTTGATGAGTCCGGCTTTGACGGCTTCCTCGTAGAGGGGTTGAAGTGACTGGAAGCGTTGTGCGTGAGAGGGGATCTGATCGTATGTTGCTTTTGCGGTCAGGAGGTGGGTGGAAGCGAATGTTCGAGCGGCATTGCGGGTTGCGAGCTGGCTTGGGGAGAGGGTGAAATCGATCATTGTAAGATTAGGAATAGTCTCGTTTGTTGATATTCCTCAAATAGGTATGGACTTCACTTTTTTTCGTTCTGTAAGGTTGTCAGTTTATATACCATGAGCTCTTGCTTATGGTTAGTGCTGATCGATCGTTAGTTGGTTGATGCTAGTGAAGATATGATGGATAGGGTGATGTACGTGCGGCCGCACGAAGAAAGCGGGGATGAGAGAGGGGCCAAGGCTATAGATAGAACCTGCTTATAAGGTAAGCTCTAGATCTTACGAAGTAATGACATGGAGCCCGGGCAAAAAAAAAAAAAAAAAAAAAAATTTGGGGGGGGGGGGCTAAGGTAGTGAGCACCGTCTGCTGGATGTGAATTGGATGGACACGGATCAAGGAAGAACGAAGTATCAACAACAGGACCATTTCAAGACCCGGTGTAACTGGACTCCAGATGCCATGTAGCATGTTTCGGGGCTATTCCCAGTGTCGAAGCAAGTGGTATATACATGAAGAGAAGAACATCCAAGATATCTACAGCCAGCAGCAAGTAGCTCTTCCATCGACACTGTACCTACGTCCACGGAACCAAGCACCTTCCTCCGATCAAACCAAATCCACCTTCCTTCAATAGAACAATTCCACGGCATCAATGATCTAGTCTAGTCAGCGTCACTATGCTCAGGCATCCAAGGAAGAAAACTCACAATATTCGGACTCAAATACGCATCCCCACCCGTCCCCGAAATGACCGCAATCGAAAGCGTATTCGTCCCCGCCACAAGATTCCCAGCCGGAATGACACAATCGTACACCTCCCCATATCCCCTATACGCACCTCTCGTGACACCCCGACTATCAATCTTAGTCGGCGCCGCTGGCGCAGCGCACACATAGCTATTCGCCGTAACCTGCGGCCTACCCCCAGCAAATGACAGAGTGGTCGCGATTCTGAATGTAGCTGCAGTGGTAATTGCTGAAGAGAGGCTGAACTTGATAGTCTGCGGAGTATTCACAGCTTTGAAGAGCGCCATTGGGAACGAACTCGCAGAACTCGATCCCACAGTCCATGTTCCCGGACTCCAAGAGGACATGCGTGTGTCAGAGGGGTGCATGCGGAGTTGCTTGTCGGCGTTCAGGAAACCGGTGGGCGTGCCGTCGTAGTCGCCGATCTTGAAGACGGTCGTGTGGCTGCTTGTTATGATGGCGTTGGTTGCCGAGATGGATTTTGTGGCTGTGGCTGCTGCTGCTACGGCCTGGAGTGCGATTCTTTAGATTTTGTCTACTTTGATCGAATCTATGAAAGGGGTGGAAAATGGACTTACCACTGTTGCAGTCGCTGCCAGAAACTCATTCTGGTACAATGCCATGGTATATGTACCTGCCACAAGAGGAGGAGAAGTGAAAGCTCCGGATGAAGAAGCCTTGACCCAGTTCTGGTAGTTGGAATTATACCAATGGACAACGATAGGTAGGGATGTCGATACACCGGACGCAGTACCTTTCACCACTCCTCGACCAGACGGACCGACATAACCTGTGAGACCCAGGTCTGCAAAGAAACTAGTGTCGATTCCAGACGAAGAAGGGATTCCGGAGCGGGAGAAACTCATCACGTAGGGTCCGTGGAATCCCATGCGATACGATTCTGTCTGGACATGGCCGGAGTTCATGTAGAAAGTTGCGGATTGGTAGCTGGATAAGCGAGCAGTGTCAGCCTCTTGAAGAGTGGATGTGATGAGATGATTCATTACCTATCAACGAGATTGAGGTTAATGTCCCTGAAGAATGGTCCACCGGAACTCTTCTCACGAGATAGCACGTTCGTGACATAGCAGGCATGGACGGACGAATCTGAGGCAACGGCGCAATAGACATCATCATCGATGAAGCGCTCCGAGGAGTAGAACTACAAGTATCATGTCAATTCATCCTAGACTTCCATTCCCTCTGCACCACAGAATAGAGCTGAACAGAAAAGAAAACTCACTTTGCTCCGAGTCTGTCCTGAGACAGTATACACATCCGACGCCTCGATCGCAGTACCACCGCTGATATCCGAGACCGAACCCTCTTTATAGGCAACAGGGAGGTTGGTAAGACGATAGATAAAACGGAGTTCTCCCACGGTCGGCTCGGAAACTGTGTACGTTCCCATGTAGATGAGACTCGTCCCATCCTCGAAGATGTAGTAGTGAGTTAGATCAAACGAGTCGTTGTTCGCGACGCACTTCACTACTACACGGGTTCCTAAAGTACCGAAAAAGGACAAGGTCAGATGAGTTCATAGTATGGTAGAGTAAATTCAGGTGGTACTCGGTATGAATTTTACAGTAGGCAGAATTGAGAAGTTAAGGGTGTTTACCAACGGTGGTGTAGGATACAGTTGCAGAGCCTAACCCGGATGCGATGTGTGAGGCGGTGCTTTGGTATTGGTATTGTGTTCCGCGATAGAGGATCGATGTGATATCACATGTGCTGCGCGAGACGGCCACAACGAACCCATCAGAGCTGCCGCTGTCAATGGTGTAACTAGCCGTGGACGTCGTGACGGAAATCCCGAGAGCGGAGGCAGCGAAGCCAAGGATTGTAAGGATGAGAGGAAACATTATGGGCTTGAGGACAAGGACATGCAGCTATAAAAAACGGAGGGGAAAAACAGTACTTCATCGCTTCTTGGACATGCTGGGTATTTATGTGTTCAGCGGAAGGAGAACCCACCGTACCTTGTCCAGGGATGGCATTCATTCATTTCCCCTTGAACTTACTTTACTGGAGGAAAGACGAGATGACGGTGGAGAGTGAAAATGAAGATCTCGGTGAAAGAAAGGCGAGCTGGGACCTCGAAATGTCGTCAGATGGGAAACAGGCCGGAGGTAGAAAGCCCTCCGCGAAAGTTGCACTAATCCGCAGAATCAACATCTCTTTTGGGTGCTTTTGGGTGGGGAGAGAAGGTACCGTGACGTTAATTGAGAACGCGCGTGCGTGCGTGCTTACTGAGAAATTAAAAGAATTGCTCATAACAATTTTTCATCTATTTTATCCAATCATGGGACTTGAAAATTGGATAAAAGGAGTAAGAGTTCGGGGTCGTGAGTTTTATCCCCAAAGATTCCACCACTCACACAAGCGAATCCCACAACCGTTGACCGCGGCGGGCGATCATCTCTTTTATCTCGGCGCATTTCTGAACGAAAGCTTGTTTTCCCGGGCTGCCGGTTTTGGTTTTGAGGGGTAAAAGAGTTTACCGGTAGACAGTTGGCTTGCGGGGTACTCATATCCTTACGCTGCATTCCTAGGTAAGGCACAGCAGCGCCAATGGTAGGGTAAGGAAGAACTTATCGCTTCGCTTCGAAAGCTGTGATGGTTTGTTGTTGGAACCAAGATGAAGCAAGGCGAGGTGATATCCCAACTCCAAGGGCCGGAATGCAACCAAGCTGGTGACGCCCACAGAGTCTCTGTATGATATACAATTCATTGCAACCCATATTGCTGGACAAGAAAAAGCGAGGAAGTCTCAAATCCAGAGCTCAACGCAATTCAAACTCCTCAAACTCATCCCCCTCATACTGCGACAACTCATCGGGAACTCCTTTCAGCATCCCAATTCTCTGAAATGTCCGTTCTGTCCCAGAAACCTGCAGTAGTACAAATGCAAGACTATTCGGCAGTGTTCCAGCCGTGATAAACCTATTTCCACTCGTCTCCTGTGGGGCCTTCACCTGAGTAAGCTGCATCAGATGAACAGCACATCCAACGAGTTCCAGACATTGCTCTCTTCGATCAACACTGAAAACGCACTCGATACCATCACGTTCCAGCACAGCGGCATGAGTGTCCCGAGAATCATCTATCCCCGTCAATACAATTTCAACGACCTTTCCTTTCACGAAAAGGGATCCGCCTGTCCACCTGGAGTAGCTGATCGCTGGCATGGTCATCGAGTAGGCGCCGTCTGGTCCCATTGTCATGGTGACTACTGGAGTTTTCGGTTTTGGCGTCTTCCCCAAAGCAGTCAGTCGATAAGGAGTTCCAGAACCCGCGGTTCTTGCTGTCGGGTATATCTTCGAAAGAGGATTTTATATCGTTCCATGTGACTGCGAAGCAACGGAGTGTGGTTTCCTTGCTGCCCCAGGAAGGCCAGTGGAAGGGAGTGTCGATTGATGCCCACGACCAGGATGGAAAGCTGCACTGGGTCCGATCTCTTGACCGCACTGCTTCTTTGGACATCAACATCTATGCGATGTAGCTACCGATGTCTCGTTCCCAGAGGCCGGCCAGGCACTTGCCGAGATACCTGCCTTCTCCGCTGGCAAGCCTCGATGCTAGACCTGCCAGAGCGGGGAGGGTATCAGTAGCGTAGCCAAGGCGTTTGCATCAGTACTGCCCAATGATCTTACTCCACTCTTCAGAAAGATGCCACGGCGTGTGGTCATTACGAAGCGCGTCCATTCGGGGATCTCTCTAATCGAAGCGAACCGTGTTCATCCGTCTCCGAATCAAGTTATTGTCATTGGAGAAATGGCGTAACATGCCACACTCGGAATGAGTCGTCTGGACACATTCCCACACGAGTCTCGTTTTTCGTATAATGCAGGGTTCGGCGGCTGAGTAGACGTTCTTGGAAACACCACGCTCACTGAAGGATAGGATGATCTGCCAAGTACCTCTCTCGTTTCTGGATAGCTGCCTTTTCGATATCTTCGTTCTTGTCCTATTGGAAGTTATATGCTCGACTCTGCCTGAAAGCTTCATGTGACAGTCTTTCGCGGACGAAAACTTTCATCTCTGTCCCATCATCGTTCATAGTTGTAATCTCAGTTAAAGTAAGCTAGTGAGAAAAACACCCACCTGTATCGTCCATCGACAGCGTTGCCGAGATGACAATCAGTGCGTCATGGTAAATCGTAGCCATATTGGCTGCTTCGATTTCCCAATCTCTCTTGTCGTCTTGAATGATGCATAGCGGGTCTATCTACAGATATCTGATGCCGAGTCTTCGCGTGATAGATACCGCGTCTTGGAAGGTCTTTGATAGGTTCGTCAATGGTATATTCTTCTTTCAATGCTTGATCGTCTTCGTCGTTGTCTTGATAGGAAGATGGTTTCTCCACGCATGACCGAGAGCTCAATAAACACCGTCGGAGAAATTGCTCTCGAATAGCTGGATTTTGGGGTTGTCCTCCTCTTCACCTATATCAACAACACGCCGTGACAGTGAGTGTGATGAAGTGATCGGCATCGCCATAAAGGCAGTCTGAGAGCCGCAAAGAATATGATTCTTGCCACATTCATCGATCCAAGTCGATATCTGCGCCTTGCACTCATCGGAGTTGGACTCTATGGCTATCGTGCGTGCGGGTCTAGCTTTGGTCGGATATGAGCTTTGCGAGGGGAATGCTCGTCCATTTTCGAGCCTATTTTTTGACACGGCGAGTCCTCTGCGACTACTTCTGTTAAGTGAATCTCACACCAAAGTATACCACTACCGAGGTAACACACATGGCCCTGCAAAGAACTCCATTTCCCTCGGCCGGGCTTCTGAATTCCGGTCATTCTCACCCGCCACAACAGAGGAACCGGGGAGATACGTTGCATGTAGAGCTTGACCGGTAGGCTTGGCTTCTGCTGTGGTCGCTGATCTGTCTCCGATATCTTCAAGAAGCATAGGTTTACTATTATCCAAATCCGAAGGCTGGAAGAATATAGTGAGTTCCGGGGTTAGATTGACGTCGACACTACTGAGAAGCACATGTCAAAATCACGTGACAGTGCGAATTAAATCCTACAATGTCTCTAAACTAGCCGTTATAATTCATATTTTTCAGAAAGAGGCAAGTTTTCAACGATACATGATTCTCTGATGATCTTAAAGGACATTGGAGAAAAGGGTACTGTGAGATTGTGAGGCACATTCCTGTGATCTGCTTGGCGGGGTAAATTCAAACGAGCAAGGCTGTGATTGAGCCTTCCCTTCCGTTCCCCAACCACGACTTCACTCACTCTCCAACAACCTCGAACGTCACTCCCCAAGCGCAGCGCAACTACAATCGTCCATGCGCACATACGCTCCACAACCACGAGCACAACCGGCGGTGGATTGTAAGCCTGGACATATTGCGCGAATCGAGCAATAGCTCCTCTGCGACCTTGCGGCGAATCTCACGACCTTCTTCCTAACTGCAGATAGGCTCTAATCGACCCGGAGCAGTGAGAAGCTTCATTTGAGCTTCCACAGAACCTCTCGCTTTTGGCAAGCTATTGAATATCAAGATGTCCTCTTCAGACGATATACCGACTTCAACTTTTCGACCATTTGCCTCCCGTTGGGCTGGCGCGAGGATATCTGGCAGCGCTGGTGGACCGTTCCTAACTCCAATTCAAGCCCCGGACGTCGGGTCTCCAGTCACGAAGCGGAAGCGTCCAAACCTCGTGTAAGTCAGCTTCATTACCTCTACAGTATTGAACTCTACTGACATCCGCAGTGGTCCCCAGACAATCGTCAAAGTGAACGTTCACGCCTGTGGCGACGGATTCATTGACGGCGACGATACCCACCACCAATCCTTCCCCATACACAAGAACCACATCTGCCACTACTCCCCCTTCTTCGACGCCGCATTCAACGGCAACTTTGCAGAAGGCGAGAGCCAGGAAGTGGACTTGTACGAAGTCAAGCCGGAGATATTTGGAATCTTCGTCAATTGGCTATACACACAAGAGATCGTGTCTGGAGATGGAGAAGCTCCATCTGTACGAAGCCTGGTCTACCTCTGGCTCCTCGCAGATCGAATCCTTGTTTCGAGTCTGCAGAATCAAGCTATCGATCTGATCGAGCGGACTAGACAGCAGAAAGGCAATGATAGACTACCCTCGGAAATCTTCCCCATCATCTATGATAACACGAATGCGAACAGTGGTTTGCGGTTGTATGTGGTTAGGGTCTGCTCGGCTCCGTATCTAGCACAGATCAAGAATTCGAAGAATTACCCTCCACAGTTTCTGCTAGATATCGTTAATGCTATTCGGGACAGGTCGACGGGGAAGGATAGGTTAGCTTCTGTTTTGATGACGCCTTATCATGTCCCAGAAGAGGGGGGTGGGGGAGATCGTGCTAAGAGGCTAAAGACACAGTGAACATGGGAACGGGGGCTTTGGGGGAAGGCTAGGGGCGTATTTGGCGTTTGTATCTGGTTGAGCGGCGGGTCTGGAGTTTAAGTACTGTAGGTTGCAGATCGGGAATTAGGGATGGCCTCTGTCCAGGCTTGGACGGTCCACTCTCAACGAATATAGGCCGGTACAATTCCGTGCTACAAGGCGTTGGTCTGCGTTGCTTTGGCGGAGTAACTTCAATGGCTATTTTCTAGGTCGGCACAGCATTGTGTTCAGTGTGTATTCTTAGTGCCTTATTCAAAAGCTCATCATGTTCTCATCCATTCCTCTGCGCTTGATGATGGTTCGATATTGTAGACCATGAACCAGGCAAGTTTGTATTATCGTGACAAATCCCACCAGCTCTGCCTCGTGTTGCATAACATGTTGGTTTTGTTGCAGGCTGGCGCTTATCAGTATTTGCCAACAGAGCGCTTTTGACGACATATCGTGCACTACATCCAACTTCTTTTCATCTCTTAATTGTCTAACAGTCTGTTTTGTCCTCATTCTGGGCAGAGAGCTAGATAGTCTTCCACGTTCGTCTCATTTCCTAATTGTTTGTTGTCGGTAGATGAATCAGCTGGTCTCGAGTACAAAAGCAGGCCTTGATATCCCCCCCCCCCCCCCCCTGCTTGCAAAGATATGAGTAGGAACTAATTTTTCCTCACCGAGATGGAGGAAAGCCGATTTGCCGCCTGTATGCTGCAGCTGGATTATTTATTGCTCGTTATGGTGGCTGACTGGTAGCTTTCCTTCCACCGGCTCCCCGCACCATCCATCAAGCTTCATGCAACTTGACCTTCACTCCATTTGCACTACAACTCGTCATGGTTGAATGATATCTCGCTTCCGGCTCAGGGTCCATGTTTTCCATCTTATCATACTTCTGCAGCAGCCGCAACATGATGTAGCTCGCTTCAATGATGGCATATTGCTGACCGACACAGATCCGTGGGCCACCATTGAACTTCCTCTCAGTCAGTATTATCCATTCCAAAATCAGATCTGACTTACTGGTATGTACTCCCACCCAAATTTCCTCCCCTCCCACCTTTCAGGCACGAATTCATTGGCATCCGGACCCCAGATATCCTCTCGACGATGGAGGACATAAATACTGTAGAAAACCATCATACCCTTCGGCACAAAAACCTTGCTCTTCCCATCCTCACCTCCACCCCTCGGCAGCGTCGTATCTTTATTCGCCTCACGAAAGTTATACGGCACGATCGTTTGCAGTCTGAGCGCTTCGTTCAAGCAGTACTGCAGGTACTTGCAAGCCTTGATCTTCGCGAACGTGACAGATCCAAGATCACACTCTTGATACGTCCCGAAATCCTCAATAATAGCATCGCGAAGCTTCTTATACCGCGTTTGATCTCTCACCAGCTCAAAAAGTAGCCATCCGATCAACGACGCAGTCGTATCTCTCCCCGCGAGGAGGAGATGCAGGATCTGTGATCTCAATTCAATCGGATCCTGCGTTTCGTTGGCGAGTGCCTCGAGGAACACATATCCTCCTTGATCATCACTTTCCGCATCTTTCTCGATTTTCTCCTGTCGTTTCCGGAGATGCTCGGCTACGATTGTGTCCACGTATTGATTACACGTCTTGATAGCCTTCTTCCAGCCTTTCGGGATGCAGAGATGGGGATACGGTTGAAACTTCGCTCGCGTCGCCAATCCTACATTCCCAATATCGAACGCCTCTCCGAAAGCCTGGGCATCTGCTCCCGTCCCCGCACCAGCATTCCCTTCAGCACCCTTCCCCTCCTTCTGGCTTTTCAAGAAGATACTTTGACTGTCCGCCGATTTACCCAGCAAAAACTCCGTTGCAGCATCAAGCGTGAGATTAAACAAAAGCGGCTGCAAATCCAACTCCCTAGTCCAACCCTCCTCCTCACCACCACCACCAATACCCTTAATAGCACTGACAAGAATCTGAAAATGCCTCTCCTCAAGCTCCAAATCACTAATCTGGGCCCTCGCAAACTGCGGCCTAATCAACGCCCTACTCCTCTCCCACTCCTTCCCATCCTGCAAAAAGATCCCCTTCCCCAGAAACGGATGCGCGTTCAATCTCCTCACCTCACCGAGGTCGAAATCCTCGAATTGCGTCGCTAGGAGGGCTTGGATGTTGGGGATGTCGGTTGTGAAGAGCCGCGAGGTGCCGAGGACGCTGGTGCTGAATGTTAGGTGCGGGAAGGAGGAGGAGCGCGCTAGGAGGTAGGAGGGGAAGGTTTTGCTGCTGATGGCTTGCAGTGCGGCGAGGATGTGGTCGATTCCTAGGGGGTGGGTGTTGGGTTGGATGGGCGCGGGGAGGCAGTTGAGACGGCTGGCTGTGAGGCGGTTGTGGTGCGCGAGGAGGAGGGAGTGGGCGAGTTTGTAGAGGATGAAAACTCCTAGGAGGGAGAGGATGAGGGGGCCTGTGGGCAGGGAAAACATCGTTGGGGGGGGGCGGAGGGGGGGGTTTTCTGAGAGAGGTGATGTTTCGAATCGAATATTCAATTCTTGATACTCTCTTGAATTCCCCGAAAAGCAGTATGAGTAGTATCTTATACACGGAAAGTCGTCGTCTGGCGTCGTCTAGCAACGACCGCTCTTGTTTATCGCCCACGACACAAACTCAACGAGGGGAAGTAGCCTGTAGATATACCAATGATGTCAAGCAGCAGCCTACTTGAGAGCTGGTGCAGGTTCTCGGAGTGGGGTACGAGAGATAGCGGTACGGTGGGAGGTACTTTGTGCCTGAATGTTACTAGGCTCGGAGGAGGTCCGCTTATTGATTCGTGGGATTTCAAACGTGCAGGTTGAGGTGCCGCGTTTGTGCATGAGAGTTATCACGTGGATTTGTTTGTGTGTAGGTGCACGATGAATTATTGAATGTATTTTGGGGAAGTGGAGGAAGAGGCAAAAAGGGTATAGAATTTGATATAATATTGGACTAAGTAGCTGTTGTTGATCGACAGAGGAGGTTGAGTTGGGAGCCGTGTCAACCGAACCGAGGTTGTGGGCGTTCTGGGGATGCGGCCCGTGCAGTTGAGTGCTTTTTTTCGAACCTTTTTATATATAAATTATAATTGAAAAAGGAAACCATAGTTCCTTTCCCCTAGAGACTTAGCTTTTTAGTATGTTACTTGAAATAGTTTAGTCTTTGTTAAATCAAGCTTAAAGACTTAAGACGAGTCGAGCTAAGCGAGTACTATGGGCAGTTCAGGACCAGAGAGAGGTTTAAGCTAGGAGAGCCCTTTATTCTTGATTAGACTACAAAAGTTCGCATTAAGTAGAAACCAGCTTTCTAGCGCCTTCAGTAATTCCGCGCTAATCCTCCTTAGTACTAGTTTATTGTATTTAATAGACTTAAAGACTCAGAAGAATGACGGAGATTATCAAGTCACAACCAAAAAAAAAATAATAATAATAATAAGAGAGCTGCTCTAATCTTTGAAGTGCCTAGAAAGGTTTTTTAATAGTGCTTTGCTTTAATAACTTGATTTCAATCGTGCAAATCTTAATAAAAGAAAAAGCTTTCCTCTACATCCCGTGACACCCCCAGACACATCTGCCTAATAATCTGCCATGATTGGTCACGATATAGTCGCTACCTGTGTGCTAGCCTAGCCAGCACGACCCCGAAAGCTCTCTCTTCAGTATTACTATACTTCTTGATCTAATACTACGTTAGAGTACGTAAATACTTCTAAACCACTTACAAGGCATTATGTACCTTGCTAAGGGGTGCCCTAGCCCCCCCCTTCAGACTCCCCTCCCGCCCCCCTCAATTCCCTCGGGGTTGAAGAGAGCCAGGAGGTACGAAGGTACAAGAGCTCATCGAAGATCTTTCTAATTGGACCCCGTCAAATCAATCACAAGAGGTATGTATACAGTGAAAGAAATACGTGTATTTTTTCGAACTTATGAAACGCATTTTTCGAACCAATTAAACGCATTTATTAAACCAATCAAACGTTAGCGCGAAAAGGGGCCCAACAGTAAGATATGGAAACGCATATTATTTTTAGTATATATGCCTCGCGCCGCAGCGCTAAGATCGAAGTCGGTTGTTTGGAGGTAGTGGGTATCGGCGATGGCCCAACAGCCGTCTCCTGCGGCGACCTTATACACCGTACATGTACTATCTGACTGAGGCTTAGGAGTATATGTCGGGAGGGCACCAGCACTGTAACAAACATACTGTTTGAGCTGAAGAGTCGAACAGAGGGTGGAAGACGGGTTGTACTTGGTAAAGTCGTTGGCTGAGACGCCGCAGCGACTCGCGAGAGAGGCACAACTATCTCCGCTAATGGCCTCGATGGCTCTACAGTCCGCTCTAGCACCGAGTGTGAGCGCCCGAGGTCTGGACAGAGAGCGAGCAGCAGTAGGAGAGTCCAAGTCCAGGTTGGTGGTAGAGTTGGTGTCCTGAATCTTGGACACGAGCACCTCCATTTTTCTTGTCGCGCTGGCCAAAGCTGTGCTTCCATTCAAGCACAGCCCATTCGTCCAGCCCCTAACCACGCCGTGGACAGCCGAGAGATCCTCTAGAGCGGCAGCAAATGTGCCGATGGTCAACTCGGCGTTTGCTGGGCTACAGACCTGCGAAGCCGAGCTTCCTAGTGACTCCACGAAAGATTCCAGAAAGTCTTTCGCACCCTTCTTGGTGACTTCTGCGCCAGAGTAGAGGCCCACCACCACGGACCCTGACTTGGCGGAGAGGATGCTGGCTCCGCATTGAGCTCCGGACTCCATGAACATACCCAGCATATAAGCTGCGGAGGCTATATCTTCTATGTTTAGCAGCGTCGACGTGCTGGAGCGCCTGTTAAAGTCTGCCGAGCCACCAAGTTGATACGTGACCGAAATTTCGAATGTTTTGGCACCCAGCCAGTAGAGACGAGTAGTGGCGGGATCGAAGTGCTTGTTTTTTCTTGCCCCTCTTAAGCTTGGAGCATGTCCTGGGATAAGAACACGACACCAAGATCACCCTCTACCATACAAGCGCGCACAGTGAGAATGCTGTCTGGCCCATCCTTGTCGTTCTGGACGTTGAGATCAAACGGGAGGCTCGTCGCATTTGACCAGGTCGGCCACAGAGTGAATGTGTGTCCAGTTGGCAGGGCTGGGACCGGCATCACTGCACAAGGCAGGACAAGATCCGGGGAAGTAGGTATCGGTGGTAGGGCTACTGGTGCCGCTCGTACTTTCTACAGTGATGAGAGCTATGAAGCCTGTCCAGGCAAGCATTCCAATTGCCCTGGAGATGACTGAAAATGAGAGGCCAGAGCGGTTCATCGTGTCTACAGACCAGACCAATGCTATCTTTTAGAGACGGCACAAGAAAAAGTAAACGAAGCCAGCTCGGCAGGATGATAGCTGAGAAGAATGGAGAGGACAAAGGAGGAGTGATGAAGCTGCGTGAAAGGTAGGGCAGGATGGGATGCCGTTGTGCGTGCTTGATATGCCCCTCGACTTCCACTTCGCATACTCATTCCTGTTTCTGATCTAATGACTTACGAGTTACACATGCAGGACCACATACTCCTTTTTTTCAGTTGGCTGATATTATAGAGCAGGGAACCGACGAGTTTCCACTCCTTGGCAATATTGGAGTCCAACTCAGACTCGCCGAGCCTTGCTCCTGGGGTTCGATCAGTAAACCTCGGAGTGGAGAGCTTCACAGTCTGAGGATTTTTTTCATATTTTTTTTGTCCACAGAAAGTAATCACATACCGTATTCACTCAGTCAATCGGTACGTTCCACTGCTTAAGGTTATTAACTCATTTCCGGGCTGAGGCGAGGGTTGATAGGCCAGCTGGCTTGAAACCTTTCCTTCTCGATTGGAAATCAACGTGGTCGAAGCTTTCAGACAGCTCCACTGTCATTCTATTTGTTGTATAACTCTTTTTACTGGCTTATTAGCCCTGTCAAGACCCCTCCGCTTGGACTGAGGCAGTGTGAAAATCATACTCACAGACAGTGGATCGCGCCAATTGACTGAGTGGATACGGTACTCAGCCTATCAAAAAGAGTGGTCGAGGCTCCGAGGACCTGCAGTTGGCTCCGCGGACCATTTTCGCAATTCGGACTTTCTGCACCAGATAGGCAGGTACTGATGCCGGCTCAAGGGAAGTGTCTCTTTTTGGAGTCCCTGAAGTTCACTCCCCATAGTGGAATTGAGCCAGATGAAGATGGCGAGCTGATCCACAAAAATGGATCAGCATTTCTTTGGAGGTGTTGAGCATACTGTATGCCGCTCGTCTCTTGTTTTGCGGGAACTGTACGCCCGGAGATATTGCGTGTAAGTGATAACAGACATCCTGCTCCAGATTTATCTCTCATTTTTCTCGTTACTTGTCAGGACTGACATTCTTGTATTCCGTCCTCACTTTTCTTACTTGCACACTTTTCTCACTTGCTCACTCGATAGGAGATTCCATCTCTGACGCGGTTTGCCAAGATGAGTGCCTTAAACAGGTCTCCTTACTACCTCACCGATGGCCAATTTTTCATGAATGGTAGCAATATCATCTCTAGAAACTAGAACAATATTTCCAATACTTTCTTGACTCCCGTCACTACCCATTCGACTCCTATCACAGGTTACGACTGGACGAAGCCCTTTCCAGGGAGTGCTCTGTCCAGTTACGATGTTAACCTGACCATCTCCCAAGAGATGCACATATCAGAGGACATTGTGGAAGATGCCACCACCGTCTTGTCTTCGCTGACATTTGGCACCCCCGAAAGTATCATGCTTGACCAGGCGCAGCTAAAGCCCATGGGCCAGTCGTGATTCGTTTGCCATCACGTATTCATCTCGACAAAGTCAGAGGTTAAGAAGGCAGTGGATGGTGGTGCGGCGTGTTTTTTTCGGCTTTCGCTTACAGCAGACTAGTGTCTCGCTTATTCTGTTTTCTTCTACTGTATGTTGCGATCTGTGTCTTACTACTACCGTATCCACTCACACAATTCTCGCGGTGCCACTATACAAAGCTGTAGCCAATTTTCTGGTTGAGGTAGAGGTTTGATAGGCCAGCTTTTATTTTGCAGATCAGAAATCAACGTGGTCGTAGCTTTTCCAAAGGTCCACTGCCAATTTGTTCTTTCCCTCGATTCTTCTGACTGGCTACTTAGCCCTGTCAAACCTCTCCATTCTGAGTGCACGTACGTGGAGTCTCGCGATTCTGGTGGGTGGATACGGTACTCACTCTTTGCAGTGGTCTACAAATGGGCCTGGTCAATAAGAAGGATCGTTTAAGTTGCCCTATCTGCAGGCCATAGAAAGAAGCGAATACGATTCTTATCCTTCGATGCGCCTTCACCGCCTGAAAGTCTTTGTGAGTACCCGCTTGCACTGCCCGGAGTTGGCGGGTTTATATTCAAACCCCACTAAAAACGGTACTTTGTATTGCATATTCTGGACGGCAGTGCTTGAGAGAGTTTAGCTAAGCGCCCTGATGGAGTAATTTGAGAATCTCAACTTTGGGTAGGGAGCGGGTAACGTTGTGGGTTCCCTGCGCACAGTTTCTCGTACATTGCGGCCGTTCTCGGACCTGCACACGAAATGAGGTTCCCCTATTATTGTACCAGAAATAGAATACTGGCTCTGCAAGTGGAAAAAGCCCCAGACCGAATGAAAGCCCTCAACTGTTACTCGTGGCCACCGGACAATTTTCGAGTTCCGATTCATCGCAATCATTTATCCTGTAATACTCTTCATCCCTTCTGCGCGTCCTGGTCAAGACTTTAGTATACTTTTTTTCACATGTACCCTCAGGATTCGGGATCAAAAGATAAAGGGTCTTAGAATCGATCCCAGATCAGTAGGATTCAAAGGGCAGGAAATGCTGACCAGTTGATATAAATTGCCCGGTCAATCTTTGGCTGAAGCCATATCGAATATAGGCTGGTCCTGTCATACGACATCTGGTGCCCACCCCATTCGAAGACTACCGCGCGTGCTTCAGCGCAGACTGTGGCAAGCAGGGGAACTCTGGCATTCTGTAAGGTGGTTCGGATGGGCCAATAGGCTTGACGAGACTCTTTGCCGTCGAGGAGCGTGAAGGGGAAGTCTTCCTCTGCGATGCGGCGAGGAAGACAGGACTTCCAAATGAGACGACGAATCTCAAGGGGGAAGTGTTTGAAATGAGGGAACGAGTCTTGAGTATCCATGCTGGTTTGAGTTGTGGTGTACGGTGAGGTGAGAATTTAGTCGCAAGGTGTGTTTATTTGTGAGTTCAAAGGAATTGAAGAGTGGAGGGCGAAGATGCCACTTTTATTCCTTGGCCGTTTACAACACCCACGTGATATTTGTATCCTTGATCTGATTAATTCTGATTATATTATATAGCCCCACATCTCGATAATTAATCGTTACCTAATCCAAGAGTTATTATACTTAGAAATACTACACATACGATACCTCCAATTACTAAATAAGGAGAGATTTAAGCATTTAAGGATATGTTTTCATTAGCGTTATTATTTTTAAAGATTAGCAAGGAAGTTAAGTAAAATACAGCGTTAGGATTTTAGTAAAAGTATTATATAAAAAAAGTTAAAAAGGTTATAGGATTAATAATAGAATTAAATTAGAAGAGATTAATAGCGAAAGGAAAAGCGAAACTTGGCGATACGAACTTAGTGTTCAAGGATATTACTAGTGACCTAAGCAGCAGAGGTAGTTATTTGAGCTGAAGATCGAAGAACATATGTTACAATAAGTAAAGGAGCAAGTGGACAGAAATTAGGACCTGCTATTAGTTCATCCAGTTATGGCAGCCGTCCTGTCATGTGTGTTCCCTAGAAACGTAGCCAGAACAGCGCAGTAGCTAGGAATAATGTCAGTTACGAAAGTAGACTGGGAGAAAAGAGAAACCAGCTCACGCTGCAGTTCCGATTAAAACAGCTTGGACCGTCGCCCTCGTGAACAATGTCATCAGCGTAGAAAATGCCATCACTGAAATCAGAACAGTGGTGGATACTGCGGTTTTTGTGTCTGGGCCCCACATAAGAATGAAGACAGGAATGATCAAGATGCTGACAGCAAGCAGGATGAAGCAGAGCTTCACTGCTATGGTGACGCTGGATAACGAGTACTGCTTCACGATGCTGTCCCTTTCCTTCCCTTTTGAACGAAAAAGCTTCTGTGTCGTGTCAACAAGTCGTTCGAGAAATTTGCAGATGCTTAGAGACGTGCCTTAAGGAACGAAGTGAGGATGGAGTGTTCAACCGGGTCGATACGAGAGAGGGGTATGCAATCGGTTGGGTGATGAATCCAACCATCTTCTCCCTGTACAACTGGTCTCTTCCGTAACATCCAGTGGAAGACGCTGCGATGGTCTTTCTCTGTGACAGTTCCTTGGTCACGTAGGGCTTTCTCGTTGAGCAATAGCTGATCTGCAACAGACAGTCAGATTTTGGGTTTGACTGCCTCTTCTCATAACTCACCGTACACCAAAACCTTCTCCTGGAGGGTTTTCAGTAAGTCTCTTTGAGCTGGGTCCGACCCCTCCTTAAAGTCTGACATTTGCAGCCTCCATGAATGCTGTGACCCAGGAGCAGCATCGGAGCGATCTAAGTCGACAAGTCGTTGTTCGAGGTGCTGTATTTCCGCTTGGAGTTGAACGAGAAGACGACAGTGTAAAACTCCGAATCTTCGGAAGATAGCGAAGTTATCCTCGCTGTGTAGGAATGCAGCAAGTTGAGGCCAGCCCTCCGGATAGTCCTCGATAGCCGCTGCTACTGGTCAGGCTCTGGATATAGATGAGATTGGATAGATGATACCTACGACGACCGGATTTGATATCGCTGTAAAGCAGTTGGAGCCTTTTCTTTTCTTCTTCCGCCAGCTGTCGATTCACTTTATACCATTCGGTCGGGTAAAGGGTCCATGATACGACAGCAGTTGAAAATCGGAGCCAGCAAAGGCTGTGAAAAGAAGAGCTTGCAGCTGGAGAGCGTGTCAGTATGCAAGATTTCTGATTATGTAAAGGTTGAACGATGCGACCCTCAGCTGTGGAAACCGAGACATCCCCCTTTTCAACATCGATAGAGTCAATACTGCCAGATGTCCTCGATTCACGAATGGTTGACGAAAATGAATCGAACGTCTGGGGGCCAGCCTCGTCTGAAATGTTGGAAGTGCAACTACTTTCAGGTAAGGCTGCCATCTCGCAAAGATATGTTAGTTTAGCCGTACGGAGAGATCTTGAATCAAAATATAGTGGAAAGAAATTAGAACAATGCGACTGAAGGAACAGAGAAGGAGAGGAAATCATAGAAAGTTCTTTGGGACTGTTCAGTTCTTTCTAAATTCGCAGACTCTCATGTGCAGTGAGCTGCTATCTCTCACAACCTGGGCGACACCAATGCAACTGAGGCTGAACTGTCCAATGAAGTTTGTCAACATGGCGTGCATCGATCGGCAAGGCTTCCCAAGATGCATTGCGTCGTTGAGGTCCGCTGTCGTTGCGTCACGCAGAAAGAATAAAAATTGTGACAATGGCACATAGACATACCGATATCCTCTCTCAGTCGGTTATCATGAGTGTTGGGGGGATGATACTTATTATCCTACTCGAAACAGGGACATGTTTTGAGCCTTAACGCTGATGCGCGCATTAATGGCTCTACTAGGCAATGCGCCGCTGATTTTTAAGAGAACATCAAGCGCACTCAACGGCGCACCTGTGCTATCGGCGTACTTACAAAATATGCCTAGAATTGTACCTAGAGTTTAGCTATAGTGACTGGAAGAAATAATTCTATATTATCCTTGAGTATTTAATTATACCCGTGAGAATATCAATCGACGACCTCTTATAACATGTATTGGAAGTACCTAGGTAAGGTAAATCTATACCTAGGCATTTAGCGGATGGAGTGCGCTGGCTACGTTAATACGTCTCTAAGTCGCTGTTAAGTGTGCCGCTGAAGGCACCAAAATTCGGCGGCACATGCGCTGTTGTGCTGTACCACCTTCTGTACGCTGATTGATGCCGGATCTTCTACTTCGTACAATCTCCACGCCCGCGACCGAGGCAGACTGCCACAGCCACCGAGAGTAGAATGCAGCCAGCACTGACGATATAAGACAAAGTCCTGGAAAGGACAAAGAGTCAGCAAGCGTGATGTGCGCCGGACTGGCAAAGCGAAACAACCTAAAGCCAGGTATCATGCGAAAAACGAAAGATGAAACCAGTCCCAGTATCGTACCTTTCTGGCCTGGGAAGGTAAAGTACCTACCTCTGTAGGTTTACATGTAATAGAACTTTCTATATCAGCCTATCACTACCTTGTAGCACACAGTTGGGAGCACATGAATGGAAGTGCCACTTTGGTCTATCGGGGTGTCCTTTCATTGGGTGCCCAGCTGTTGCAAAAGCCTGTCTTGAGGGGGGGATTGATTGGCCTTGGTATGACCGGTTATGCAAAGCTGAATGTGCTGCAGCCGATGCAGCCAATTGTATTGCAGAAGTACTTTCGTAGCGTCCCTTAGCGTGCGGACGCTAATGGGGCTAACTGCGTTTGCTCAGCCACGGATGCACGACCCTGCAAGTCCAGCCAATCAAGACACACCATACCAGCCCAGATTGCACTCTTTCCTGCCCTTCGTCCCTTCGGTCAGAATGCCTGCCCTCATCCACGACTCCACTACGCCTGAGCCGCTTCTTTGTTCCCTTGATGCCTCGTCGCTTTCACCGATCATCTTCATAGCTTCCCTTCCAAATTTGCACTGCGGTTTTGAACAGCGCATTCTAATAAAAACAAATCGATAAAACGTATAGAGCTCCGCAATAGGTATTTCTAATGACTTTGCAAAGACGAAATGAAATTTATATCGTGTTGTGTTGAAGAGATTGACTTTTAAAACTCGGGGTTTGGTGTTCGAGTGTGCCTCGATCGGCCACTTAACATCACCCCGTACAGGCCTGCCCTTCTAGTTCGAAGGTAAACGAGAGTGGCAGCACTTATGGGAAGCCGCTTCTTTCTGCCCTTGATGCCTCGTCGCTTTCACCGATCATCTTCATACTCCCTCCCATCAACACACCTACCACCACGCTGTGCTTGCATTATACGTGGACTACCCCATCATCATTCCTCACAAAAGACTGCAACTACTGCGTCTGGATCCGGCATATACTGCCATTCATGACTGCTGACTGCTGGTGTCGCAGCTTGTCGGTCGCAAATATCGCCAGGCAAGTTCGTTGGCAATCACCACAACACTCATCCACAAATAATTTGACTCCAACAATGACTGTCAGATTTGCTCTGCATTCTGACCATTGTCGACATGGAACCTAGTGATTATAATTATGTGGCAAGGCCTGTCTGTCCGCGTCGTCCAGGTACATCGATGATGCAGTGTTGAACGACACTCTGTCACGATGTCACAATCGCTACCATCTCAATTCTGGACACACGCATCCCTAGACGATTCTATGCGAACTCACTACTGCGGAACTAAGTTGAGGATGCAAATTTGTCGGTTCGAATGTCCGCACAGCGGCTTTCCGCTGGTCCAGAGAGACGGGAGTTCCACGAAGGTCGACTCGATCCTTTCCAACACGGCGATCGGGCTCGTTCCGTACCGATTTGGACATTGCAGCCTCGAGCAAGGTACAAGACGATATGGCAACGAGGAAGATGTGTGTATAGATCAACTGGAAGACAGCGACTCGCGACTAGCAAACTCCGGGAGCTGGACTGGACGCCAGAACGAACTGAACGAAGCACTTCGGCAATGATGCGAGGGGCCACGAGACGCTCTCCTGGCTTTATTTCTCGGGACCAAGTTGTGCTAGGCCTTGACATTGCCACGTCATGGACCTGCGGTACTAACACCAACTTGGAAAGTTGAGAGAAAGGATGCTCCAGAATGGCAGGTATAGGAAAGGCTGTGTGGCTAGGAAGCACATCTCCCGATTCATCCAGCAACCCGTTCGATGCAACCAAATCCATGCTGATGGTCACACTCGATGGTGCAGGACCGCTGGGGACGACCTGCTTCGCAGAACTGCCTTACACAACGAGACTTAGTTCTGATGGTTGGAACGGGAATCTTTGGCAGGCACTCCCCTCGATACCCCAAATCTGCCATCTCAACTCCGAAACTACAGAATACACATCGAGCGTACCGGTGTAGGCAGGAGGATGTTGGACGATGAAGAGCGCGGTCGCTCCTACAAATGTCAGAGCTGTTTCCCAGAGTCAGCCAAGCTCAAAAACTCTCCGCTTCGCAATAACAAGATCCGCTGCCATCAAGCAAAGAATATCCCGCAGTGGATGCAGTGCTCTCTCGAACATACAACATGGAAATGGGTATAGGAAATGTGGCAAGCCTCGATGGGCTTATTTGCCCATCCAATGTCGATGTTTGAGGCAATGGCAGACCTGTTGCTCCTTCGCTGCCGACCACCCACAGCCCGGTTCTAGCGCACATCTTTCTTGTCATCTCGATTCTTTGAAGGTTGTTTCATGGTGGAGCAAACACCGACTCCTTTGCAACTATTCACACTTCCTTGCGATTGCCCCACGATTTCTTCGTTCTGGACTCATGCCACACTAGGCAACACGTGACTAGGTCACTGTGAGCTGCAATCGTGCTTTCACGACAATGAGCTCTCACAGACTGGCTCCTGCAATGGTGCAATGGCGCATTTGTAGACAGGTTTTGCTATGCTCAGGAGTTCCTGGGCATAGTTGGGAAGCATATAATCCTCTGAGGGATGATAGGCATATAGCAACGCAATGGGTTGGGAAGAGACTTCGCGGACCCGACGAGATCTCCTGCAGGAACACGGCCAGTGATTGAGTATAACAAAATAGCACCCCAGATTACTGTTTTGTAATCTGCGGGTGCTATGCGCGCCGACGAGACACAACTGGCGTTCGTGGAGCTTGAGTAGAGTTGAGCGCTGGCGATGATGACTAAAGCTAGAATAACCAGATCGGATCGACGTTTCGTTTATGACCGACGAAGACCTTGAACCTCCCAAACGATCGCAGACACGAATAACGAGTAGCCAATTCGCAGATAGCACCCGAAGTTGCGGATTCCCCGAGACGATCGTTCAAAAGAAACAATCATGTCTCCTCAGGCAATGTTAGCAAGCAGAGAGTCGACCGGCGCCATCTTCAGCAGCTTTCCCCTCCTGGCAATGTCTCGAGACTGCCCAGATGGACTCCGCAATGCCAGCTCGCAGACCCATCACCCCAGAGGAAAGAAATGGGGCGAAGTTGGACCACCTGGGCCAGGGGATACCAAGCCAGTATGTGCCAACGCTCCAGCATGAGCATGAACTCTGTTTTGGCTAACAGTAAACAGTACCCGGATCCAAAACCTCCCTCAAAACGCTCTTCCTCGAACCTGAAATCGCACAGTCGATGTATTGGAGGAAATGCATATGCAAGACGTGAGAGAAACATGACTCGAGATGCGGGCGGAATTGGCATGGGGCAGGAAGCTTCCTCAAACACAAGAACCGCCATGAACCATCCACGAAACGAATGCGAGCCCAAAATCTAGCACCGGGACCGCGCGCCGACATCACATAACGGAACAGGTCTTGGAGAAATATGGACAGATAAATATGGAGATGGCAGGCTTGGAGTACATTGGTTAATATTTGGATAATATCGCGGCCCTATGGTGTCATGGACTCGGTACGGACTTGAGCTGGTTGGCAGACAAATCAATCCATGAGAAATACATACGGATCTTCAAACTGCTTCAACAAGGCTCCATACAAATAAAAATATGAAGCTCTACATGTACATGCCACATGCCTCCCGTAATACCTGTATATTTCCTTGCAAGCGAATTCGCTATTTCGTAATTTCGCGTCCCGTGCTACTTACCTCTTCAGACCTCACTTTTAACAATCTCGAGTCCATTTCAGGGGAGCAGTGTTTCTTTAGTAAACAAACAGAGCCACCAACTCGCTTAGGCCCCCCTTTTGGACATCCGACCTATCTTCCAAGGCTAGCTTGACCCAACAGTCTGCCTGTTTAGGCAGCTACCTTCCTATGCCAACGAACAAGGTTTGGATGCCATCCATTTCTGCATTACAATAATCTCTTGAGTTTCTATCTTACAAATGGTGCTGCTGTTGTTAGTTCTTCCCAAAAGATGCTCTGGTCGTCGACCAGGAGGAAACTAGCCTTATCTTTCAACCTGGAATTGCAGCTGACCTCAAGCAGACAGACTGAAAGGTCCTCAGTGATCGATCACCTAGTGTTCTTCCGTGAGATGGACGGTTTCAATGGCATGATGATCGTGAACTTTCCCCTCATTGATTCTGAGCGAAGTCGGGAGTAGGACCAATTCCGAAGAATACACCAAAAATTATTATCCAGTCACAACAAACAGAGCCCTTCAGAACACATCATGAGAAGAACATCAGAATACACAGAAGCTGGATAATCAATTTCCTTTCCTAGAATAACAGTCAAATTTCCTGTCCCAGAACCACACCATTTATCCATCACTGCCTCACAGCAAAAGCTCGCTTCCCCCTTCCGTCAATCCCATCAAGAATGGTCTACTCGTCAGAACTTCCACCCGAAGCCTTCCCACCCTTTCGGCCAGCCTCAACGGGATCGACCTTGCCGCCGGCGAATTCTGTTTGCATACATATCAGCATACATCTCTCACACCTCACAAATCTCATCATTCACACAACCGCCAAACCCCAAGATCCTCCACCACCAAGACAAAGAGAAAAATTTAACGAGGAGAGGGAACACTTACGACCCTTCCCACCACTTCCACCAGAGCTAGACTCATCGCCAGCGTTTCCGCTTCCACCAGATGCCTTTCCGCCTGCGGCGCCGGCCTCAACGGGATCGACTTTGCCTTGGGCGAATTGGCCGGTGCCGACGCGCTTGTCGGGGGTGCCGTCTTCCTTGAGACCGTCGTGCTCTGTTTGAGTTGGGTGTCAGTGCATACTGGGAGGAGATGAAAGTGAGGATGAGGCTGAAGAGGAGAGAAGAGAGGGAGAGTGGAGAGGGATGGGGAGAGGGGGTGTTGGGGATGGGAATTGTGTGGGTTAGAGAGGAGAGGTACGTACCAGTTGGCTTGTAAGTGTCAGACATTGTGAAGGTTGGTTTTGTGATTTGGATTTGGCTTGGTTGTTGTTTGTTGTTTGTTGGTTGAGGAGGAGATGTGAAGATGTTGTGATGAGAAGAAAAGTCCTTCAGGGCGGAGGAGATGGCTGTTTATATAGACATTTCCATTACTATCCAGGAGCATTTCCTCCGCTAAATTCTCCTCGCCTGTCCTCCCATCTCACCCCTTGCAAGCTGTGAATGCACTGTGGCGAGACAAGAGAAGCAAAAGTCATGATGTAAACACATCCGCAGTCCCGTCTGCCCCACCATCAGCCTCAGCGTCAATCTCACCATGCAATGATTCATACACGCATGCAAGCATATCCCTCTCCTAGCCGCAAGCCACATCCAAACAAACCATCCACCCACCCATAGATCTACACTCTTCCCATCCATTAACGAGTATCCGATCGATCTAGATGTGTGTCCGGGGATGCAGGTACGCGGGCCGAGCAAGGGGAAACATCTTTTGTCTAGACATGATTCGTTCGATACGAGATCACCGTATGAGAAAGAGGGGAAGAGTAGACATGGTATGAGGTGTTTGCTTTAGCATGATCGCGACTTCTAAACTTCATGATGTAATTGATGCACCGTTTCGCGCGACGGATGACGCTAGAGCGACGCGTTATCACGTAATGTCAATGGGGGACACGATGTTCGTTTTGTATTTGTGTACTGGAGTTGATTTACCTGTGAACGCTTGAAGGCAATGATAGGCCATTGACTCCGAGGCAGGGAAGAGAAATTCTTGATGTGGGGTTGCGGGGTGGATGGTCAGGGGAAGTGCGTTCTGAAGCGGCGTTTGGCATGGGAATTTGAATCTCCATGTCCGAGTTGATGCCGCGCTTGGGGATTCAAGGAGTTGACCTCTGGAGATGGGATTATTTCAAGACAAATGCAATGATGACATGACGCTGATAAGCGTGGCCGAAGTGGAAAGTTAAACATGGGAAGTGACATATCAAATTCAACCCCAATTAATTTAGTTTTATATTAAATATTATAAAGTCCGAGTTTTAGATCTATTACTACGATCTTGCAGCTGTTATTAGATAGGCTTCCCAGTACCGTTTAAAAGCGGGCCGTTCGATCTATCCAGGTCTGACGTTCAAAATCTACGCCACAGTACAACGTGACCGCGTTGATAGCTGTGAGTCTCCATTGCACATTATGGGATTCCCGAGAACTGCACAGAAGACTAAAAGTATAGAGTATGACTCGAAAACTCCGGGCACGATCCCGCCGCTTGGAGGCGTAGTGGATTCCTCGTCATTTTGGTCGGGGGTATAGTGGGGACCTGTGACTATCTTCATCACAATGCATCTTGGGGGTTTGGACTTGACAGTATCTCCATGACTAGACTATAATCCCGAGATATAGTCTTCGAGCTGGTAAACACCAGTTGATTATTCTCTCTCACTTCTCGATTAACATATCACAGATTATCGAGCAGCGCGATCTCAAAAGCTTATGCGAAGTCTCAAAATCATTCCATAGTATTGTCCTTCCTAGACTCTACCGAAATACAGAGATCATCTCACAAAATCAAATTTACGAGGATCGCGATATCGTCCAACCTCTTCTATCGGCTCTTATTTGTCGCCCGAGCTATGCTCAGTACATCAAGGCCATCCACATTGGGGCCCACGGCAGGCTCGACTATGATGAAAAGCAAAGTATTATTGCGAGATGCTGACGCCTTCGGCGACGAGGCAGTTTCAGTGAGTCTCTCTTCCTGCAGCCCTTCATGTCGTTCTAATCCACATGTAGTTGGCACCTAGACCCGCGCACACCAGCAAGCTTGCAGGGCGAAAACGCATATCTACCGTTGAAGCAAAGTCGTATGAACTATCTTGCTGGCGCTCCACCAGCGGGTCTCTAGATCGAGGTAATCGCTGAGGTATGCAGCATTCTCTCGGGGGTCGTTAGGCCATGCTACCACTTCAGGCCACGGTGTCGCCATACTGCCTACGTTACACTGGGTATAGCGCACAAGCTCAGGTTTCTGAACTGGCAACAGGAGGGCTTTTAGATGTGATTTTCGCTGCTCAATTCTAAAACTTTCGTTCTCGCTGTTTGTGATGTATTTTCTAATCCAATCGCTCCCCATGACGTTATATGACGTCTATGAGTGACGTGAACCGCCTCCCAGCACCCGGCCAGGATCTATATCACACCGTTAAAGGTACTCGCAACATGTAGGCATATGAACGCCCTCTTCCACTCCCTCAATGCGGCCTGGATTTGGCAGGTCGAGGTGATTTCGCAACTTGACACCCTATGACAGCTGAACAATATTGGTATATTAATACTTCGATAGCGAGGTGGAGATATGAAATGCATCTATGGCATCAGAACTACCTGCTTCCCCCAACCTGATTCTTTCTTGGCAAGCTCCAACGCCTCCTCGATAGCATCCAAGCCGAATTTTCCTACAGTCTTAATTCCTGTGCCTTCTTCACCCAATTTCAAGTTTCCTTTCTCGATCATCTTGATCATTTGCACAACAATGCATCGGTCGCTGTGTACGATCTCAGAGTCAGTGTTGCCTTTTCTAGTAAGGGGTAAGAGTTCGAAGGTTGAGTCAACAGGAGCGCTGCATGTCTTCAAACGAAGTCACGCCCCAAGCCTCCTGGAACAATATGGATGAGGGAGAAAGGAACTTGAAGAATACGCACTACATGAACCTTCCCTAAGTATTCGCAAAGTTTGTCAGCAAGGTCTGGCTGTAGATACGAGTGGAGCTCTTACCTGAATTCTCAGGCTTTTCATCATAATGACGTTGTACTCAAGCGTCACTTTTCCCCAGATGCCACCCATAAAGGCTGCCTTTCCGAAAGGCTTCAAGGCTGTCAAGGCAGCAGTGATGTGGGTGGATGCCACGGCCTCGGCTGGCGAGAAGTCAATGTAAGCATCAGCTCCCTTTCCTCCATTTCCAGAGGCGGCGACCATCAGCTGCGCATCTTTCTCTGCATCACCTGTCAAGATTACAGTCTTGATACGTCCGGTAGAAGCGAACACTGCCTTCATTTTCTTCAAAGTTGCTTCGTTTCGGCCACAAGCAACGACAGTTGCTCCCATTGCAAGTGCAGTGGTGACTGCGCCTCCTCCAAAACGTCCTGTGGCAGGTGCAACAATAACAGTATCCCCAGGCTCGATGCCAATTTCGGAAAGTCCTCCATATGGGACAAGGTTGGCTTTCCATCATCAAGAGATTAGCTGGCTACCATCCTATGACCCACATACGAGCCAAACACTCACCGGGAAGTCCAACCAAGTCCTCAACCGTATACTTCAGTTCCCCAAAAAGCTTCTCCTCGTCAAGAGCAAACACATTCTCGAGTGGAAACCTCGCGTACTCAGCAAAGCTCCCATCTCTCCACTCCCCATCCATCAATCCCTTTGCCGCTCCTCCGTGCAAACCCATGAGAATACTCAACTCAGGCGCATCTCTTGCCCTGACCGTCTGGTCGCACAGAACCAATTGCCCTGGCTTCAAGGTGACGGCATCGGGACCAACGGCGTGGATGCGTGCGATGCTGTTCGCTCCAGGAATCATGGGAAGCGAGAGCGTATATGGCAGCGTACCGTCGAGGACCGAGGAGAGATAAGGCAGGACGTAGGTTCCGAGAATACGAACGACTGCTGCGCCGGGGACGACGGTGGGAATAGGGAGCGTGGTAAGTTTCAGGGGCTCAGAGAGGGATGAAAGGACGAGCGCGCGGTGAGTTTGTGGTACTGCCATTTTGGAATTCGGGATATATCTAAAAAGAGGCCTAGTGGGTCGAGACTTGCAGTGTGGAGAAGAACTGGGTATTGAGGGAATCCTTACCCACGAGGCTACTATGTCGTTATATCCTCATACAGGACCGCAGGTTTTGTATCTATTTATATCGAGGTATCAAGGGATACCTTCCTCCGGACTTATGCTTCCGAATGCATTCAATCCCCTCTCTCCACGTCTGAATTGAGTCCTTATCAACGGGGTATTTTTGCCTTAATGTCTAGTTGTCTGTCTAGTTGTCACCGTATGCCCCAATCGCCAACCTCCATCAACATGGCGGCGGACAAACTTTGAGCTCTTGTCAACACTACTATTCCAATCAAAACCCGGCCATTCTGCATGCTTATTTCCCGAATTGGGAGCGCTTCCCGACTGCCAAGACTAGCAACGGCGAAGGAAAGCGGGAAACGTAGGATAAGCTTTGATAAGACGGACAAATGCGATCGGAACAGAATAAGCTTTTGCGAAGTTGTTTGGACGTTACGTTGTAGGGTTATGTGAAGGGGTGCCTAGAATCAAAAAGTGGTGGGGTCGCTTACATTTGAGTTTTGACACTTTAACATCGTGCATCACTGGAAGCGCAAGACGGGCCAATAGCTCAGGCTCGACGTAGGTAATTCTGGAACTGATCCACTAACCAAATGAGCCTCATGATCTGGCGCATAACAGCTTGTCGTTTAACTCCCTGCTAGCGTGGGCAATGTTTTGCTGGATAAAGGATACTGGTTAACATATTGGAAAGCCACGCTCGAATTAGCAGTATAATTAGGTTTTATCACCGAGGGGAAAACTAAAGGAATTAGAAGGTAGATAGCAAAAAATCTAATAGAATCTATCTCCGCCATTTGGTTTCCGAGCTTCCACTTCTATACAACTTCTAGCCTATAGCAATCATCATAAAAAGCCAAAGTCAGGTACTATTTTTAAACCTATCAAACGCTAGCGTTTGGCGCCCCCTAACAGTGATACAGAAACGCATAGGTGTATATGCCTCGCGCCGCAGCGCTAAGCCCCCTCTCCAGTCGTACCTACTTGCTTTCAGTACAATCTAGTCGCCTTTTCTACAGAACTCGACTTCACATACATCTCAACCTCAGCCTCATATCTAAGCCTCACATCTCAGCCTAATCCTCACCTCTCCACCCCTGGATCTGCTCAATTCATCTTCCGAACTCAACTTAGCCAGCCTCGTTCCTCTTCCTCCATCTCCACCTGCTTCGATCTTTACCTACCATGGGTGAGGGACAGCCACTCCTAGCGCTCGGCGTCAGTCCTGACAGCATCTAGGGCGACGGCGAAAACGAATCCACCGTCTATGCCCAAGCCCTCGGACAAGGAAGGGCACTCATCTTCCGTTTCCACCCTAACACCAATAACCCACTCCAATCACTGTCAAGCCGGATCGTCAGCTGTTATCATGACCTCGAGGTGTCGAACGAGGCATTCACCTTCCAAGATCGAGGCGCTATGCGAAGCGCCATTTGGTCTACTATAGCTACAATCTGGCCAAGTTGTACCACCGAGCCGGCAATCCTTGAACCAGGTGCTGTGATTGATCTCACCTCTGACGAAACTGGAGAAATCATCTGGCTAGCTTATCGGGAACCTCTCTTTACTCAATACCTTGATCTCCTTCGCAATATCCAGCCGAGCGACCTGGTAGCCCGAGATCACTCTCCTCGCATAGTCCACATCTCAGAGGTAGTTCTGCTCGAGGCCATGGGCGGCAGAGGCTGCTGCAAGCGAGTACGAGTGCAAGCGGGCCCAAGGGAACCCTCAATATTTGTCTTCAAGGGCATCGACTTCCAGACCTACCTGCAACTTCACGATGACGACGATGAGTTTGCTCGTACTATGGTGGAAACCTGGCGGCGGTCGAGCAAATTGATTGCGGACATGCCACCACATCCCAATATCCAATCGCCTCCCAAGATCCTGGTCTCCGTTCGCAGCTCGGATGATGACTCGGTGCTTGTGGGTCACTTATCGACCTTCTTTGCTAGAGGTGATCTCAGAACCGTGATCGCAGCAGCAAACTCAACCGGATCGCAGATTTCTCAACAGCAGAAAGCCAAATGGTGCCACCATATGTCTCTAGCAATCGCGCACACGCACCGAGTTATGCATACTTTCCACATGGACATCAAAATCGGAAATTTCATCGTGGATGACGAAGAAAGCCTGCTACTTATCGACTGGGAGCAAAGAGGCGCACCAGCAACCACGCTCGCTCCAGAGGCGGACGGGACCTGGGATGTGAACGAGCAGGATACTAATGGGGGACGGCGAGCTACCAAGCTGGTCTACGCCAAGTACACTGGCCCAGAACGTTGAAACATGCCGGAAGGTAGCGGGCAGCAGAACTTTAATGTCTGGAATGTCTTTCCGGAATGGCAAGCAAGTTGCCCTAGAGCTCTAGAGCTGGCGGAGGTGTTTGCGTTGGGAAGGACTATGTGGATGCTCCTGAGCCAGACCGCCGATGACTTTGATGAGGTTGAGCACCCTAACGATGTCCGGATCACTTGGGGCAATGAACACACCCTCCCTCTTCATTGGATTAGAATGGTCGAGAAATGTATGGAGAAGGATCCGAATGAACGTCCTTTGGTGGAGGATCTTGCAGAGTTCTGGGAGGTTGAAAAGTCATTTCTAGACAGTGGTCCACAGACAGCTTCTACCACAGGATGATAGTCGCTCGGTCTATGGAGGTAGAAGGATCAGGATTGAAATAAAAGGCTTTCGTAATAAAGTTTGCACGACTCTGGGAGGTTGAAAATGGCATTTCCAGACAGAAAGGTTCTGCCACAAGGTGATGATTACTCATTCCGTGGATATAAAAAGATCAGGATTGAAACAAGCACTATATACCATTCCCTAATTGCAGTGATAGCATTCACAAACCTCCACCACCTCGAACCTCACTCTGCCAACTCAACCTCCCAACCTCACTCACACCACCACTCCCAGCACTCAGGCCCGAAAATCTCCCCTGATTGCCTATCACAGACTCTCCCCAGCAGGAGAGGCTGAATCTACCTAACGATCGGTTCCTTGGTACTGCTGTCCTGCGCCCGCCGGCCCGCCCCATGAATGAGTTTTTTTTTTTTTTTTTTTTTTTTTTTCCTTTTAACGTGCTATATTAGTTAGAAACTATGTAGCACGGCTAGTCTACTAGCGTGGCTAATTATTATATACAAAATTCAGTTCGAATTAGACTGCGACTATACATTTGGGAACATTCTCCCTGTAACTTATAAGAAAATTAAAATCAAAAAACAAAGGAAATAACTAAATGAAAGTATAATTTAAGGCCTATTAGCCTAATCTTCTTCTTCTTCTTCAATCCCTAGCCTCTCTTGGTGCCATTTTCTTGTACATATACTAGTCTCTTTTAAGAATACTAGTATTTCTTTAATTCCAATTTGTGTATATAATAAAACGGGAATAGTAATAGTCCTAATTTCTAAGTTGCTTTTAATACTAGAGTAGAGTTTTTTACGCTCTAATTTATAATATTTATAACTAAGTAATAAGTGTTCTGCAGTTTCAATACTACCACATCTACACTTGTTATTAGACGCTAGCCCTAGCTTATATAAGTAGGCTTTTAAGTATCCATGCCCTAGTTTTAATTAGTAAAAAGAGCTACTTGTTTCTCTTAGAATACTAATAGGTAGAAGTAGCTTTTTAGCTATTTTACATATATACTTTTTAGAGTACGTTTTTAGGGTTTGAGAATTAATATTTTGAGTTATATTAGCTCCAATTTCATTCTTCTTTTGACTACTTAGTTTAACTCCTAAATACACAAAAGAAGTATTATTAGAATTACTAGACGACATAGTAGCTATTTTAACTAATTTGTCTGCCTTTTCATTTCTAATTATATTAGAGTGACCTAGGACCCAAGCTAAAGTAATACTAGCATTTAGACTATTAATAGCCTTAGACGCTAATATGGCTCTAATTTGTTGGCTTTGCCCCGGGTTATCTGAGGGAGTTTTTAGTCTTAAGAGAGCGGCTTGATTATCTGAAAAGACTGTAAAGTTATCCCCTTCTTTCGCCGTACTACTAGCGTATTCTATGGCTTGTGTAATAGCTTCTAACTCGCCGTTATATACTAATTCGGCCTCCCCTAAATTACCTATTTTTGTAAATGTAAGTATAAGGGGATATCCTTGTGTATATATATAAACGGCTACGCTATAGCCTACTCCGCACCCTTCAGGGGTCTGAGAGCCGTCTATATAAATAGAGGTATTCCGACTATTACAAATACTTTATAAGTATTGTAAGTGAGCCTTAACTTCGTCTTCTTTAGATAACTTAGATATTCTAAAAATATAAGGTACTTCTCTTTCCCATGGAGGGAAATAAAAGTGCCTTATTACTTCTAAAGTATTAAAGTCGATTATATAATATATTGAATAGACTAGGCTTGAAATAGTAGTAGTTAACTCAGGTAAAATACCTAGTAAGTCATACTCCTCATTAGCTCCTGTAATAACCTTTTCAACTTCGAGCCTAATAGGGTGTTTTTTACTAAGTTTTAAGGCGCGGAGAATATAGCGCCGACTTATATGATTTAGTCTAATATTAAGTGGAGGTAAAGCTGCTTCAAGCTCTAATGGAATTATAGGTGCTGTTTTAAAGACCCCTAATATTTTCTTAGTAGCTAGGTTTTATAAAGCTTAAAATAGTCTAATCATAGCCTTATTAGGGCAATTGATTTTCCACCATAATATAGAACCATAGTCGGCTACGCTAGTAACACAAGCCATATATAATTGACGAATTACAAACGGAGAGAGCCCAATAGTAATATTTGAGAGTCGATTTATACGATAAAACATTTGCTTTACAAGGGAAACTCTGATTAACCTATGATTCTTAAATTTAAGGTTTAAATCAAAATGTATTCCTAGCCATTTAACTAGCTTACTAAGAGCTAGTATAGTATTATTTAGAAGTGTAATATTAAAGGTATTCTTACTTCTAAAGAAGTGAATAAGCTCTGTTTTTTCAATATCAAAGCTAATAGAATATTCTTCCCCTAATTTAACTAATAAGCTAACTTCTCTTTCCAAAATACTTATATTTTTTTTAAAGCTTTTAGAAGAGGCTATTAATACTAAATCATCCATATATAATATTAGCTTAATATTCTTAGACTTAAATAAGTCTCGAATATATATAAGGAATAAAATAAGTGAAATAGGGCTCCCTTGAGGAATACCTGTATTTACAATTTGAAATTCCTCTAATTTATTATCAAAGGCAAGTTATAAAATACGGTTTTCTAAAAATGACGAAATCCACCGAATTAGACTTATAAGTAATTTCAATTAAGTTAAAACCTAAATAAGACGATTCTTGGAAACGTGATTAAAAGCTCCTTTAACGTCAAGGAATAGAGTAGTAATTTTAAGCTTATTTGCCTTATTAATCTCTACTTCTGTTTATAAGAGTAAAGCTGCGTTAATAGCTGATTTTTTCAGTCTACTACTGATTTGACTATCGTGTAATAAAGTAGTTGTTTCAGCTAAGTAACTTAGGCGCTTAGCTAAAATTCTTTCAGAAACCTTACCTAGGCAATTAAGTAATGATATAACTCTATATACCTTAGGTTTAGAATAATCAGGTTTTTTTGGTTTCTTAAGAATAAACCCCGTAGCCTCTTTCCAATACTTAGGGTGGTACCCTTGATTTATAAGTATTGAATAGGTTGTAAAAAAGGCTTCTAGGATAGCTAAATAAGCTTTAATTATAATATCTTGAGTAATTAAGTCTGGTCCAGGGGTTTTACCCTTAATCTTTGAAGTACAAGAATCCTTAAGTTCTACCTTTAATAAAAGAGGCCATTTCCAAGTATTACTACTTATATATAACGTTAAATCAATAGGCGCTGAAATAAGAGGTTCAGGAAATAAAGTACTTCTAAAAATATTACACTTTTGTTAGAAAGTCGACTCTAATTCCTTGGTCTCTAAATTATACAGACTAAGTATAAGAGAGCTAGTATTATTTTTTGTATACGCCATAGCTTTAAAAATCGACTAAGAATCCTCTTTTTCTAAGAACGTATTCTAATACTTTCTTTTTTCAACCTTAATAGTATTAAAATACAGGTTTTTAGTATCTTTTAATTCTTGAAAATAAAGGGTATACCCTAAGGCCTTATTTAGACGGTAATATCTTTACATTGATTTCCGTAGTACTTTAAGATCCTCATTCTACCAGGGTTTACTAGTAATTGACTTATAAGCTCTAGGAATAGAGTTTTTAGCCGCTTGAATTATATTACTAGTAAATAGCTCCCTTAAGCCGTCAAGCTCTTGATTTGTGTACTTAGAATTTAGGTTATAATTAAAGTCTTGAAAATAAATACTAAGACTTTTACTAAATTTTACCTAATCTGCTTTCTTTGTATTAAATCGAGGGACTTTTACGAGGCTAGTACTAATACTACTACTATTAAAAGTAATAGTAAATAGTACCCTAAAGTGATCTAAACCTAGATCTGGCATTATTTGCTAATCTTCGACTTGATTTACTATTCCTTGAGTAGCAAATGTAAGATCTAATACAGAAGGAGCCTCTATATGTGGTCTATAAAACGTTCCCTCCCCTGGAGTATTTAATAGGCTCAAAGAGTGTTTTTCAATTAAGTCTAATAGTACTCCTGTATTACCGCTTAGTGGTGTTATAGGGTCCCACCACGGGTGATATATATTAAAATCCCCTAATAATATCGTCTTATTAAGGAGTAAGTCTAGTAATAAACTTATCCTTTGTAAGGTTTTAATACTATTAAGGGACTCTAACTCTAGGTGAGTCGCATTATAGACATTAATTACTTGAGTTTTATACTCAACTAGGTCTAAAATGATACAATCGGGGTCTTGTGGTGAGCTAAGCGCTAGAGTAGTACTAATTGAGTCTAGTACATAAAATAAAACTCTAGGCCTAAGGGGGCCGTAATTCGGGAGCACTTGTTTAAAACTAGGGTGTAAGACGCTACGAAAGCCGTCTATATTATTACCAATAGTCCAAGGCTCTTGAATTACTAAAATTGATATATTTAGCTCTATAGCCACTTAGAGAACGTGCTCTGTAGTGTGACGCTTGCCCTAGAAAGACGGCAATCACGTGTAACTGACGCCTCACATATTAACACAAGAGACATATGACGATACTAAGTATTAACTTAGAATCTATAACTATAGAGGAAAGAAGGTAAGGAAAGAATAAGTCTATATATAAGAGGTTAATATACCTAGTACTATAGTAATCTTAGTACGTCCTGATTAGGCAGCACTAAGTGGAGCCGGTGGAAATGAGGCTCTAGACAGCGACAGTCGTCACATTACCCCCCCCCTCCGGAAAAAGCTTGTTCTCGAGCGTTAGTCTATTTCCTTGTTACTATCGAGGTCGTCGTAGTCGTTAACACTATCTTCTTATGCTTTGATCTATTTAGGTAGCTTAGTAGGGGGTCCTACTTGCTTAGGGTGACTGAGGTGGAAGTCCCTGACTTTATATAGAGCGTACTTGAGGTCAAAAGCGTCGTATTAGTCTAAATTAACGTCTTGATTAAGCTAAGTGACATAGTAAGATAGAGTTTTGCCCTTCTTACGGCAAGTAAGTACTTCTTCTAGTTCCTACTCGTCGTCGCCTATAATATTAATCGGCGGGGGGGGCATCTTGTATTTGGCCTAGTAAGGGGTCGTTAGGGTCTCGGCGTAGCTTACTAGCCAGAAAGACGTTGTAGACTTTTATACTCGCTAGTAATTCTAGGCGGTACGAGTGTCTTACCTTCTCGAGTACTCTAAATAGTCTATTAGTTAGTATATCTAACTTCTTAGATGGACGGAGTGTCTTGAAGTAGCGCATATCGAGTTAAACTAGGCTGTCTTTATTAAAGTCGATATCGCGGCGAGAGGCGTTATAAGACCTAGCTATCTTGGCTTAGGCTATAGTGAGGTTCGACTGAGTTATGTCCTATACTTTCTTATAGCGTTAAGTATAGTTAATAGCTTATTAAGTGTTTAACTTGTCCGCGGGGGTAGCTGAGTTTAGTAAGTCAATTTTCTAGTCCTAATCCGTGCGTAGTATATATCTATAGACTACTTTAAATAGAGAGAGTCCCCCTAGGGAATCGTGTAAGAGGGACATCTGGGCGTAGTTTATAATAAGGAGGTACTCTGACTAGTCGTCTTAGTAGTACGTAATAAAAGGTCGGAGTCGTTTCTATAGGTATTAGTTATACACTTTAGTCTAGCCGTCTGTCTGTAGGTGGTCAGTAGCGGACAGCTGTCTCTTAGTTCCGAGGATCTTGCTTAGGGCAGTCTAAAACCTAGATATAAACTAGGGACTTCTATTAAAAGTGATAGTTAATAGGGCTCTAAAGTAGCGATATATATAGTAAATGTACATAATAGTTAGCTTCTAAGCATCTGTCGTCTTTTAGCAAGGGATATTAATAGCTTGTTTACTGAATCTATTAATGAAGACGAGGACGTTATCGAATCTATACTTGTCCTTAGTAAAAGAGTAGTAGTCTATTATAATATGTTCCTATAGTCTAGACGGAACAGGGAGAGGATAGAGGAATCTAGGCTTTTTATCTCAGGGGACTTAAATTCGTTAGTATATATAATAGTTACGGCAGTACTACTAAACTATAAACGTGATTTTATGCCACTAGTACTAAGAAGAGAGCAATTAAATCGTCTTCTTAGTACTAGGGTACGCTATAGTGACTTGATTATAGACCTCTCGTATAAAGAGGGTTCAGAAGTAATCGACATCAGGGACTAAGAGGCGGCCGTCGTGGAGTAAGAGGTCACCCTCTAGGCTAAGTTTACTTAGAGAGTCTGATACAGCTTATTTACGTAGAGCTTATAGGGAAGGAGTAGTGCGATTAGCCTCTAGGATTTACTATACGACAGAGAATATTAGTGTGAGGGTAGTGAGCTTAACGTCGGCTACTAGCGCGTTAACGTCGTTAAGCGGCTGTAACTCTATAAACAGTAAGCTAAAGTCGACTTAGTCTTAGCGTAGGAGTTATTAAAGGCGTTGAGTCTTCTTCGTAGAGTTCTATTGATCTAACTCGTCTAGTTTGTAGGAAAGTGCGTCTACTAAGGGGTTATAGATTCTAAGGCGGTACGTGATTATGAAATTATAGTCTACTAAGAGCTCTGCTTATCGTGCTTACTTAGTATTTAATTACTTAGAGGTCATAAAGTATTCTAAGGCCTTATAGTCTATTATAACACGGACTTAATAAGGGGCTCCTACTAACTTAGCACGCTAGTGCCTAAAGGATCTAATAATAGCTAGTATCTCTTTGTCGTGTACTACGTAATTAAGCTTAGTAAGTAATATAGTCTTTAAAAAGAAAGTAACGGGGAACTAGTCGTCGCCGTGCTATTAAGAAAGGACTCCGGCTATAACATTATTACTAGTATCCGTCTCTAAGAGGCAGGGTAAATCCTGTTAGTAGTGTCTCAAGAGAGGCGCAGACGTAAGAGTATGTTTTAGGAGGTCGAAGGCGTCTTTATACTCTGTAATAAAGCGGAAGGGAACGTTATTCTTAGTTAACTAAATAAGAGGTTTCGTTATAATATCGTAGTCGCGGATGAATCTCTAGTAAAAGTTACAAAAACTAAGGAAGGACTACATACCTTTAATAGAGTTAAAGTAAGCCTACTCACGAACGACAGAGACCTTCTCGGGATCAACTTCTAGGCCAGAAGTTAATATAATAAATCCTAAGTACTTAGTTTATATTACTCCAAACTCACACTTCTTTAGGTCAGCTTGTAGCCCAGCGTTGTTAAGGCGTTAAAGCACTTTTCTAACGTAGAGTTAGTATTATAAGGGGTCCTTAGAATATATAAGAATATCGTCTAAGTACGTTATATAGAAATCATTAAAGTAATCGAAGAGAATATCGTTTATATAGCGCTAGTAAGTAGTAGGGCTATTAGTCAGGCCAAATAGAAGAACTTTACACTTATATACGCCGTACCTCGTGCGAAAGGTAGTGTACTCCTCTAATATTAGGTCTATTTAGATTCAGTGAAAGGCTTAACGAATGTTTAATTTAGTGAAGATGCGAGTATTAGCTATACGAGCTAAGGTCTCATTAATTAGAGGTAGGGGGTATTAGTCCTTCTGAGTGAGGGAATTCAGCACCCGAAAGTCGATATATAACCGCAGGGAGCTATTCGGCTTCTTGACAAAGAGAATAGGGGCAGCGAATAGTACTTGAGACGGCTTAATAAATCTTTTGTTTAAGTTATTTATAATATATTCCTTAATAGCCTTAAGTTCTTCGGTCGATATCTTATATAATAGCGAATACTTAAGTACTTTCTCACCTTCTCTTTCTAGTTTAATTTTGTGATCGTACGAGTAGTAAGGGAGGAGAATATTACTTTCTGCCTTAGAGAATACGTGAGTCTAATTAGCGTATTCTAAGGGAATTATTAGCTCAGTGTCTAGCTCTTGAATAGAGAGTGTAAACTGTATAACTAACTGGCGACAGTGAGTGAGTTCGACAGTCAGGGCTAATATAGCAGCGGCTTTCTCTCGCTCTTAGTTTCTTTAATTAATTAGAGTATTAATCTCTTAAAGAGTTACTACGAATATCTCATCTTTAGACTTCTGTTTTATTAATATATAAAACGCTACGGCGCTAATCGAGAAGATCTCAACGATTAGACGTCGACGAGCTTTCTTACGTCGCTTTATAATTAGTAACTCATCTCGTAGTTAAGGAGAAGAAGTTAGAGAAGGAGGAGCTTTTATAGTCGAGTCGTGTGCGAGAGAGAGCTACGTTTATATCTTCTAAAGTGAATTAGCGTAGTCCTTAGTATGTGTTCTACGCGTAGAAGGAGCGAATTAGGGGGAGTTAGTCTAGTCTCAAGAGTATAAGAGCTCGGCGGTTCCGCTCTCTAGCTCAGTAACTTCTATTCGGGCCAGTTTAGTTAAGATATATATATTATCTAGTCGTGGGGACCGTTATATATGTTAACTAGGCTAGTTATTTAATATACTTCCTAGCTAAAGTAGAGGACCGTTAATAGCGGAGTGCGCGCGCTTTTTAGGCTTTATTACATGTCGCACTTATTAATACGAGAGCTCTGCAGTACATAGAGTATTGACAACAGAAGTAGGTTTGACAGTAGTACTAGTATTAGGGATTAACTAAGGGCGATATTATACATTTAAAAGGCGTGGATCTAAGTATTTCTAACTCTCAGAAGTTAATATAGAATTCATTATTGGCGCAGCTTCTCTAATTAACACAGCGGCGCGGCCACTTCTAGAGGCTACTATATATTTTGAAACGAAGTATCTATTAAAAGGTATAGTAAGAGAAGAAAGTAAGGAATATATAAGGGGTTTTATACTTAAAATAAGAAGGAAAGAAAAAGTAGACGAAGTACTAAGTGTTAAAGAAATAAGGGGGTGAATTTCTTCTACTAACGCCGTGGGCTCGATTCTGGGGGGGTATAAATTCTCGACTTCACACTTCTAGCACGACTATAGTAGGTTTCCCTGATCTTTCTTTCTACGACTTATAGTGGTTCCGTGGTTAAAGATTAGCTGTAAGTGTAAGCTCGACAACTGTGTATCCGTAGAATTAGTATCTTCGGCATCTAATATAATTTGACTATACTACGCGGGATGTCGGGTTTAATTTTCTATTGATATAATCGCTGGTTTTCTGGACTTAATAATAGTCGGGGGTTTGACAGTAATAGGTTCCGAGGTTATTAAGAAAGTAAGGGAGTAACTAGCGTGTATGTCGAAATTTGACTTAGCGCGCCGGCTAGAATTGGCCATAGAATCGTCTTATAGCGGGCTATTATAGTTACTATAACACGAAGTAGTAGACTCTAAGTAAACAGTAAGTCTGAATATTTTATAAGTCCTTACTTCGGCGGTTATTGATTCTAGTAGAGTTTCCAAGGTATTTATACTTAGCGCGGGAGGTAGGGGTAAGTTAGCTGTCGAAGTCGACTCAATAAATTAAGTATTATAGTGGCTCTAAAATTTACGCAACTTAGCGTCTCTACGCTTAGCGTCGCGCTAGTGGCGTTAGTAAATCTTGTGTACACGTAAGTCTCAGACTTTAATTAGTTTACTATAACTTATTATTAGGGGGTAGTCTAATAGCTAGATGAGCCGTCGTTTGGCGGCATCTAAGAGCACTTCGTGATACTCTAGTTATAATCTTTTAATAATTACTCTATAGTTTCCCAAGTAAGTGATTAAGAAAGGAGTAAATAACTGTAGACACTTGTCGACTATTAAATTTAACGTAATATAGTAGCTAATAGTCCAGCTAGTTCGACTATCAAATCCTTTAATAAGGACAAGTGAAGGTAGTAAGTGAATTAAAGGTTTTAAAAAGAAAGAAAGAGACTTTAAAAGAGAGTAATTAATAAAACAATAACTATTAGCTCCGGAATTAAGAAGTGCGGGTAGTTTATACGTAAGTCTATTCTTAGAGAGAGCGATACGAGTGGTGAGCGCTGGTCTGTTAAGAAGCTTCGTAAGGTTAAGATGTCGTATATCTCGTATTATGCCTAAGAAGGAGCCTTTTCTTAAGCTAAGTCTTTTACTTGTAGGGTAAGTTCCTTTATTAGTAAGTTGTCGTCGTCTATAGCTTAACTGTTAGACATAAGACCGCCGTCGTCGGCGCTTACTTTTATCTCGTTAACACGGGAGGTATAACCACGACTAAGGGGCCGTTAGGCGAAATGCCGTGGGGCATTCGTTAGTGTTTAAGCACGAGGTATATCGGCTCGTGTAGAGATTTATTGACTTAGGGGCTAATTAGTCTCTCGTCTCTAAGACGAAGAAGTAATAGAAGCTTAAAGTGACTTTCCCGTAGTCTCTAAGGAGATATTAACTTAGGACTAGGGGTGGGAATTTATACTTGTCGCTAAGGGGCTAGAGCGACTAACGTAGATAGTATTCTTCACGATCTGTCCTTAGTCCTTAGCTTAGACTACTTTTATATACTCTTCTAGAGTTCTAGCTCTCTAATACTTATAGAACAGTTACTTACGTAGGCGGGATAAGAACTTGTCTTATAAGTCTATTTTAAGGATTAACTTATTAGTTACGCCGCCTTAACTAACAAGAATTCTGAACTATTAATAGAAGTCTTAAAAGGTTTATCTTGTGGCTTTTATCTTTAACACGAAGTAAAGGTTACGCGCTATCTATTACTTATAGGGGTTAGTCAAGAATTTGACTACTTAGTCAACTAAGTCAAGCGCATCTACTAGGTTTCCGTCTTCGTTAAGCGTCGGGGACAAGAAAGAGGGTTCTAAGAAGGTGCGAGCTGTTCCTTTTGTTTATATAAGTAACTAGTCCTTTTAGTAGTCGTCGTCGACGAAGTATTCGTCGTACCGGCGTAGGGCGTTCTAGACCTAGACTTCCTATAAACGTGGACTATAATCGACGCCGTCTAAAAACTTATCGTTTAGGTTAAGAATCTTCTCGATTCGTGAGGCCGTAGACATCTAAGATAACTTAAGGAAAGAGGGGGAACGACGACGTGAGATGCGAGGAGGTCGGTAGCCGTTATTACTATCGTCGTCTAGTAGTCTACTAAGATCAGGAGCACTTTATGCCTTACCTTTACCTTTGTCTAGCTCGGGGGCAGGAGTTTTCTTAATTAAGGGATAAAGGAGTGTGTCCTCTTCTTGGAAAGTTACAGATCTTGGGGCGGGTCTACGTAGTAGAGGCTCGTTAGTCGTAAGTCGCTATTATTAGAACGACAGCTTTAACTGCTAGTTCTCTAAGCGACTCTCCGTGAGTTGCTCTTTTAAAATACGAAGTCGGCTTTCCTATAGTGTCTCTCTTATGTGTGTCCTTGTAGGCTCTATATTACTTCCTGGCGTGTACTGACTCGTTGTTTGGCTAGGGCCGACGCTAGGTGTGTTGGCTCTAGGAGTGTTGGCATCGGGAGAGTCGGGGAGGGGGATAGAAGAAGAGGCAGACGACATATCGGCGTCTTCAGCAGATTACTTTACTGTAGGAGGGACGACTTTCGGCTTGATTTGTCGAGTTAGAGGGAGAGGTCCGGCGAAGAGAGGGTTTCGACTTCGTCGTGTAGAGGTAGAGGTCGGGGAGGAGAATAAGGGTAATAGTAGCGAAGTGGATATTAACTTCGCTATTAGTAGGGGTTTTAATACTACTATTCGTCAAGCTATAAAGCTTAGTATAGGCCTTTCCTGTATTTGAGCTTCTAGGTCGTAACTACTCACAGGAGAATTAAGGGGCGAGGGATATTTACTGTCTTCTTAGACGTAAAGAAAAGAGTTGTAGATAATATGACGCTTGCCCTAGAAAGACGGCAATCACGTGTAACTGACGCCTCACATATTAACACAAGAGACATATAACGATACTAAGTATCAACTTAAAATCTACAACTACAGAGGAAAGAAGGTAAGGAAAGAATAAGTCTATATACAAGAGGTTAATATACCTAGCACTATAGTAATCTCGGTACGTCCTGATCAGGCAGCACTAAGTGGAGCCGGTGGAAATGAGGCTCTGGACAGCGACAGTCGTCACATGTAGTAGAGAGACTCTTATTCACATTAATTTGTAGTGTTTTAAGACCAATTATCATTAGCTGTGATTAGTTCGTCTATTACAATAGGCCTACTAGTACTACTAGTATTATTTGCTTTATTTTTTATTGCTAAGTAAACCTCACATAGCTTGGAATTAGCCATATGAGTAGTACTATTACAATTTGCGCATCTCATACTTAAGTGTAAACACTTAGTATTTGATTTACAAGTATTACAGCTGTGTTACTTACTTGTATGATTTTCTACGTATAAAATACACTTTTTAGCTCTCTTACAGAGAACTTCAGAGTGCCCAAAACCAGCGCATCTAGTACATTGAGAAGTACTAGGAGTAGTTATGTATTTTACTACTTTAGCTGAAATACCCGTAATATAAAGCCTATTTAATATAGCTCTTTTTGCTTGCTCTTGGCTTAGGAAAGCTACTACAATAGTACTTGTTTGTACTAAGCCTAAGTCGCGTTTTTCTTTAGGAGTAGTCCAAAAGGATTTTCCTACAGGAGTAAAACCTTTATTAAAGGTTTAAATCTCTTCAGCGACTAGCTTAGAGTTTAATCCCTCTTCTGTATTAAACTCCCTAATAGGGATACCATGAATAGTAACCTTATACTATGGCTCTCCTCTCTGAATTAAAATCAAATCGGGAAGCACCCCCTTAATAATTGACTCGTTTAAAATCAAGAACTCAATATCAAAATCGGGGGTAGTAGTAACTACTAAATTACCCCTTAAAGAAAGGGAAACAGAAGAAACAACTAGTCCTTGTATTCCCTTCTTATTAAAAGCAGAATTAAGCAAATTGCGCGTAGTAATAGAAGAGAAGGTGTTTACTTGGACATTCCGTGCCTATAAGAGGGTACATCTCTTAGTAAGAGCAAACTTACCTTTGCCCTTATCAGTAGGGTTCCTAGGGCTACCCGGAGCCCTAGCCCTATTCCCCTTAGCACCGCTATTACTAGTACTACTAGTTGCTATACTATTGACCTGAGTTGTTATTGTTAGTTATTGTAAGTGAGCTTTTTCGGCTATTTTAGCCCAAGTAGTTGACTTAGTAGCTTGTGTTTCGATTTTCTTTGTTGCTCTCTCTAAGTTAACTACTTGAGAGGCTAGAATAGAAGTCGTATTCTTGATTCTATTATATTCTGTGTATTCCCTGAATATTTCAAGTAAATCAAGTAGTTTCCCTTGCTCGTCCCGTGACTTAGTAGCTGAGTATGCTCTTACTAGCAGGTCTCTGGCTTCAAGAACTAGCTTTTGACTAGTATTACCGGTTTGACTACTTTGGAAGTAGGTTTAGTTTTGGTGATATTTTCCATTAAAGTCTGTATTGATTCTTGGCGTCTTGTTGATGTGTTAGTTATTAGTGGGGTTGTTTGATGGTCCGCGCTTTACAGGGGCCAGTTGAGCCGCACTAGTCGATAAGAGCCGAATAGGGGTATTTTGCCCCCGGGAGTTGGAAATAGAGCCCCCTAAGTCTCTAGGGGCTCTAGGAGTAATCTCGGTCGATTCTACTACTCCTAATAGCCTAGTAGGAAGCTCTCCTAGGTCTCTAGGCGTTAGCGTAGGTGTGGGGGGCTCTGAGGAGTCGAAGGGGTCGAATAGGGGCTCCATAGCTCCCGGCTATTACAGCGGTAATATACCACTGCAAGGCCTAGGGGCAAGGAGATCGGTTGGTTAGGAGGTAGTTTATAAGATGGAAACAGGTGTGGTTCAAAGGCAGGGGGGTCAGGAGTCCCGAAAAAGTGTGTTGGCCATGAATGAGTAACTGCCCAGGGATTTGGTGCAATTTTGGGCGATAGTCAACGCTATGACGAATTATTGTTCTTTGCGTAACGTCTTCAGCTTTAAGCTTCTCGCCCTTCTTATTTCTACTTTCATCTTCTTAGCGGGTCCTGGTTGCCAACAGTTCCCCCCCCGCCCCTGCCCTCCCCCACAAAAGGATTTCCGATCAACAGGAGCCTTACCTAATCGGTTCACTCCCTCCGATGGGATTGGCTTGGCATTAAATAGAACACAACCTCTAAATAGAACACAGCCTCCGTTCTTGTTGTTGTTAAAGTATAAGGTTCCCAGACGTTCGTCCCATCTCTTCTTCCCTCCCAGACTTTTCATTCTTGGCCATGCGAATGAATGCTTTCCCTTCATCCTTCCCCTTCCCTCCCACACTCATCCCCAGCAAAGCAAAGTCATGGCAGCTGCGTTATCAATTCCCCCCCTCGCAACCCTCTGGCGCGCCTGTGTCCTCGACTTCCCTACCATAGGCCACCACCCTAGCACCAGGACCGAATCCAACCCCCCAAAGGCTGCCGTCCGGCTCGAGATTGAGCGTTTTCGCTTCCTTTGGTGGGGTTACGAGATCGGGCTCCTCGAAGATGCTGGCGCTCAGCAGCCCAAGCCGCAACTCGAGCATGCCAGCCTCCGCTCTGCCGCCACGGGGCTGATGATGGGCTTGCGGCATCCGAGAGAGAAGGGCATAGATGATGTAGCGCTTAAGAGGCGTTACGGGCTGTCGATGGATCCGGAGGCGCAGCGTGCTGAACCAGTCCTCGGGAAAGTATTTGAGGAAATGGCGGAGCGGCTACGCAGAGTGACAGCGCTTGAGGGCAACCAAGCGAAAGTCGGGACGGCTGTGTGGGTGGTGGACGGCAGCGTTGACCGGTTCGGTGTCAGTGGAGCGGACAAAGCGTTGGTACTAGCATCTGAGGTCCATGGCTTCGTTGACGGGCTGTATGCGTTGTTCCCAGGCATGCGCGAGGACGTGGACAGGCAGATGGTGTCAGCTGTCCGGCTCGCCGTAGACCAACGGGGGTTGCGGCTGCTGAGCGACGCCATGGATGATGGAGAGTCGGACTTGGGCCGGATTGCAGGGGATCGGCTGAAGGAGTTGCACGCTACAGTGAACGAGGAGCTGGCCGGCCTCAGTGTGAGTGATGAGAATGAGGATGATTTAGAGCGGAGCTTTAATAACTACTTGGCTGAGAAAAAGTTTGGGGCGCTGCTTGTTCATGTGGTGGAGCCTCTCGCGAACTCAACACGCGCCTCGGCTGGAGCGGAGTGGAGTGTCAGTGTGGACAAAAATTGGCCAACCGCTCTGGAGGACGAAGTTAAAGGCTTTGTGCGACCAGCGCATGCCTCTTTCGGTAAGGATGACTAGCTAGTTTCCTTCTTGGTTGTATAGCGACTCGAGCTGATAGGACGAAGAACTTTACAAGAAAAAGAAGTATATGAAGGAGTGGGATACCGACAGACGGTTCTCCTCTACCGACTCGGAGAGCCACGTCTTGCTCGACGTGGAGAGCCACCCGAAATTCGAGAATGCCAACCCGGGAACTGTGACTGTTGAGGGGTTTGGACTCGAGTGCTGGGAATTTGAGAACGAAAAGCCACACACGTACAGCGTCTTCGTCAACCGCAACAAGCTTCCGGTCATGCCGGCAAGCAACCTACTCCGCAGACTAGACGAGCTGCAGAAGGGTAGTCGCGCGTTTGGCTGGGATCCAACTACGGACGACTTAAATGTTAAAGATATGGTTGGTACCGTTGGGTATGTCACCTGCGTTACTCCAGCTCTGCTCTTACCGCCTATCACCACTTTACTAGTCCCCGTAGCTTTATGACCATAGTTTACTAACAAATATCCTAGAATTAAATACTTCAACCAATCTTACGCCAAAGATCCGTCTCTATGGATCGGCGACCTGTACGGGGTGCTCAACCGCGACGATGTATTTGCCGACTTCACCACAACATCGTGCGTCGGGTTGCAATTCCTCAGCATAAGCGACGAGTATATCGGGTTATGGAACTTCTTGCGTCAAGTCATCGTAGCCAAAGAACTGGCAATGCGGCTGCAGACGATTGAGGCGGCCGACAACTATGCCGGGCTGACACACCGGGTCCTCGCATCTCTCATCATTTCAGATTTGTGGTTGAGGCACGTCGACATTGTACTCACCAACGTCAAGGTCGACACAAACGGTGTGAATGAACCCAACGCAGCGCAGGTGGCCGAAGCAGAGCGGCACCGAGATAGGGGCAATGCAGCCATGGGCTCGGCCAACTATGTCGAGGCCGTCGAGCACTACAACCGCTCGATCGATATTGACCTCCGCAGCGCCATCTACCGCAGCAGTCGCTCCGCCGCCAAGCTGGGACAGGGCAACCTTGAAGAAGCCGAAGAAGATGCGCTGATGGCGACTCTTCTCGACCCGCGGTCCGCCGAAGCCTGGTCGTGCCTTGGTGCCGCCACCCTCAAACAAGGACACAGTCGGCGAGCCGAGAAGGCCTACCAGCGGGCCGTCGAGCTTGCCGGCGCCGAGGCCACTGCCGCCACGCGCCAGGGTCTTGCGAACGCCAAGAGAGCCGTTCAACGGGCCGTAGAGGCGATCGAGGCGGCGGCGGCGAACCCGGCGAGGCAGCATGAGCTACGCAGCGAGTTTCTGGCTCAGGACTTCGATCTCTTTGGTATGAACGTGGAGATGCACTCGCGCGTGCACATGCAGCAGGTCGAGGGGCTGCTGCTCTTTGCGCGGCGAATGCGCTGGCCATTCCTCGAAGAGACCCGCGTCTCTGCTGAGGAAGCGTACGAGCGGATCTTCGCCTTGGGAGACGTCAATGTTAACCTGCACGACTGGCTTTTCGGCACGATGCTCCCCGGCAAGTGGTTTGCCTTCACCCTCATGTCTGCTCTGATTATGTGCTCCGGCCCTGTCGGCGACCGCCTCGGCATCGCGCCGTTCTACGACTGCGGCCTGGCCCTTCCCGGCCACGCTTCTTACTGGAGATCCCGCACCGTCCTGGCCAGCGTCCTCGGTTGCTTGCCGGGTATCATCTCGCTAGGCGGCTGGGTCGGCCCATGCCCGGCTGTCACTTTCGATGCGCCAATTGACGGGTCCAAGGCTCGACACGTCCGGCTGAGCGCCCGGCGCGCCTCTCCGTTCCAGAGCAGTGCAGGCCTCGATGGCGCCATTTGGGTCGGGCCCAGGCTGGGTGAAGATCCGACCCAGAAGCGGCCCGGGGAGAAGGTGGCCAGTTACGTCGCTGAGATGATAGACCCCACCAAATGGAAGGTGCCGGCGGCTCCGGCCCAGGAGAAGGAAGGCGCCGCCTATGAGGTCAAGGAGATCCGGCTCAGCAAAGTACGAAACCTGGACGAAGGCGAAAATATGGAGTGCCGGGCTTGTATTACTTTCCAGCGAGGCAAGGACTCTAACCCGTTCTCATACAGGCTCTTCACAAACCCCATCTTCGTGACGCTCCCGGTTTGCCGACCACCGCTGGGCAATGATCGATGGCAAGGGTCTCACCAGGTCCACGAGAGAGAGTTGTCTCTATTTACCGGAAGGGTCTGGTCGGTTTCGGAGCTGAAGAGCAACAGTCCGGAAGCTGAGGTCGAGGGCAGTGGAAGGGTCATTGTGATTAATGCTACGGCTAAGGGCGCCCAGGCGGTCGCTCGCGCGTGGTGCTCCGAAATGGGGAAGAACGCAGTAATTCGCCTCCCTGGAGGGCCTTGCTTTGTATGTGCCGTTCGGGCCGCGGGGTATAATGGTCTCAAGGTTGGGGTGCTGATTTGGGTTGGCTAAAAATTGCTTGCTAAGTTTTGTTCTCCGGTGGCTGGTGGATAGCTGCGAGCAAATATGAGACGCAAGGTATTTTTGTGGTCAAAGGAGGGAATGGGCGTAGTGAGGCTGCTACTCCGGACTTAGCGTATCGACGGTACCCATATAGATGATCAAGACCAGTCCTCGAAGGCGGCGGGGGTAAAGAATTTTCCGCGGGTTGATTGATTGATTGATTTGCCACGTAAGCCTCTTTCAACTAAGGCTATAAGCTGACAAAATTTCTCAGTACTTGCTTGCCTTTCTCTAGTCTAAACTCGGACAGGTGAAAACCTGAACCCATGGCTGCCAAATCCGAACCCACTCTTCCCAACCCTCACCTCTACCCCCTGAATAAAGTTCGTCCCTGCATTCACTATAAAGATTATTATAGTCTCTCCATTTCGCTAGTGCCTTTGATTGAAAGCGCTGCGTATCTTGAAACAAAAGTGATAGCTGCTTTTAATATAGCGAAGTTAGTCTCTACTACTCTTTTGGTCTATCAATATTCCTGCATTTGATGACGCAATTAAGGGCTAGATTGAGTATACAGTAAATACCAGCCTGAAAGATAAGGGTCAGAGGCCAGGATATTATAGAAGTAGAAGCTTGTAAACAAAATGGCGGAGGTAGATTCTGCTAGATTTTTGCTTATCTACCTTCCAATTCTCTTTAGCTTTTCCCTCAGCGACACAAAACCTAAACATGCTGATTCGAGGGTGGCTTTCGAATATGTTATCCCAGTATCCCTTCGTTTGCTGAGACATTTCCTAACACTAGCAGGAAGTTAAACAACAAGCTGCTGTTCGCTAGATCATGAGGTTAATTAATGGGTGGGTTAACGTCTCACCCCCCCCTTTGGCCCACCCCCGCCTTTGGCCCACCTCGCTTAACTCACCGCTACTTATACCTCTCAACTTCAATAATTAATTATATCCTCATTCTTTAATCGATTTGTCTGAAATTTAGAATGTGAATTGTTTCGATCATGAAGCCTTAATATACTAAGTATAATGTCATGTGTGCGCTTGAGGAGATTGTAAATGGCAAGTTAGTACGAAAGGCATCCCTTAAGTAGGGTATTCCGAGGTCTACACTCTATCACCGCAACACCACGACTCAACCACGTCAAGAGGCTACTAGTTACTTGCAAAGACTACCTATAGTCGTAGAGGAACGATTGACTAATTAGATTTTGAATCAAGAGGCTCTTAGCCATAGAGTTACACACGTATAGATTCGGGTTTTTAGAGAAAGGCTTCTAGCTCTTTAAGGGGACCACAAACCACTCGGAAAACACTGGATGACTCGATTTTTGGCTCGTAATCTTGTTCTTAAGACTAAGAGGCAGATATATATCGATTCCGTACGTGTTAATTACGCTCGGTCTAAAGTTATATGGCCTTAGTTCCAAAAACTGGATATTCCGGCAATTAGAGCTATTCTAGCCAATCAATAATAGAATATAGACGAAGCTAGTATTATAGAAGGTTATAGTTTAAATAAATATATTATAAGGAGTGTCGAAATACGCAAGGTTTAAGCAAAACAGCTAAGTTCACGTACTTAGACGACAATTATTGAGTGTATCTCTGCAACTAGAGTTTCGACACAACCACTAGTAATTTACAAGGGAAAGTCGGTGTAACAATAATAGTTTCTATCTTAATTAGAGATATTCGATAATTAACACTTCACAGCCACTGAAAATAAGTAGACTACTAATACTACGGCTTTAAAGTGGCTAGAAAAAGTGTTTATCCCTTAGACGCAACCACGTGATTATTTAATAAGACTCCTCATCTTAGACAGCCATAAGAGCCACGAGACTACAGAATTCCTTTGGAAGTGCCTCGAGCATAATATCTACCTCTTATTCTTATTTATATATACGTCACACGTCTTATAACCTCTCGATTTGACGATTTTCTCCGCACTTAAGCGTGCTTATTGGAAAGAGTTATAAAGATTGAGTTCTTTAATTAATTCTATACTAATTAGTAAGCGCAACTTTCTTATTTACTATTAGAAGGCACGTCAAGAAAGTGTTACACCTTCTAATATTAAATCGGGGTAGAGAACTACGGGTTTATAGCCGGTATTTGTTACTAAGCCACTAATAAGCCCTTTACTATTAGAAAACAGTAATAAATCGACAGATCTAACGCTCCTAAAGCCTCAAGATACGCTAATACTACCTTTAAAGGTTTTTGATACTTTAATTAAGTTATAGATGTAACGTTGCTGGAATCTGACTGGTACGCGGCGTACAAGCTTCGTCGATTAGTATCAGCTATAAAGTGAAGTCACAAGAGTACGATTCTCAATAGGAATTAAGGCGTTATAAGTAGTAGTAAACTTAAAGGTAAACTTGTTATAATGATTTAAGCACGAAGCTTTATTACTTAGGAAACTACTTTACTTATATAGGACTTTTGGTTCCTATTAGATCCCTCAGGAGCCTTAGATCCTAAAGCTCCAAAAGCTTTATACCGTCACGTGACCCCTAGTCCTATGATTCTATTCTTGTCTTGGCTTCTCTGTGTAGTAAGGCTGCCGAGCCTCAGGGCCAAGACGCACGTGATCCTTCAAATCGTGACATTATCCCCCTTCTGTCGTTAGCGTGTTCCTACGCTTAAGTATACCAAAGGAAATATCAACGACGGCCTAAGGCCGTCTTCCTCTTCTAATATGTCCTCCAAAACAACCAAGTATAAACAAAGGATAGCGCTTGCCGAAACAATCAATTCTTACGGTTCGCCTAACATATTGTGTTCGAACTATATCTATTATTATCGCAATTGCGTGGTTCTAAATGAGAAGTCTTAGAAGTATAAGGAGTGCGTTCGTCGCGGGGTGAAGTGCGACGCTCTTCAAGTGTCCCTCGACGATCTCTAGAGTCTTCGGATAGAGGAGGACCGGCTAAAGTTCGAGAGGGACATAGCCTTTGAGGCGGCTATGGCCGGACTAGCTCGCGTTCGCGAGCTCAAGTAGCGCCAAGCGGAGTTACGTGAAAGGGGAAGGGAAATACTTCGTCGTAGTTTAAAGACTTTAAATAAGCTAGACGAAGTTAAAGCAAGAAAGAGGAAAGAGAAAAGGAAGGCAGAGGAGGCTTAGAAAATTACTAAACTAGCGGGCGTGGAACGTCCTAGTTTTGTCGACCCCGTCAGCGGCCCCCCCGACCCGGCGATGGACTTCTCCTTCGACCCGGTGGACTCCCTTTAAATAGAGCTAAGTTTCGTCGATAAAAACTAGCGAGTAATTCCGAGTAACGAAGGTTTAACTTAAGTTCTTATGTATTCTTTAATAGTAGGTAGTTTTTCCATTTCACTAAATATTTAATAAGGCCTCGTTTATACTAATAGTCTAGTAGCTCCTCCACTTCGTACTCCTCGAGTGGATTCACTAGTTCAGCTATTGTCTTCGGGGCAGGTGGTGCTTTAGGTAGTACTTTTTCTAACAAGGATATATAGAATATTAGGAATATCTTCTTTATTGTAGTTAGTAGCTAGAGTTCGTAATTCAATAGTTCTTTAACTCGTTTAATCTTAAATAATCCTAGTTTCTTATGATTTAACTTATCACTTAGGCGCTTAGTATTAATGTTCTTTCACAAAAGATAAGCCTTATCCTCCTCCTATAGCGTTGGCTCTTAACTACGTGCCTTATTATAATAGTACGCGTTCCTTTTTACTATAAACTAAAGTTCTTTAGTTAATTCCTTGTAAAGGTCTTAAATCTTCTAAACCTAAATACGAGCTATATTATTATTTTCAACGATAACGTTAGGTTCTTTATAAGCGACAGATTCGTACCTATAATTCGCAAAGAAAGGTGTGACTTTCGTTGTTTCCGTAGTCGAGTTATTATAGGCAAACTCTACTAAGGGCAGTAGTTCTACTTAGTTGTCCTACTAGTAGTTAACGTAACAGCGTAAGTACGCTTCGACTACTTAGTTTATTCGCTTATTTCTTTCGTTAGTTTAAGGATAAAACGCGGTTAAGAGCTTTTAGTTAGTTCCCAAGAAGACTATTAGAGCTTTCTAAAACTTTAACGTAAATAGCTTGTCTCAATCCGACACGATTTCTTTAGGTACTCTATACTTAAAGACTACCTCCTTGAGGTATACTTGTACTAAGTTTTCGGCTATAAGGGTGGACTTAACTAGTACTAGAATTATATATTTAGTAAGTCTCTTTATAATAACGAGTATTATATTATAGCTGACCCCCGTGACCTGGTCCTTCGATAGCGGCAGCGGCCCTATAAAGTCCTACGATATAAATCTCTAAGATTTTAATAGTATTAGTATTATAATTATTTACTTATAAGAAGCGTGTCAGGAAAGCTTATTCCTAATGTAAGTATTACAGTTAGTGACCACTTCCTTAATTATAGCGCGAAGCCCCTCGGCCTAATAATTCCTCAAGATCCTGAGATACGTTCTTTGTATCTCCTAATATTTATGCGCGAGAAGTCCGTGTTATTCCTTAATATACGCTTTTATTAAGCTTGGCGGAAGCCAGATCTTCCCGTTGACTCACATGATCTCATTTTTTATAATATTCCTACTAATTAGTTCCTTGGTTTAGTCTAGTAATAATCTGTTTTTCTTTTAGGCGTCCTTAAGTATATTATACTAAGGGCCATTAAGGTCTTACTTAATAGTAGTAATCTCTCTGATATTAAGTACTATGTTCTTATTATTTAATTACTTTAGTAGGGCGGTCTCGTTATAAACCTTATCGTTTTTATATCCAGGCAATCTACTTAACGCGTTTACTCTTATATTATCTTTCCCTTAAACGTATTTAATAACTAAGTCAAAAAAGGCGAGTTCCTCCAATTATCTAACTAACCTTCGATTATTAAGGACCTTAGTAGTAGTGAAAGTTTAGAGATTTATATAGTCGGTGTAAATAATAACGAGGAACTTGGCTCTTTATAAGTAGATCTTTTAGTGTTTAAGCGCTTTAACAATTACTATAAATTCTTTCTTATAGATATTATAGTTCTACTTAGCCGGGGACATCTTTTTTAAGTAGTAGGCCACTGGGTGTAGCCGTCCTTGGTCGTCCCTCTATAGGTGTACTACGCCGGTGTAAGTGTCTAAGGCGTCGGTTTCGATAATACTCTTCTTTTCTTTGTCGAAACTATAAAGTATTAGTTCTTTTATAAATTCCGCTTTAAGTCGCTAAAACGCCTCCTCACAACGCTTATCTTAAGCAAAGGGAATACCTTTCCTAGTCAAGTTAGTAAAGGGTTCTACGATCTTAGAATAGCCTTAAATAAACTATTAGTAAAAATTAGTAAATCTTAGTTAAGATTACATATCCTTAACGTTCTTTAACGACCCTTATTCCTTTACGGCTTTAATTTTTTTTAGATTAATACTTATTTGTCTTAGGCGTATGACGTATCTTAAAAAAATGACTTATCTAACAAAGAATTCACATTTTAATAACTTTAGTTTAGAATCCACCTTAAGTAAGGTCTCTATAATTGCAATAACGTGTCCTTGGTGTTCCTTGATAGTTTTCGAGTAGACTAATATATTATCTAGGTAATATATAACGAATTTCTTAATAAAATCTCGTAAGATCTTATTATTTTGCCTTTAGTAAGTGGCGAGTGCATTCGTAAGTCTGAACGGCATTACCGTGTATTCCCATAAGCCTAAAGGTAGCACGAAAGTAATCTTCTATTCGTATCCCTCCTTAATTCGGATCAAATTAAACGCGTTGCGCTAGTCCAGTTTAGTATACACCCCTACCTTAGTCAACCTATCCCGCAAGTATTATGCGTTAGGCAAAGGATAAACATCTTATATAGTTCTATTATTAATTATATAGTAGTCGTTATAAGGCCTTCCCTTTAGGTCCCCTTATTTCCTAGCGACTAATATATTAATAGCGCACGGTGATTTAGATTTCCGAATCCATCCCTTCCTTATACTTAACTCCCGATATTCCTTAAGCGTCCTTATAGTAGCGTAGTTATAGTAGCGAAGTTTTTCTACAATAAGGATAAACTTATTCTTAAAGTTAATTTCATAGTCTTAGGACTAATACTTAAGTAGAACTCTTATGTCTTACGAATCTTTAAATATCCTTGCAAACTTCTTATATAATACAAGTAGCTAGTCCTGTACATTATCCGTTTAACTAAAATAACTTATAGATTCCTTCTAGCTAGGAGTCTAACTTATTTAACTAGAGTCCATCGGCGTTATTATTAAGGAGGCGGCGCTAGCCTCTCTTGTGCCGGTTAGTTAATCGTGTCGCTATTAACAATTGTTAAACTTAACTTCCTTAGTTTCCTAATTTATATTAAGATTATGACTACTTAATTACCAAGTTCTTAATACAATATTATGTCTTCTAATATTAACAAGATCGAAGTAAATAGTTTCTTCGTAGTCTTATATAATCATTACTATTCCTTGAGTCTTTTCTCTAACTTATCTATCCTAGCCAGCTTCCTTGCCGTCTAGTAGATTTAGGCGGTAAGGGCGGTAGTAGCGCAAAGTTAGGATATTATGTTTTTTAACAAAGCTAAGGTTTATAAAACGTCCCATTACTCCCGAATCCACCAATGCCTTTGTCTCAATACCGGCTACTATCACTAAGATAATTAGCTAATTATTTTCTCCGGTGGCTGCTAATTCCGGGCAGTGTAGTAATATCTCGGGGATACGTCTTTGTTCCTCGACGATTATCCCCGTGGTTTCGTTCAACTACTTCCGTAGTCTATCGTTATAACTAACGAGGGTATACGGGATTCCTTCTTAGAGACTAGCGTGTCCTTAGATTTCGTCTAGTCTCATTAACTAATAGCGTTCTAGCTCGAAGGCGGGCTGTCTTCGCTACTAGTAACATTCTTCTCCCGTGGTATAAATAACTAACTATGTCTCTTTTACTCGTAGGTAATCATCTAGCTGCTTGTACTCCCTTAGAGACTCTAGCTCAGGTTCTAGTTTTACTTTATAACGCCTAGGACACTCCTACTCTTATCTTATGTTCTCCTAGAAAACTATAATTAACTTATCGCAGTAGGCGACTATACACAATAGTCCTCGAGCCGGGGAGTTTAGCGTACAGTGTTTTTCTACGAAGTCTAGTTTCGTGCTAATATATATTTAGATTTATTATTCGCTGTAGTGGCTACGAATAGTTTAATTTTCTTCTAAGTACGGCAACTCGTCGAGGGTGCTACTTCCTTCGCTATTAGAGCTCTCTACTCGGCTTGGCGGTTAGTCCTTCGTTGTTACTATCTAGCTCTCTTATTACGAATTTAACGCCTCCACTTCTTGTATTCACAGGTCGTTTATAACGTTAAGGAAAACCTCATCGACTTATTCTTCCTCAATACCTTCGCGTTTTAGTACTACTACCTCGCGATACTTAGGCTTTCTCTCGGCCAACGCGAACTCCCTTTTAGTTTTCTATTTAGGTTTCCCTTCTCGTTTTTTCTAAGAGTAGTCTTAGGCGAGATGTCTAGTTTTACTACAAGTATAATATAATCCTTTCTCTCGTCGCTTCTACTTTTTAGTTTGTTTAGTCCCCTTCCGTTCCGCCCTATCGATTTCCATAAGGTCATAGTGATTTCGTTTATTATTAGGGTTCTGCGAGTAATTCTAGGATCTCTTTCCCTACGATTATAAGTACTGAGGTCGCCTAAACTAAGTCGGCGCAAAATACCCCTTCTACTCTCGTTAGCGCTCCTAGATACGGTTGTCGATCTCGATCGAGTTTTTAATTAGTCCGTCTAGGGTAGTTGTTTTAGGCATCCGAGCGAGCTTATTCTTAAGGTAGTCCTTGAGGCCTTTGTAGTACTAGGCCCTTAATCCTCCGTTAGTCTATTTTAAACGCAAGGCGTAACAGTTAAACTCTATAATATACTTATAAATAGTTCCTTGTTAATATAAGCTAAGCAAGTACTTTTCCACTTATTCAGTCTCATCGGGATCCCCAAAGACCCCTTTAATTACAGTAGTAAACCTAGTAATAATCCTAAAGATAACTTTACTTTTTTCGGCTATAATTGTAAAGTAGTTTCCAGTAACGTTATTTAGGAGGTAATTAGTTAGTACTAGTTTAATCTAATAGGCGGCCGTGTCTCGCAAGAAAGAGGCGATCCACAAGACCTTTCGAGGTTCGACGTCGAACTTATCGCTATTAAAGGCGAGGTATATATTATACTAGAGGATAAACTATTTAAGTTTACTTCGTTATTTATAGTAAATATTAGGCATTTAGACCTTAAGTGCCCTGGGCTTAGTAACGTTATTATCCTTAGTCCTAGTTCTTATTTCACTGCCTTCTTTCTTCACGGATCCTTTAAACGCGGGTGTGTTAGGGGCTATCTTGTCAAGTAATAATACTTCAAGTAAAGTGCTCAAAGTGTAACGTTACTAGAATCTAACTAGTACGCGGCGTACAAGCTTCGTCGATTAGTATCAGCTATAAAGTAAAGTCACAAGAGTACGGTTCTTAATAAGAATTAAGGCGTTACAAGTAATAATAAACTTAAAGGTAAACTTACTATAATAATTTAAGCACGAAGCTCTACTACTTAAGAAACTACTTTACTTATATAAGACTTTTAGTTCTTACTAGATCCCTTAGGAGCCTATAGCCCTAAGGTTTTAGGAGCCTTAAATCCTAAAACTCCAAAAGCTCTATACTATTACGTGACCCCTAGTCCTATGATTCTGTTCTTGTCTTGGCTTCTCTATGCAGCAAGGCTCGTAGCGTCTTACACCCTAGTTTTAAACAAGTGCTCCCGAATTACGGTTCTCTTAGGCCTAGAGCTTTATTTTATGTACTAGACTCAATTAGTACTACTCTAGCGCCTAGCTCACCACAAGACCCTGATTGTATTATTTTAGACTTAGTTGAGTATAAAACTCAATTAATTAATGTTTATAATGCGACTCACCCTGAGTCGGAATCCCTTAGTAGTATTAAAACCCTACAAAGAATAGGTTTATTACCAGACTTATTCTCAAATAAAACGATATTACTAGGGGATTTTAATATACATCACCCGTGGTGGGACCCCATTACACCGCAAAGCGGTAATACAGGGGTATTATTAGACTTAATTGAAAAACACTCTTTGAGCCTATTAAATACTCCCGGGGAAGGAACGTTTTATAGACCACATATGGAGGCCCCTTCTGTATTAGACCTTACATTTGCTACTCAAGGAATAGTAAACCAAGTCGAAGATTGGCAAATATTGCCTGATCTAGGTTCAGATCACTTTGGGGTACTATTTACTATTACATTTACTTGTAGTAGTATTAGTACTAGCCCCCTAAAGGTCCCCCGATTTAATACAAAGAAAACAGATTGGGTAAAGTTTAATAAAAGTCTTAATAATTATTTTCAGGACTTTAATTATAACCCTAATTCTAAGTATACAAATCAAGAGCTTGATGACCTAGGGGAGCTATTTACTAGGAATATAATTCAAGCGACTAAAGACTCTATTCCTAGATCTTATAAGTCAATTGCTAGTAAACCTTGGTGGAATGAGGATCTTAAAATACTACGGAAATTAATGCAAAGATATTACCGTCTAAATAAGGCCTCAGGGTATACCCTCTACTTTCAAGAACTAAAAAATGCTAAAAACCTTTATTTTAATACTATTAAGGTTGAAAAAAGAAAGCATTGGAATAAGTTCTTAGAAAAAGAGGATTCCCAGTCGATTTTTAAAGCTATGTCATATACCAAAAACAATACTAGCTCTCTTATACCAAGTCTTTATAATTTAGAGACTAAGGAATTAGAGTCGACTTTCCAACAAAAGTGTAATATTTTTAGAAGTACTTTATTTCCAGAACCTCCTATTTCAGCGCCTATTGATTTAACGTCATATATAAGTAGTAATACTTGGAAATGGCCTCTTTTATCTAAAGCAGAGCTAAAGGATTCATGTACTTCAAAAATTAAGGGCAAAACCCCTGGACCTGACTTAATTACTCAAGAGATTATAATTAAAGCTTATTTAGCTATCCCAGAAGTCTTTTTTATAACTTATTCAATACTTATAAATCAAGGGTACCACCCTAAGTGTTGGAAAGAGGCTACGGGGTTTATTCTTAAGAAACCAAAAAAACCTGATTATTCTAAACCTAAGGCATATAGAGTTATATCACTACTTAATTGTCTAGGTAAGGTTTCTGAAAGAATTTTAGCTAAGCGCCTAAGTTACTTAGCTGAAACAACTACTTTATTACACGATAGTCAAATCGGTAGTAGACTTAAAAAATCAGCTATTGACGCAGCTTTACTTTTACAAACAGAAGTAGAGATTAATAAGGCAAATAAGCTTAAAACTACTACTCTATTCCTTGACGTCAAGGGAGCTTTTGATCACGTTTCCAAGAATCGTCTTATTCAGGTTTTAACTCAATTGAAATTACCGATAAGTCTAATTTTGTGGATTTCGTCATTTTTAGAAAACCGTACTTTACAACTTGCCTTTGATAATAAATTAGAGGAATTCCAAATTGTAAATACAGGTATCCCTCAAGGGAGCCCTATTTCACCTATTTTATTCCTTATATATATTCGAGACTTATTTAAGTCTAAGAATATTAAGCCAATATCATACATGGATGATTTAGCATTAATAGCCTCTTCTAAAAGCTTTAAAAAAAATATAAGTATTTTAGAAAGAGAAGCTAGCTTATTAGTCAAATTAGGGGAAGAATATTCTATTAGCTTTGATATTGAAAAAACAGAGCTTATTCACTTCTTTGGAAGTAAGAATACCCTTAATATTACACTTCCAAATAATACTATACTAGCTCCTAGTAAGCTAGTTAAATGGCTAGGAATATATTTTGATTCAAACCTTAAATTTAAGAATCATAGGTCAATTAGAGTTTCCCTTGCAAAGCAAATGTTTTATCGTATAAATCGACTCTCAAATATTACTATTGGGCTCTCCCCGTTTGCAATTCGTCAATTATATATGGCTTGTGTTACTAGCGTAGCCGACTATGGTTCTATATTATGGTGGAAAATCAATTGCCCTAATAAGGCTATGATTAGACCATTTCAAGCTTTACAAAACCTAGCTACTAAGAAAATATTAGGGGTCTTTAAAACAGCACCTATAATTCCATCAGAGCTTGAAGCAGCTTTACCTCCACCTAATATTAGACTAAATCATACAAGTCGGCGCTATATTCTCCGCGCCTTAAAACTTAGTAAAAAACACCCTATTAGGCTCGAAGTTGAAAAGGTTATTACAAGAGCTAATGAGGAGTATGACTTACTAGGTATTTTACCTGAGTCAATTACTACTATTTCAAGCCTAGTTCATTCAATATATCATATAATTGACTTTAATACTTTAGAAGTAATAAGGCACTTTTATTTCCCTCCATGGGAAAGAGAAGTACCTTATATTTTTAGAATATCTAAGTTGTCTAAAGAAGACGAAGCTAAGGCTCACTTACAATACTTACAAAGTATTTGTAATAGTCGGAATACCTCTATTTATACAGACGGCTCTCAGACTCCTGAAGGGTGCGGAGTAGGCTATAGCGTAGCTGTTTATACACATACACAAGGATATCCCCTTATACCTACATTTACAAAAATAGGTAATTTAGGGGAGGCCGAATTAGTATATAACGGCGAGCTAGAAGCTATTACACAAGCCATAGAATACGCTAGTAGTACGGCGAAAGAAGGGGATAATTTTACAGTCTTTTCAGATAATCAAGCCGCTCTCTTAAGACTAAAAACTCCCTCAGATAACCCGGGGCAAAGCCAACAAATTAGAGCTATATTAGCGTCTAAGGCTATTAATAGTCTAAATGCTAGTATAACTTTAGCTTGGGTCCCAGGTCACTCTGATATAATTGGAAATGAAAAAGCAGACAAATTAGCTAAAATAGCTACTATGTCGTCTATTAATTCTAATAATACTTCTTTTGCGTATTTAGGAGTTAAACTAAGTAGTCAAAAGAAGAATGAAATTGGAGCTAATATAACTCAAAATATCAATTCTCAAACCCTAAAAACGTACTCTAAAAAGTATACATGCAAAATAGCTAAAAAGCTACTTTTACCTACTAGTATTCTAAGAGAAACAAGCAGCTCTTTTTACCAATTAAAACTAGGGCATGGATACTTAAAAGCCTACTTATATAAGCTAGGGCTAGCGTCTAATAACAAGTGTAGATGTAGTAGTATTGAAACTGCAGAACACTTATTACTTAGTTGTAAATACTATAAATTAGAGCGTAAAAAACTCTATTCTAGTATCAAAAGCAACTTAGAAATTAGGACTATTACTATTCCCGTTTTATTACATACGCAAATTGGAATTAAAGAAATACTAGTATTCTTAAAAGAGACTAGTATATGTACAAGGAAATGGCACCAAGAGAGGCTAGGGAGTGAAGAAGAAGAAGAAGATTAGGCTATTAGGCCTTAATTTGTACTTTCATTTAGTTATTTCCTTTGTTTTTTTGATTTTAATTTTCTTATAAGTTATAGGGAGAATGTTCCCAAATGTACAGTCGCAGTCTAATTCGAACTGAATTTTGTATATAATAATTAGCCACGCTAGTAGACTAGCCGTGCTACATAGTTTCTAACTAATACAGCACGTTAAAAGGAAAAAAAAAAAAAAAAAAAAAATGCAGCAAGGCTGCCAAGCCTCAGGGCTAAGACGCACGTGATCCTTCAGATCGTGACAATAGACTCCAAAGGCGCGGAAAGATTTATACTTACAGATTCGCACTTTAGTAAGCGGGTCACATGACTAACTTCCGACGTAACGTTTACTTTTTAGGAAGGTTATAAAAGGGATTAATAAGAAGGAGTACGAATTAGGGAAGGCAAATATAAAGATTAAAGAGCTAGAAGAGAGATTAGAGCACTTAAGGCCGAAGAAAAAGAGGAAGGTTTAGACTAGTCCAAATTCTAAGTTTGCGACAATTCGTGTTATTAAAGAGGCTCAAATTATAGCTAAGGAGCGCCAGATTGAACCTAAAGAATTAGAATCAGGAGGAGAATCAGACTCTATAATATCTTATATAGAAGTTGAAGCAGAATAGAGTTATTAAGTCTTAAATAGGAAGTGTTAGAATTAAGCGAGGTGGGCCAAAGGCGGGGGTGGGCCAAAGGGGGGGGGGGGGGTGAGACGTTACTTCAAAGTAGTTGGTTGTCGGCGCTTAACCTTTACTAGCGCGGAAATGACTTAGCGGACGAAGGCATAAAATTAATTTAGAGCAAAGCGTTGATCGGTAAGAGATAATACTATAGTTTAGTCCAATACCAGGGCCAGGATAGAAGTACCATTATCGTGATAATGTTCACGACCGGCAGCGAATCCAGATTGGAGCAGGCCAAAATGCCTCAAGTCACGGGTTCCGCGGGGGGGTGGGGGGTGAGTGGGAAAAATCCCTCAAGGTTTGTTCCAGCAAATTCTGCAGTAAAGATAGTTTCCCACGTCGCACAACAAATCCTAGAAATACCTGAATCGGAATATGGCCACCTTTCGGAGCATGAAACGTGGCGCAATGCCTGTTGAGAGGGAAGAAGAGCAGATGTTCCTTCCACATGAGGAACCAGCCGAGGAAAATGAGGGAACTTCATTTCACTGGACAATGAGTCAGCCTCGCTCAACCAGTCCTATTACTTCTCTACCTGTGTACAAAAATATCCACCTGTAAGCTTCCTGTACCTGGTTGTATTTCTGGGCCAAAATCTAGTCCAGATTCGGAGTTACCTGAGGGCTAATAATTGTATTTATAAAGAATACGCCGGAAAATCATGGCTACCATCGGTATGGTACTATCTTACTCCATAAGGTACTGCCAGTACAGAATCATGGACCCTAACATCGTTTTTAAGACAATCCGTATACTATAGAACAGCTTAGCTCTTCAAGCATCACCCTCTCAATAGTCCAACCTCTGGCAGACAAGTTTTATGATCCGCATGATGTATCAACAGGTACCAATAACATACACCTCAACTATTCTTCGGAGACTGGGCTCACAGTGTGTTTGTGGGGTAGTTTATTCTCTGCTAGTCAATCGAGTGCAATTTCTCCACGAACGGTCAAACCATGCTCACCACCAAAGTGTCAACGTTGCTCGAGCTTTGCTCTGCGAGCTAGTGGCGAGTAAGGTCTTGCAACGCCATGATGTCGGTAATTCAGGGTCCGAAACGTTGCTACTGCTGGCCAAAATCCTTGTGGCCGACTTCGACCCATTTCAGAACGCCCTAGATGATTTTACACAGGGCAGGTCAACTGGAGAAAGAGAAGGGTCTGGAATGAAATCGACTGCGTTAGAACTGGCCATCATTTCTGAGAGCAAATCCTTCCTGAGTTCCTCTGCTTGCCAGAAAGTTGTAGATGCAATACACAAGGGGCGAGTAATCTATACTCCCTTCTCACCTATCGACATTCTTCCGGACCATTACAAGCATAGACCGATATCCATTTACGATCCGAGGAAAGCTCCTTTGCTCAACCAATATCGACTCATTGTACCACGAACACGATATATCCTAGAAGTCTGCCAGTTCAGCTTGCTTTTAGTCCTGTACCTTCTCGTAATGGTCAACCGCGAGGGCATTGATTACAATAGATACGAGCTAGGATTCTGTCTCTACGCTTTTGGATGGGTGTTAGACCAATTCGCCTCGGTCCTAGAGCATGGATGGCCAGTTTACACGCAGAATCTTTGGTCCTTTCTGGATGTCATTTTTGCTTTCACCTATGGAATCTATTTCATCCTTCGAATCTGCGGCATGACAGCACACAACCCCGATTTAAGTCAACTAGCCCTGGACATATTGGCGACTGGAGCGCCCGTCCTTGTGCCTCGACTAGCATTCAACGTCATGTCCAATAATATGCTTATCGTCGCCATGAGAGAAATGATGGCAGATTTTGCAATTCTCTCCCTCTTGGCTATGTGGTGCTCCGCCGGATTTCTTCTTGCCATGACATGGCTGAGTAACGGTCTTTATAGCCCAACGACAATCTCAAAGTGGATGTTATGGGTGTGGTTCGGTTTGGACGGAACTGGCATTGAGAAGTCCGTCGATTTCCACAAGGTGCTTGGCCCACTCCTCATGATCGCCTTTGCGTTTCTGGGGAACACTCTATTCCTTACCCTCCTCGTAGCTATGTTAAGCAACGATTTCTCTACGATTGTTGCTAATGCCACCACTGAGATTCAATATCGACGAGCGGTTGTAACCTTCGGAGGCGTTAAGAGCGATTCTATATTTGCCTACCAACCCCCCTTCAATATCATGGCCGTTTGCCTGCTGTTGCCTCTGAAATTTATGGTCTCACCTCGCTGGTTCCACAAGATCAACGTCGCTGCCATTCGAACTCTCAACGCGCCGTTGCTGCTTATAATTTGTCTCTACGAGCGGAGATATCTATGGAAAGACACCAAGCGGAAAGACTTCATGCCACCAGGACGACGTCGTCTTGACCTCCAGGGCGTCTCTAGATTCTCTGTCTACAGTGGTATACGGGCGGTATTCGACAATGAGCCATATGAATCACCACTTCAAGATTCGCCGGATTTCAGCAAGTCATCTGTCAATATCGACAACAATAGATTTCTAGCGGTCCACGAGAACTATCCGACAGGTTCGTCCAGAAATAACGTTAGGCACCGGAGGCAAAGGAGCCGCAAGCCCTTGTACAGACCTCCTCACAGCGTACCACGCCCTTTCATGACGAGGAAGGAGTTCGTTCAAAGCTTTGAAGTTCTGGAGTCATCGACGAAGAGGATTGAGGATGGGGTTCGGATATTATGTGAAGGTTTGGGTGAGTCCGGAAAGCGCGCATAGGGCTAGAGGCGTCAATAACGGACGGCGAAAGCACGAAGGGATAGATATTAATCACCAAGAGCTAAACTGGAGACATGGGCACTGAGTAATTTGCGGGGATAGTTCAAGGCTAATTAATACTCTATTTCGAAGTGAAATCGCTGATCTGCTTGAAACTATAAAATCTCTAGTTCTTTGGCATAAAAACATGAGGAATACTTGGTACATACCGAAAATAATGTACATTCGCTGTTTATGCGGTTTCTAAATAGTTCCATAAACCCAGGGCTTTACAGCGAATCATATTCTAATTTCATAGTATTTTGTTTCTTGAACAAGTAAGGCCCTGGTAAAGTGCATAAACATTAAATGTAGATTATTTACCCAAGTACGAAGTATCACACGAGATATATAAGTAAAATCTTGGTTAGTCTATAACTTTTTAATCAATAATATTATTTGAAATTTAAGACTCAAATACTAATATTATACTTCGAAATAATAAAGGCATAAAATAGATATTACTTATTATTAGTATTTATATGCAACTTATAACCTGAAGAGGGCGAGGTTCGGTGTGTTCCCAGCGAATTTTAGGCCATGCCGTCACGAATTCCTTCATCCACTGGTGGGGCGAGAAAATGGCGTAATTTCTGTTGGAGGCCCTCACCACAAATCTTGGTTATCAAACCGTAAATATCCCGCGGCCGTGCCGCGCGCACATGCAATGGAGCAATAGAATCACTCAAGGAGCCATCTCGTAACAGATGAGCATGCATATACTCTATTACTAACCCCAAACACAATGACTAATATTGCTGAAATTGCACCCACAACAGCTCTAAATGCTGTACAAACCAATATTTTCGACCGTCATTTCCGACTACCCCTGGAACAAGTGATGAGCAGCCAAACGTCTATCGCTTCAGTGATAACACCAGCTTCTACTCAAAGCGCGGGGGAATCTCCCGCAACAAAAAACGCTTCAAAATCCATCCAGACGGCAACCACGAGCATCACCTCATCGATCCTAGAACCGAGGTCGGAATATCCGAAACCTTGCTCAACTTTATCAGGGCAAAATGGCAGAGGCAACAAGATCAGAACGTAGAAAAGTTAAGTTACTTTTCTGGTTCGAGCGTTACATCAAGCTGACCTCTGTATTCAGGGCGAACAACCGAGAACCTCCTCGAATGATAAGCCGGAAGATAGCGAGAAAATGGCAGAGGTAGTAAAGGCGTTGGATATGGACGATCTAGCAACGTGAGACTATTACGCAAAACGAGTCACGATAACAAGAAAACGGTATATTACGCCATAACAGAACACCGGCGCGGGCCACGAGAAACAACAAGGGCGTAACCGAAACCGTTCTACGACGAGTTTTTGCATCTCTTCATGTCTCGAACACTTTAATGTACTCAAAATCAGTGTGATAAATTTCTAATCTACTACTTAAGTAGTAATCTAGAGTAGTAGATTAAATTAGATTAGATTAAATTAGTAAAAAAAATTAAAAAGTACTAACATCTTGTTGGTGCCTTGAATACAGTTGTGTAATGCCGGCGCGAATGAATGCTGAAATCCTGTACAGGTTAGGTTATCCATAGCCGCTTACTGCTGTATTTGACTGACATATCTGTTGGAGTGTGTTTAGGATTATTTTGTTTGACCTTTTGCTCTGGCTCGTCTGCCACTGGCAGTGATGCCTGACGGGGGACTGCGCCTTGAAACTTCGTTGTGACAAGTTTATTCGTTGAGCTTTGGGTTATTTGGTGAGGGGATTCTTTGGAAAGCATGTTTACTAGCTTTAAATCTCCCTATCTTCCCGCGGAAGACGCGTTAAGAAATAAATATGGACGAGAATTGAGTGTTCAGCCCTCGGTTACTTGCTTAGACTTATCTAGGAAGGTGGGGGTTTGGGATCCTTCTCCACTCACTCCGGAGGTCGCTGACCTTCAGCTCCAAATCCAAAGTCTGCCGGATGATTTCGGTTTTCTTCCGCCATGGTCAACACTCATCAGAATCGGAGACTGAGCACGCGTTTGCAAGTTAACTTGAATCCTATTTCAGTTGAAAATCTCGCCAAAAATGCAGCATTCCAGGACGACTGGGATTCTCACAACAGCAGCCCGTTAAACCAATACATTACGGGTGCGCCGATCGCGGTTGCATGACATGCGCACCTGAACAAAAACGACATGCGGTGAGCCTGGTATTCCCTGCACATACCTAAGCGAATGCTGGATCAGTGGCCTGTGATTGGACTCTCTTGGCTATCTTTGGCGTATGATCGTTTCCGATAAGACATTATCCCTATCACAATGTCATCCACCAGCTCCCCGAATATTGGTACAAAACAAAGTACGAGGTTCAAGTCGATCGCAATTCCCTACAGCAACGCAAAACTATTCTTCTCGAGCCCCTGCCAGGTGTCATCTCGTTACAACTGAATTTGCCTGTCCAAATACTTTTATACGTCAAAATAGCCCGGTTGAGGGTGCGTTCGTGTTCTCGTGCGGTCAACTCGTGGTTTCTCGCCAACATGCCCGCGCTCGCCCCTACAAGCTTCAACACTGTGTGCTGGGTGCTTGGTGGCTTCGTCACGCTCTTTGGACTGGTATCCTACCTTCTCAAAGAGAAACTGTACCTCTCTGAAGCCTGTATGTATTCATAGTATCAACGGGGTTCACCAAGGCTTACCAGTTGTAGTGATTTCATTGCTAGCTGGAGTTACATTCTCCCCATATGGCTTGAACTTTATAGACCCACTGAATTATGCTCAGGGTTCTGTCGCCAATCTCAATTCTATCACACTCAACTTCAGTCGTCTTGTTCTCGGCGTACAATTAGTCCTCGCGGGTGTTCAGTTGCCCAGTCGATACCTGAAAGCCGAATGGAAGTCACTACTAATGCTACTTGGCCCAATAATGACTTGCATGTGGCTTTTTAGTAGCATGGTTATTTGGGCAATGGTTCCGAACATTCCTTTCTTGCATGCCTTGGCTGTCGGCGCTTGTGTCACACCGACAGATCCCGTCCTGAGTAGTGGCATAGTCAAGGGCAAATTCGCGGACAAGAATGTGCCTAAAGGCCTTCAAAAGATCATCATCGCAGAGTCTGGAGCAAATGATGGTCTTGGATACCCCTTTCTGTTTTTGGCTCTCTATGTCATCAAATATACGGGTGAGGAGAATCTTGGGCAGACAAAAGGGACCCAAGAGGCGATGCGTCTTTGGCTTGGAGAGACATGGATATATGTGGTCCTGCTAAGTGTAGTATATGGTGCAGTCATAGGCTGGATCGCAAGAGAACTTCTCCACTGGACCGAGGAGAAGAATTTTGTGGACCGGGAAAGTTTTCTGGTCTTTGCTATCGCATTGGCCGTCTTCATCGTCGGCAGTTGCGGCTTGATCGGTAGTGACGACGTACTAGCCTGCTTTATCGCTGGTAATGTGTTTACATGGGATGACTGGTTCCGCTTGAGGACTCTCGACGATTCTCTACAGCCTACAGTTGATATGTTGCTCAATCTTTCCATCTTTATGTGGTTTGGTGCCATCTGTCCATGGCCAAAATTCCTACACAACGACATCATTCCTATATACCGCCTTATTTCCCTCGGCATCCTTATTTTATTGCTGCGCCGCCTGCCAATAGTATTTGCTTTGCACAAATTCATCCATCAAATTGAGGAGAAGCGTCAAGCGGTTTTCATGGGATTCTTTGGCCCAATTGGTGTCAGCGCTATATTTTACTTGTATATCGGCCTGGACTTCCTAGATGGAGTAACCGACCAGAACGGCCTGCAACGGGCCGATGCTGCAGTCCTTGCGGAGGTCATGACTGTTGTTGTCTGGTTCCTTACAGTCTGTAGCATCGTAAGAATTCATCCACTGCACCAATTTATATCATGATATGCTAACAACTACAGCTTGTTCATGGGCTCAGTATTCCATTTGCCAAAATAGGCTTCCACCTCCCCCAGGTTTTGTCACAAGCGTTCAATTCTACCGGCAATTCCGGATCCCGGCCGTTATGTGGACTGGAAGGGACAGAGCCCGAAGTGGACGGCCGCCCCAAATGGCGCCAAATATTCGGCCAGTCGACTCCTACGAGCACTTACACCTTGTCACCAGCTTCGGCCAGTCCAAGTTACTGTATTAGAGGCTCTGTTACTCCAGGCAAGAGCTCAGAATTTACACCCTTGAATGAATCTGCCGGTCCTGCAACACCGCTTGCTATGCCGTATGGGACAATTCGCCTCTCGAATAAGCTGTAAATGAGATTATGAAGTTCGAAGCTGGTCAATATATAAACTTATTGATTCTATTAGTTACCTTGTTGGAATATTGGGTGACTGGGGCCAGCCTGTGGCGCCTACATATATATGGGCTCCCTACGACTGTAAATAGTCAGCCAACATTCAATGCAATACACTGAACCATAGCCTGTGCAACACACCTTCTAGTACTTTCTACAGAACCATCCGATCGGATTGCAGCTTCCTTAGTTACGAAGCGCCGCTGGTGTTTCAGATTACCAGGAGGGAGAAAGGAAGATAGGGAAGAACATACTGCGGCTTTTGACAGAAACGCAGGTCACAGTTTTGCCCTTGGAAAAAGAGCACCTACGATCGCTTGGTTTATAAGATTGGCAAATCATATAGCTTGTGGAATTACGAATTTTTTCACATTTCCATTAAATAGTACTCGCCCCTTGAGGTAAAATTAGGAAAGTTCTACGCACAAGAGCGCACAAGGCTTAAATGCAAGGTGTCATAGATCCAGCCTAAACGACTGTACCTCTAGTCAAAGACTTCTCTAATCTGATCTGCGCGTCCTCTTCCTCGGCTGTGTGCTGACTCTCCCCTGGCAGCAAGATCGCCTTATCAATAGCAACAGGAAGTCCCCTATGCCTGCCTCTAAGCATGACTGCACATAATACCAACTTGCTCAATACGTGCCAACTGCCACAAAAGCTGTAAGCATCATTGGGCACCCCCAGTGAAATACCTACACATCCATATCCAGAGACGACTTCGAAAATGACGTTAAAGACGGAGAAGGCGGCTGGATTACGCTCAAACTGGTCCGTCTCAATGATCATGATTAGCAAAATCGCAAGCACGATCCACCATAGGTCGTGCGCAAGCTGAGCGCGCAGCTGTTGCCGCACGAAATATCCCTTGGTTTCCGGCTGAGGCCCTTGGTCTGTTAGGTGTCGCTTTAGCACGCCGAAGAACGACCCTCGTTGCTTGGTTTTAGTATACCCTGGGTCCGTGGCGTAGATACCCAGACTGCGCTCCTCGTAAACATTTGAATTACGCATGGTAATGACGACTGGGTAGACAGAGATATACATCATAGCAACATACAGGACTTGTAAGCTAATGCGAATAGATGGGATAGGCACGACGTAGAAGCCGCCGGAACGCACAGCCAGCGCTTGGAAGAGCCCGTCGAGAACTCGTATGCCTTTGGGAAGAGCCGTAATGGACGCATTGCCGATCTGGAGACGGAAGGTATGTCAGCAGTGCACTACTCCTTGCAATACGGTCTACTCCTCACATTCAAGACTTCGAAAGCAATCCAGTCGATCCCGTTGAGTACTACAATTGAAATAAGGAGCCACCAGGTATGCTGTGAAGGAAAGAGGTTGGTATAGCATCTCCTCGGATGGTCAAGCAGGAACCGTAGAGTATTGCGGTCATCACTCCAGGCTTGATTCTTGGGTATCAGCTTGAGCAGTGTCCAAATAAGGAGGCGGAGGAAAATCGGGTAACAGGTATTGCCAGCGAGAATAAGGAGACCCATGGTAATCAGCATATAGATGCTGGTTTGAAAGGCAACCATATTGGCGTCGAGGAGGGACATTCCAGAGTTATTAAATGCGGATACCGCGTTGAATGCACCAACCCAGCTTTGAAAATATTAGCTTCAGAGATGTCCAGAGATCAACATCGCAGGGAATGATGGTTGTGAATGGCTGGAATGGGAACAGAGATAAGGCGGACAGCAGTGAGATTTAGAGAGAGCACTTACAAGGGATTTAACCCATTCTTCCGAGTAGTATCGGCTCTATTATTGGCAACATAAGCACCGATACCCAAGCAGCCAAGTAGCTGCCATAGAATAAAGTAAAGAGGAACTATGACAGATAACAACTGGATAGCCTTATACTCCACTCCACCTAATCGCTCCCGTTCGGCCTCACCAAGGTTATAGAATTGAGAATTTCGGGCAATAAATCCAGATGATGGGAAATACTTGTCAGTGTGTGAATCGGCGTGGGCGGGAGGCGATTGCGAGCGCATTTTGGCAGCCCCAGATGGTAGCCATTGGGGCAGACTAGCGGTAGATCGGGCCCCAACTCCTTGCATGGAAAGGAGCCTAGAATGCTGATAAATTCCATTAGTCTCCGTCCCAGTGGTCGCAGCACGATATATTGTGCCCGGAACGAAAGTGATGTGGTCTTGGCCTGGACCGCGGTTTTGTTTCCTTGCAGCATCTTGGAGATGGGGTGTATCTGGAACGTCCTCATGACCATCCAAGGGTGGTCTTTTGACTGTATTGGGACTCTCAGTGGCCTCGTCACTCAGTGTCCCTGGTATATCTGCGCGAGGCTCATGACCAAGCGATTCATTCTGCCCATGAGAGTCCCGCAACTGTAATTCATACGGTCTCGATGTTTGCTCTTCCCTTGCTTCTTCCAAAACTCTGCCTCGCTCACTTCTCGTTGACCGACTGCGCGAGGCGGGTCGGCTTGCTGAAAAGCGACGGGGTCTCTGGTGTCTTTGCCGTTCCCTCTCGACGACGGCCTTGAATTTGATCTCAAATGCCTTGCGGCGGACATGGACGACAAATGCAGAGACGAATATGGCGGAACCGATGATAATAAGGAAGAATAAAATGAATTGTTGAAAGGTGTTCAATGTCGACAGGTTGACCGTATTGAGACCCCTGTTACGGTGATTAGCTGACCTTCACCAGACAGGTATATATGGAAAACTCACGCAAGGGTCATCGCGCTAGTCGTTAAGAAGAGAGAGTCAGTAAAACTCACGCTCCTGAACGGGGTCGCAGAGGCCCAGAAGACGATAGCCGATACGAGGCTCATGCCAATGAAGTAGATATAATGGATAGTGATGAAGTTCAGCGGAGGCAAATTACGACGTATAAGGCGACCGACTCGAATAACGGGCCTAGTAAAGGGCTGGAACTTGAGTCGCATGCGAGGGCCGGCCATCTCGTTCGCGGTGGGAGAGCTCAGGATCGAGGCATAGGAGGATTAGTTGAGAGATATCAGACGAACCGGTTATTATGAGCTACTAGGTAATCATCGGCTTTAACCTTACTTCGTTAGCTCTGCCCGGCGTTCAGCTACCCCTTAGCGAAAAATCGTGGCCCCCAGGCCCTTTCGGTGGTGGTCCACCTCACCGAAAGGGGCGGGGGAAGTACTTGGTATATATTAAAAATAATGTACATTCACTATCCGTGCGGCTTCTAAATAATTCTACAAATCCAGGTTTCTATAGCGAATTCTCTTATAAGTTCATAATACTTTACTTCTTAAATAAGTAAGGCTAGGTAAAATGCACAAATAACGAATGTACATTTTTTACCCTTAATACGAAGTAAAAAGGTTTACTTTCTGACCTGAGCACTTGGAGACAAGTTCTGAATCGCAATGATATTTGCTATATCTCTACAGTACAACTTCTAGGGCCTTTCACTTCCTCTGGCGAGGCGAAGTCGCCACATCATGCTGCGTTAATGATTACTTTCAAATATCTCAAATTGAAGAAGCTATTCAGTGAAATTCCTAGTAATTGAATTCCTTGCCCCCTTTTTTTTTTTTTTTTTTTTTTTTTTTTTTTGGATGAAAGTCAGATGAAGTAAATACAGTCCTCCGGTTTAAGTTTGAGACGGAATCGACTCCCCACCAAAATTCGGTATTTTGCCCCACCTTCACTTGACGATAATTCTATAACCACACTAGGTACGCAATTAATAAATTGGTTAGTGATGGCCTGTCGCAGTCTTCGCACTCAGGTATTTCGAGCCGTTGGCTGTTGCTGGGCTAGGGTGCACTATCCCCTTAACTGCCGTTAACACACTTTTCCAGGGTGCAGCGCTGAAGCGGGGCGCTAAGGTTGCCTGTACTACGGGCTGTGCGCCAGCAGGCCTGGATCAATAAACAACATTAAGAACCCCTCTTTTACTACCAAATAATCCTATTTTCAATGTAAACACAATGCCGGAGACTGCGATTCCAGACCCTACTGACTCGGGTACCTTAAGACCACTTGCAGAGCCTTTGCATACAAGAGGGGCTCAATTCAAACCAATGGAAATCGATGATTTTGACTTTGAGGTTCACCTACCTGAGAACTGCTCTCCAGACGATCCTATTACCCTTTTCACTCAATATTACAACGAAGACATGATTGACGCAATCGTTTTGGCTACAAACTCTTACCAGCCGGCTTTACAGCCTCATGAGTTGAAGCCGCATTCGCGTGTAAAGGACTGGTATGAGACTTGTCGACTGGAAATCTATCTCTACTTCGCTGTGTGTATTTATATGACGGTTTACCCCCTAAATAAGGTCGACGACTACTGGAATACAAGCCCATTAGCTCCTTTTCACCCTATTTCCAAGGTCCTTGGGCGAAATCGATTCCAAGCTTTACGGCGGCGCTTCCGAGTATGTAATGAAGAGCGTATTCACCTGTTTCAAAGAGTAATTTCCCCACCTATTTTGAGTGTGTAATACTAATATCTTAACAGACGGAACCTCTGAATAGTCATATTCAAACAGTCAACTTAAGACTGTGGAAACCTGGCCAGGAATTAGCAATTGACGAAGCTATGGCTCGATATACGGGAAGATCAAAAGCTATTACGACGATTCCAAATAAGCCAACACCTACCGGAATCAAGATTTGGGTTGCTGCACAGCGTGGCTTCTTTCTCCGGTGGCTTTACTACCAACCAGGGAAGAAAGGTGGTGCTTTTGGAGTTTCTAAGATTCATGGACTTAACGCGACTCAATCGGTGGTGCCAACCCTTCTTGCACAACTACCAAAGGCCTCATACCACGTCTACCTTGATAACCTCTTTACCTCCACTCAATTATTCGAATATTTGAGGTCCCACGGCTTTGCAGCTACCGGTACGTGCAGGACGTCATCAGGTGTCCATGAAGACATTGTAAAGCTCAAGAAAACGCGGGAAAAAGGAGCTAATGCGATGCCATGGGGGACAACAGTCGCCATCCCTACTAAGTCGGAAACTGTATGTCATGTGGGCTTCCAAGATTCGGCTTTTGCCCTAGCTATGTCAACATTCTGGGATGGTAAAAGCACGGTTTTACGGGTACGAAAACGGCCAAAAGAGACAGCCGGTAATGCAAAAGTCTCCCGGGCTCCATTCGGAAATCAACCTACTAAGGCACTCAAAATCCCAGAGCTATACGACGCCTACAACCACCATATGGGAGCCGTCGATTTAGGGGATCAACTTCATGGGCATAATGGAGGCCTTAGACGTATTCGGCGAGGGCCAATTCAAGCTCTCCACCAATATATGCTATTGGTTGTCCTTTCCAACTGTTACTTAATCAGTCGATACAGCGATTACGAGCTCAAAAACGTTTCCCTCCGTTCACAAGACGATTTCCGGTTACAAGTGGTGGACGCATTAATTGCCATGGGACGTAATGCACCGGACTCACGGAAGAGACGTATTTCACAATTATCTGGAGCTACGGTAGAGGTCCCGGTTCATTCCCATGAGCTGATTAAAATGACAACAGCACAAAGGAGAGTAGACTGCGTTGCTTGTAAAGGAGTGAGGTTTGGTGACAGTCCCCCACCAAAAAGGATTGCTTTAGGTGATTTGGCAGTTAATATTGGCCGAACTACTAAAAGAAAGGCTACAATGTATGGGTGTAAGCAATGTGAGGTTGCACTTTGTAAAAAAACAGATTGCTTTGCGTTATATCATAGAATAGCTTGAATTTAGGTGGGAAAATCGATACTTTTGGTGCAAAGCGCAATTTTTGGTGTTCCTCGCTAAATTACAGGAGGCCTCACAGGCTGTCCACCCCCCTGTAAAAAGTGTGTTTCGTACGGCAGTTAAGGGGATATCTAGAGTCTTCCCCCAGCAGCCTTTCATGGCTAATCCCCAGTCTTCAGGCTGGCCAACAAGTCAGTTGAGTTAAGCCAACTAAATCAGCTGCGCTCTTCAACCCTAATAAGTCAGTTCGGTTTGATTCTTAGATAAGCCAGTCAGTTGGAGATATTTTGATCAGTTGCTAATAAGTTCAGATATTTTTTTTTAATGATTTTGGAGTCAGTTTTAAGGTAATAATGACTACTTTTGGGTAGTGTTTTAATGCCCTGGGTATGCTTTGGTAGGGGCGGCCGCTTCGCTAAGGCCAAATGAAGGCTTCTGATTGGCTGAAATCGTGACTAAGCACCCGCAGGCGTGACCTGGATTATTAAGGGGATTTCGCGTTAACCTTTAATATTTGATTAATTATCACTATAACACCATTAATATGGCTTCTTCGCACGCGTCCCCTATCGACCTTGTCGACGACGAAGATACACGAGCACTTGCTGCACCTCCTCGAGTTGTCCCGAACGTTTTAGTAACTATAATGGCTAAGCCAACGCCTAATGTTACTGTTCTAGAGCCAAAAGTCATTCGGGACAAATATAAACGACTCAAACTAACTTACAATGATTCCAATAACCCTCACAACCCTTATAACGAGAGCCTGAAGGCAGACTACTCTCTATACGATTTTAGAGAGCCTCTTTTTGATAATCGGAAGCCATTCCCTCGTAAGTTCCCTAGGGGAATAGTACTTACTGGCGTATTAAAGAAAGCTAAAACCTTATAGGTATAAAAGCTTAGATATACTCTCTTAAATACTATTAAAGCTAGTAATTTAACGTATTAGTACTACAAACTTTGTATGTATCCTCACCTAAATCTACAGAATCAAAAGCTTACTTTATAGGTTATCACGATAAGGCTTTTAGCCAAAATTTAGATTTTCACTTCAACGCTAACACCCTCAATAATACGAAGCGGCACCTTTACGAAAAACACTTATTAGACGAAGGAGGAGATATATAGAGGCTCAAGAGTGTTACTAAGACTACGTAGGCCTCTAGAATCGTTAATAATAGATATAATCAAATTATACCTTTTCGTTAGTAAGAGTTTTATAATTGTTGGGATAGCCTTAGCTGAGGGGCATTCTCTTACTCTGACAGCTTCCAAAGATAGTCGTCTCTCCTGGCCGAGATGAAGCTTGGTTTCATACCTTGCCTCCTGGTTTCGTACGAGTAATGCTTATACGAGCTACGGGGTTTAGTACTTGATGTATTTAAGGTAGCTTTCCCTTTCGTACGAAAGGGACACACGGAATATACTTGATCAAACTTCACTTGTTATATTCTTTGTCACCCTGATATCAGGTATCGGACCTTGGTTAGATACCAACACTGATCAGTGGTTAAATAACCACAGAACAGTTAGGCAATACTTTTGTACGACGACAATCGGAAAGACAGACCGGAGAGGCAAACTGATCAGACCCTGCGTCGGCGACTAGCAGAAGAAGACGACAATCGGAAAAGACAGACCGGAGAGGCAAACTGATCGGACCCTGCGTCGGCGACTAGCAGAAGAAGACGATTCGTACGATCTGAGGATTCACGGAACGCAAACACGACTTGACAATTTTCATTAACCTTCGTACGAAGAAGGACACGATGATTCCACCACCAGAGGTCACCTACCCATTGGATACGGAAGCATGGGGGGAACCCTTTGACCTTGCGAACGACGAGCATCAAACGCTTAAGCGAGTCAATAACCACATTACCTTGGCCCTCGTACGATACCGCCAAAAAGAGTTTTGGGACTACGGACTTTGGGAAGAATTCAAGGAAGGCTTCGAAGGATGGACGGAAGATACTTTTGCTATCGGATCCCGGGAAGCTGTTAAGGATCTTCGTACATACCTCCTTGATCACGGAGTATGGGTACGAGAGCAAAGGGGGTCTATCTCGTACGCTCAAACGTTGGCAGATGTTTTGGAAGAGGAAGAACCACATGAGTGGACAGATCAAAATCGAAGGACTTATGCCCAATGGAAATCCCAAGGGCAAGACAGAAACCGGCAAGGTACTCCGACTTCAACTGTACAAAGCGAACCACCAGCGAGACACGCTATTTCGGACAATTCCAGAGATTCTCCAATCGTACGAACTCAAGAGGCAGAGGACCCACTCTCAGAGCCAATTCAAACAACTCAGCGACAGCCTCAAACGTCTGGACAATATCTGAGTCCTCCGCCCCATGTCGTTTTGAACGAGAACACGGTTAGTTCTGACCGGACTTCGTACGCAAATCTGGCAAAGTCTTTATCACCAGACAGAGGTCAAACAGCCAAACAACGCTACCCAGCGTACGAACGTTTCAGTCCTACGCCACATCCGGCCTTAGACAACAACCTTCCAAGTCGGGACCAAGCCTACGAAACCGTCGAACGACCACTGAGACAACATTCGTACGAAGATGATCCACCGACCCCGAGAGCTCCTCCGCCGGAACCGACCGTATCGTATGAGTCTCGGACAATCATCCCGAACTCACGGTTGTTAACGGACCTAATGAAGGTTTATAGCAATGAGAGCCGGAAGTACGGCGGAGAGCAGTACGATATCCTAGATATTCGTCTCCAGGTCTTCTTCGACTGTTGTACGAAGATCGGAATCTCAAGTGACCAGTACCACCTAGCATTCTCGATTATGCTAAAAGGACGAGCAGCGGATTTCTATTACGACAAGATTGCAGGACGTTCGTACGATTTCCCTACAATGATTCGTATGACCCGGAATCACTTTGAGACTGAGGAGAATCAGCAAAAGTACTTGTCTGAGTGGAGAGAGACTACATTAATCTCTACGATTGCAAAGAACCCAGAGAAGTCTCGGTTAGAATGCTTGGAAATTATGTTTGATTCTCTTCGTACGGCGCAACGCGGCCTATCAAGGGAATACCAGACAGAGCATAATCTTCGCGATCAAGTGCTAAACGCATGTCGTGGAGTAGAAGAGTGTAGTCTAGCACTATATAAGCCTGCACAGACATTTGAAGGGCTATGCGCAGACTTACGGTCTGCAATTGCTACAGCCGTACGAACGAGGGAGGTTGGCACTTACCTACAGAATCGTTCGTACGATCATGATCACAACTTAGTAGAGAGACAATTCTACGGGAAGGCACGACGATTTCCGGATCGCACAGCACCAAACCAGTTCCAGAAGAGGACTTTTCGTCCAAGGAACCCTTCTAATGATCGTACGAATAGGAAATGTATTGTTTGTAAGAAGGAAGGTTGCTGGTCAACAGATCATCCGGAGGCAGAGCAGAAAGCCGCGTGGGCGAAGGTCAAGAATCACCTAATGACCGAGTTCAATGGATCCGAGGAAGCAACTCAGGCTTTCTTAAGCTCGTACGAAGATTTCCCAAGGGAATTTGATTGTACGACAATAAAAGAAGTGCCAGAGGATACAGAGGAATGGAAGGACGAAGATGAGCCAGAAGGATTCTTTACGGAGTACGGGGAAGTCGACGGACGACAAATGATCCAAGTTCTAAACGACGAATCGACAAAACACGCCTTTTTGCAACGAGACCCGACGAAGCATTCGTACGAAGGCGAGGTATTCGTCATTGGAGACAGATATTCGTCCGAAGTCTTCCAAGGGATTATGCCAGACAGCGGTGCTGCCGGAATCTCTACCGCAGGAAAGCAACAAGTCCAAGCACTTCTGAAGCTTGACCCGTCGCTAGAAGTTGATCGTACGAGCAGCCAAACGCATACGATTCGATTTGGCAAAGGAGTAGCAGAATCAGAGGGATCGATACTCGTACGAACACCCATCGGGCAAGTGAGGTTCTGGATTGTTCCGACAAATACCCCGTTCCTGTTATGTATTCAAGATATGGACTCCCTCGGTGTACGATTAGACAACCTTCAGAATATTATGATTCAAGGGGATAAGAGAATTCCGATCGTACGAAAATGGGGACATCCATGGATGATGATTCATACGATGAAAGACACGTTCATGTACCAGCACTTCACGGAAACAGAGCTTAGGCAACTCCATCGACGCTTTGGACATCCTTCAGTTGAGAAACTGTACCGCGTTCTTCAGCGAGCAGGACACGAGGAAACAAACCTTCGTACGATTGAGAAGATCTCAAAGTTCTGCGAACAGTGTCAGCTTCATACGAAGAACCCAGGTCGATTCAGATTCTCTTTAAAAGACGATATCGAATTCAATTTCTCTGTAATCGTGGATATTTTATATCTTTCAGGAGCAGCAGTCCTTCAAGCAGTTGACGAGGCAACCGGCTTTAATGCCGCTCGATTCCTAAAGGATAATTCAGCGAAGACAACGTGGATTACGCTTCGTACGTGTTGGATCGATACTTACCTTGGACCCCCGGATTACTTCGTACACGATGCCGGGACGAACTTCGCATCATCAGAATTCAGAGCAAATGCTCGTACGATGAACGTCGATGTAAAGGAAGTCCCAGTCGAGGCACATCAGAGTGTCGGGAAGGTTGAGCGGTATCACGCCCCTTTACGCCGATCGTACGAGATCATCTGGGACGAGACGAGAAGCGAAAACCTGGCAAAAGAAGTAGTCCTTCAAATGGCCGTGAAAGCCGTGAACGATACGGCTGGTCCAAACGGACTGATTCCAACACTTCTAGTTTTCGGAGCATATCCTAGACTTTCGTACGAAGACCCACCATCTGCGGATATGCTTACTAGAGCAAGGGCAGTTCGGATAGCAATGACGGAATTGCGAAAGATTCAAGCCGTACGAAAGATCAAAGATGCTCAGAGTATAAGGAACGGCCCTGATATTACCGAGACCGTACGACTTCCATTACAATCTTCAGTGAAAGTATGGCGGGAGAAAAAGGGATGGACAGGCCCGTTTTCGTTATTATCGGTCACGGGGAAAGAGTGTGTTGTTCAATTGCCTTCAGGACCGACTTCCTTTCGTACGACGGTGGTTAAGCCGTTTTACACGGAAGAAATCGCCGAGGCCCCGGAGGACCGTGTACGATCAGACCAGGTGTCTCCTTCAGTACGGCCAGTTGTCTTGATTCCGTTTAAGACAAAGCAGGAACTCGAGAAGGGACTTGTACGATCACCAGAAGTTTTCCTGACTCGGAAAGAACAATCCGACTTAGACCTATCTCGTACGATGCGAGCAGCAGGGAAGATCACCAGCCCTGGTCTTCCATTTGAAGAATCTCAACAAAAGGAGATTGATAGCTTGATTGCTCGAGGCGTATTTGAGTTCGTACGATACGACCCAAGGCAACATCGCGGACGGATCTTTAATTCCCGGCTTGTTAATGAAATCAAAGGGAAGACAACTGAAGCTCCGTACGAGAAATCCAGACTCGTGATCCAAGCGTATAATGACGCGGGAAAGGAACAGATCCTCACTCAGTCTCCGACGATTCAACGGATCAGTCAGCGACTAATTCTGGCACTCTATCCGTCACTCGTACGAAAAGGGTTATCGATCTTTATTCGGGATATTACTCAGGCGTATGTCCAGTCGACAACTTTTCTGAATCGTACGATCTATGCGAGACTGCCAAAGCAAATTGCCAGCAACTACTCGCCGGATACAATCATGCTCGTACGAAAGCCATTATACGGTATCCCGGAATCAGGAACACACTGGTGGGGGACGTACGACACACATCATAAGGTCAAGTTGCATATGGAAACGTCTTCGTACGATCCATGCCTTCTGATTACTCAACCAGGAATGCCGTTTGGAGTAGTTGGAATGCAAACGGACGATACCCTGATCTTGGCTACTAACGAGTTCCAAGAGAAGGAGGAGAAAGAACTCGGGATTGCCGGTTTCTCTGCAAAACCGAAGGATCGTTTATCGTACGAATCACCCCTCGCGTTCAACGGATGTATCGTGCATGATCGAAAGGACTTCGTCCAAATCCTTCAGAAAGGGCAAGGCGAGAAGTTAGCTGAAGTTGACTTAAGAGCACCGGACCGTACGAACCAGTATCGGGAACAACGGGCTCGAGGGGCATATATCGCAACTTTATGCCAACCTGAAGCTTCGTACGACCTATCAGTTGCGGCTCAATTCCAAGAACCAGAGGATACCGACGTAAAGAACTTGAATAAGCGCATTCAGTGGCAGATTCAAAACATCGGACGAGGATTAAACTATATTCCTTTGGACTTACATCGTACGAAGTTATTTGTTTTTGTCGACGGATCCTTTGCGAATAACAAGGACTTAAGTTCCCAGCTTGGATACGTAATGATTCTCGGCACGGAGGACGACGACCCCGATTCGAACGATCAAGACTCGTTTCTTCTTTCTGGAAATCTATTTCATTGGAGTAGTACGAAGAGCAAACGAGTAACACGAAGTGTCTTAGCTTCCGAGATTTACGGTATGGTTAACGGGGTTGATATGGCAATCGCGGTGAAGAGTACGATCGATATTATCACGTCGCGGCTTGAGATACCAGCGATCCCAATCGTTGTTTGTACAGACTCGTTCTCGCTGTACGAATGCCTCGTGAAGCTTGGCACTACGAAAGAGAAGCGGCTAATGATCGATATCATGGCTTTGCGTCAATCGTACGAACGACGAGAACTTGCAGAAATCCGATGGATCAATGGTCAAGACAACCCGGCGGATGCGATGACGAAGTCAAACCCGAACAAAAGCTTGGAAAAGCTGATTGATAATAATCAGATTGTAGTACGAGTAGAAGGATGGGTTAAGAGGGAAAAGAAAGTAGAGCCAGGGGAGGAATAACATCGTACGATACGATGATTTCATTTGTCAAATGCGTGTTTTTCATTTCATTTCAGTCACTCATTTGAATACCGTACGAAACGATGGTTATGCATTTCTCGACCAAACAAATAATATCTAATACGACGATCGACTACCTAACGACCAACTGTCCAACGATAATCCAACAACGAATCGATTAAGGGAAATCTCCATTGGTTTCCTTCGTACAGGCTCCTGTACGAAGTACTTATCCCAAGCACCGCGCAAAGGTTGAAGATGAGCTTGAGTCCATTCACTTGAAGGGAGCCTCCGTACGATGCCCAGAAGCTTGGCTGTGAGAAGGAATTGTGCTTGCAAACAAAAGGGAACACAAAAGATACGTACGAAGTTACAAGACAATCGGAGCATCTCTGGACCCATCTTCTATCAAGCCCCTTCGTACAGGTCCAGCAATGAGTCCCTGTGGTGCCCTCCGCACAGCAACCACTTGAACTTCGTCACTCTCGTTTCCTGAACCTCCGTCTTCGGACGATGAGTCCTCAGGAGGGGGATTATAACGAGCGGCATGATCTCGCCACTTGCAGTTACCACAGCTATCCCCGAAATGACCTTGAACCGAAGCACAGTCAGGGAAAGGCGTTAAGCCACGCCGGGAACATTCAGCACAAGGAACAGCTCGGACAACACCTCTCGATTGAATCAAGAGGGCATTGACGTACGAAGGCCGATGTGTCATAAGCTGCTGGGGTGTGATGCGCCCTTGTACGAAGGCGACATCACGTCCTGGCATGGCCAAGACTGTTTGTTGCAACGCATTATGACACAACGGGCCCAGCTGCTGCCCGCCGATAATGAGCATGGGATGGGCGTTGGCGTTGGCAGCAGCCAGCGCGGCATTGACGGCGTTGAAGAGAACAAGGGCCCTATACGATGTTAGTTCTTAGACAAAAGGACCGGAGGTTCGTACGAGAAGCTATATCCTGGGGATAAGGGCCAGCTCGTATGAAGAGAAAAAGACTAACATTGTGTGGTGTGGTGTGGTGTGGTGTGGCTACGCAGGCGTTAGTACCACCTCACTAAGGTTGCAGCAGCTGTGCGAAGCTAGTCTCGAGGGGGTAGACTTCGTACGAGGGAGAGTACTCACCTGGTTGTGGTGGTGGTGGTGGTGGTGTTGTGGCCTACGGAAGACCTTTCGTTAGTACACAGCGACAACGAATCAGATTACCTTGCAGGCAAGGCGGAAAAGAGAGGCGCCGATTCGTACGAGGCTATCTCAGGTCGTACAGAGAATATCTGAGGAGGAGGAGAGCTGTACGAAGAAGAGAAAGGGGACTTACTGTTGCTGCTGCTGTTGTTGCTGTTGGTTGAAGAAGAAGAGAAGAAGAAGAGAAGAGGGAATTCAGAAAATCTCTTTTGTGCGTGGAAAAGGCTAGCAGCCAGCTGGCGAGAGACGTACGAGGAAGGAACGAAGTCGTTCCTTCCCAAAGCGGTCACTATTCAACATAGCGAGCCGAAGTCACATGGAGCACGTGCTTCGTACGAAGGAAGAAGAGGAGCTGGGGATAATGCGCTAGGTTGCGCGCACTTCGTACAGAGGAGAAAGAAGGAAGGTAGGAGAGTTTTTCTTCTGACAAAAGAAGAGTTGCCAGTGTTGGGATAGCCTTAGCTGAGGGGCATTCTCTTACTCTGACAGCTTCCAAAGATAGTCGTCTCTCCTGGCCGAGATGAAGCTTGGTTTCATACCTTGCCTCCTGGTTTCGTACGAGTAATGCTTATACGAGCTACGGGGTTTAGTACTTGATGTATTTAAGGTAGCTTTCCCTTTCGTACGAAAGGGACACACGGAATATACTTGATCAAACTTCACTTGTTATATTCTTTGTCACCCTGATATCAGGTATCGGACCTTGGTTAGATACCAACAATAATGCCTTCTTAAAATAAATCATTTGCGACGGCGTAAAACATCGCAAAGTAGCCTTTAAACGCCTGATCTGCTACTTCAAAATTACTAATCTCGATGCTACTAAAGCTGTCCCTACCTCTCATTTAACGATTAAAAATTAGATCTATAAGTACTTTTAATACTTTAAGCCTCACGTTATTAAAGAGATTCGCAACGCTAGATTAAAGATTACAATTACTTTCGACGGCTAGGGGTTTAAGAGAGAGAAGATTAGTGTTCTTAGTGTTATTATTCACTTTATTAATAGTAAATATACAGCAGTGACACGGCTAATTAGGCTGCCAGAGCTGCTAGGCTATGGCAAAACTAGTATTAGCAAGTATACCTTTTTCTGAAGTTCTCTCTCGTTCAATTACTAACTTTATATAGAGTAATACTTTGTTTTATTACCTCTACTTGAACGATTTAGTATTACTAAAGACAACCTTAGCTACTTCGTCCTTAATAACGTAACTAATAACGATACTACACTCGTAGAGCTTGGGAGACAATAGGGATTCGATCCTAAAGGGAAGAGATTACGTTGTATAGGCCACATATTTAATTTAATCGCCAGCGCGTACTTGTTTAGTTAAGATAAGGCTTCATTCGATAAGGAGTATAAGGAGGCTGGACCTAAGGATCGCCGTAAGCTTTAGAGGCGTCGTAGAGAGGTTAGCAAGCTCCACAACTTAGTACAACATGTACTGGCCTCTGGAAAGCAAATAGATTTATTTACAAACCTCTAAACAATACTTAATATAGGCAGAGCTGAAGGTAAAGAATGGAAGCTTATTGTAGACGGAGAAGTACGCTAGAACGCTATATATTTTATGATCCGCCGAGGTCTTGAGTTGCGCGAAGCTCTCGACGCATACGCCTTTAAATTACGTGTTTTAGTAAAGCCTCTTGATATAGAGATATTTAACGAAGATTATCTATCGCCAACTAAGTAGGAGACGTTAGAGGTGATTCTTAGCTATCTAGAGCCTTTGTTTCGCCTAACTAAAGACCTTGAAAGTAACGTAGACTTACAAGAAGTGAAGGATAAGCCGTCCTATAGAGCTTTATGGGAGACCTTATTGTGTTTTAAGTATTTATTATATCACTTTGAACAGCTAGAGACTCAAGCAAATCGCGGTGATTTCAACGATCATAAAGGTATACAACAGTCTATAACTTTGGCTTAAGAAGCCACTCAGAAGTAGTACTAAAAGACTGATAAATTTATTACTTAGCAAGTAATAATAGTCCTTCACCCTGGCTTTAAATAGTCTTATTTTGAGCGCAATTAGACTAGAAATATAGCTTCTTTTGTTATTAATAGCAAAGCTACTTTCAAGAGGTTATAAGAGGACGAGTATAAATCACTAGGTATTACGCGGGGAGCCTCTCTTTCTCTAGAGCCTGCAAATCGACCTCAGCCTCCACGCTCTTTATTAAGAGATATCGTCACTAATACTCGGCCGACACTAAAGCGAGTTACTTCAGTTATCTCTAGCCGAAGGGACTAATATTATTAGTACTTACAGGAAGGACTAGTGAATGAAATTAGTACTTTGGAGTATTAGAAGCAAAAGGAGAAAGAATGGCCAGAGTTAACTGTAATGGCCTTCGATTTCTTAGCTATTCCAGCCATAAGTACTAAGTGTAAGCGTATTTTCTCGTCCTGCGCAAAGCAAACAACTGCAGAGAGTTCTCAGTTATTAGGGGCGACTTTATAGCATTAGGAATGCCTGAAGAATTAATAGAATCAAGGAGTAATTGTCTTTGTAGGAGCCTATAAAGTAGTACTATTAGACTTATAATATACTCTATTTTTATGCTAACTTATTAGCTCCCAGAATTCCTGTCAGTCAGTTACTCAGTTGTGTTGATTTTATAACAGTCAGTCAGTTGCGATTATTAGCTCAACTGATAACTGACTGACTGACTTATTGGCCAGCCTGCTAGTCTTGTTGAAAAGGGAACCCCGCATCCCAAACGCCCAAGAAAACCACCAACCCAAACATAAGCATTTTTCTTGTGCTGTACAGTCTTTCTTTCTTCCCCAATCTCGTCAATAGCTAATTTATCCAGAAGTCCCTCTTTAAAGCTTCCGCCTGTTTTATAGAAGCAAATACTTCTCCTTGAGTCTTGCTTCCAAGCGAGCCACTTCTCTTTGGTTCGCCTGAACTTTCGCCTGCAAGGTACCCACTTCCTTCCGATTTCTCTCTTCGCTGTTTGAAAGAACTCTATTCAGCTCCTCGATCTGAATGTTCTGCTGTCCAGCGTTTTCTTCGAGAGTATTCTCTGTGTTCCCAAGAACGCCCAACTGCCTGAACAGATTCTCTTCGTTCTGCCTACTGGTTTCGACAGAACTGACCTGCTTTGAAAGCTCGGCTTGAAGTTCCTCAAGTGTTTTCGACAGAAGATCTTTAGCATCTTGCAACTCCTTCGTCGACACTGTCTGTTTTGTGATCTCAGACTCGAGTTCTTCTATCTTTTTAGACATAATCTCCTCACTCTTTTTCCAATCTTCAGCCAACTCTGCTTGCTTTGATATCTTTGCCTTGAGCTCCAGGATCTCATCTGCATCTGATGCTGCTTCTACAACCATGAGGTCGTATTTTTCTTTGACAGTTCGCAGCTTTGCTAGCTCATTCTTCAGTCGGGTTTCTCTCTCCTCCGTAATTCTCTCCATGTCGGCGACGGCCTCCAAGTGCTCCTGGTTGCGTGCTTTCATAATCGCGAGAAGTTCGTCATATCTCCGGTCATTCGCCGCCAGGGATTGCAGATGCGTTTTCTTCAACGTCTCTAGTTCTGTGCAAGCTGCATCCGCAGCTAACTTGGCCTGGGCTGCCTCGTCACGAGACGTGTTCGCATCGTTCACAGCACCAGTAACGAGAGCGTCACAGTGGCATGTCATAGTCTTCTTCATCTCGTCCGCCGCTTTTGCGAGCCGGTCATCGAAAATCTTGTTCGCGTCCATGTAGGCGTCTTGACAGTGTCTGAGGATGTCAAGGACCATCATGTGCGGAAGATCTTCGATGGGAACAGCAGGTTTTCTATTACCCAACTCATGATGGATGTAAGCCTCTACCACGAAGCGTCGCATAGCGTTCCCGGCTTTCGTTCTTTCATAGATCTCGACGTATGTTGGCAACGACTTTGGTGATTCACTCTCCGAATGCTCTTTACGTCTAAGCATGCTGACAACCTGATCAGACAGCATCGGCAAGTCCAAAATCTCTGCCAGGAAGACAATCATAGTGAAGGTATACATATCCGGGGGAACGCCATCTTGTCCACACGCTTTGCCCGTGCACAGCCAATGGGCTACAATTTCGAAGTGTTTGAATTCAGCGATGATGTGTATTATAGGCAGGGCGGGTGGCGTAAACGCTTTGATCTGAGTGCGAAAGTAAGAGGAACGCGAGAGTATATTCGCCGGCAGTGAAACGGTGAATGTCTGGTCGTAGTTCGTAGGACTGTGAACTATCACTGGCACGAGTGACTCCGAGGGCACGGGTGCTGGCGACAACAAAGCACGATTGGAGGTCTGCGATGACGAGGAATGCTCTGCAACCCCCTGGGATGGTATCATGTTGGTGGGACTTCGTAGCGGAGGACTGGCCTGCTTCTGAATTGAACCTGTTAGGAATGTTAGTCGATGACAAACCTATCCGGGAGCGTGCTTGCCATTGAGCACTCTGTGCGTCAAGTCCTTCGCAGAGGGCATCCGTGCACGATTGGGGTTGGCCGGCGCTGGGCCTTTGTTGGGACGCCTTGCAAGAGTCAGCGTAATTCATCCCTACCTAAAAGCTAAAGCAAAGGAAGCGTTATGGCTCCATACTTTGTACTTACATAGTGCATTCGAAAATCTCACATTCCTGTGGGCGGGTATCGGCAAGGGGAATATGGTAGTACATATATAGTTGGCGTCTCGACATTTCATAGGTCAACTCTGCCGTTGAGACGACTGATCTGCACGGTTCCAATCCAACAGTGTTAGAAAATGTGATGGTATGCACCCAGTGGGGCCCCTATTGGACGTTGGTGAAGATCACATATGGTGGCGCCCAATAAGGAGCTTCAGAGCGAGACTGAACCACATACGTGCAGGACTCGGGGAGCGTTGGAGCCCACCCGGCTGTTGGTTATAGATTATCTTTCGCTATTATCCCTTCGTCCGCTGAGACATTTCCCGCGCTAGCAGGAAGTTAAACGATAAGCGTCAGATCATGAGGCTCAATTAATAAATGGATTAGTTGGCTCTCTTCGCTTGACCCCTACTAGCGTGGGAAATGTCTCAGCGGACGGAGGGATAGTATGACAGAATTTATATTTAGAAAAGTCAATTAACTGCAAATTTACGAGTAAAGGCTTATCAGGCTTATCAGATGGAGACGGCGGAAGCCTGAGAGGACCATTGGTAGAGATCGAAGCAAAAAAGATTAGCGAGGAAAATGAGTATATCTTAAATCGTTGAAAAAAGTAAAAGTGAAATAGTAATATTCATTTGAATTATTATGTGACTCCTTTACTTCAATAAATCAATAAATCAAAGTGCGGTACTTCATTATGCAAACCCTGCATAAATAAACGGTTGCATTTGCACATGGATAATGTATCAATGCGCCGATGGGAGTCATCCGCTTGGCTGCAGCCTGGAACTCTTGGATAAATAACACGACTCACCCACAGGACTTCATCGAATACTCGCAACCAGATCGCCAAACAATCTTCACAGACGATCCGTCTGCATCGCCGCATTCCACCATAGTTCTAGCACGAGATCCAAATGCAAAGTCAATTGACGAGTTGCGACGATGGCTGCAGCTAACGAGTACCATTCGCCTGGGAATGAGTATATGAAGCACCTGAAGTCGTACACTCCTGATACAGGAGACTGGCTGAGAGAGTCTGAGGTCTTCCGATCATGGGAGGACGATACAGATAAGGGTTGTCTGTGGGTGAGAGGCATTGCAGGGAGTGGAAAGAGCGTGTTCGCGGCAGCGACAGTCAAGAACGCTCGCAGAGACACGGGACGGTGGAGGCTTGAAACCACCTGTCTTGTTCTTTTTCTTCCGACAGATCGTAGAGAATAACCATGATCCTAAATATCTCATTCGCGATTGGATCGCACAATTGCTGCCTTTCAGCTCTGATCTTCAAGAGAAGGTAAACGGACTATCAAAAGAGAGCATCGATGGGATTGAAAGTGGTAAGATGTGGGATGTATTGGTTGGCTGTATGCAACAGCAGAAGAAAGTGTATTACGTGGCCGATGCACTTGACGAGTGTAATAATCACTAGCACGCCGAGGTGATTGCAAAATAATAAAATAGCTAAAGAAACGCTAAATAGTAATTAGCAATACTACTTAATACAAAAGCTAATTAGTAAAGAAGTTTATTTTTTCCCGCTTTATCTATATATATATAATATAAGTATTAAGGTACGTACTATTAAAATCTTTTTCTTTTTAAGTACTTTTATTTTTAAAAATAAGAGTAAAAAAGTAATAATAGCTAAAGTTTTCTTAGCGATTTGTTAATAAATTAAATTTTGCATACTTAATTTGAAGGTGAATTTTAAGAGAAATAAAACCGGGTAAGTAAATACTAGTAAGGTTGTTACTTATTTCTTTGTATACAATTTTCTTAGTTTTCTTAATATTTAGATTAAATAACAATAATAATAATATAATTTAAAATAAGTTATAATCCTCTTCTTTAATCGTAGGGATATCCTACCATCAGTAGGGGTTTAATTAGCGATTTTAGTAGCTAATAAGAAATACAACCTGTCGCGCACTAGCGCAGTTCTTTGGTCTGGTGTATGCTTGCGTAAGCATTTCAGGTATATAAACCCAGTCTTTAGCTCCTCTTTTTGAGAAGATAATACTTAATTTAATTAATCTTTTAATACACTTTCTAAAAACTCATCTGATCGTAGAACCTTTCAAACCCCCTGAACCACTGCTCTGCTTCTGCACGACACAAGTTATTTAGAAAATCTGACATAATTGGAATTCCTAATAAATCTTTTATTACAATTAATGCGAAAGATTTATGAACTAAAAGTTAGCGATTTATTAAAAGCTTTGAAAATAATAATAATATCAAGGCCTAAGCTAATAATAAAAATAGCGTTTGGCTTTAGCGTACCTTATGTAAAAGTAAGAAAAATACCCATATTAAGTCTAATAAGCGTAGTAAAGTAAACGCGTTTACTATTCGTAAGGTACCTTACCTACGATATAATAAAGAGATCGCTTAATTTCTTAACCTCTTTGTCGTACAGGCATGAAGAGATCCTCGGTTAGCGCTATATTATACTTGTTTTAGTTCTACTAGCGTATACCGCTTTTAGGAGAACAACGTATTCCCCTAATTACCTCTTATATTTAAATAATAATTAATTACTTCAATTCGACTTACGTTAATTATAAGGCTCTACTTCACTTTTACATTATAATTATAAGCCCCGTAACAAAGCTATTAAGTTAATATTCTTCCTTTTATATTTTATAAATTTAAGTAGAGCTATTAACATAAGATTAGGAAGTAGTAAATAACGTCGGCGTACTATAGAGTTTTTTACTTATTAATAACTATAATTTAGACCGCTATTTTCCCTTAACTTCTCTAAAATAAGTGTAAATTAAGTACTCGTACTTCATATTCTCCCTTCCTCTTTAATAGATTTATTAAAGCCTTACGAGAGTAACTTTCTTTTTATTATAATAGACTTAACTTTAGTCTCCTTCTCTAATAATCGAACGCCGCTTAATTATTATAAGCAAGCTAGATTTTATAATACTAAGCCTTTAAATCCTTTTATATCTTTTATAAAGTATAAACTTTAGTGAATCTAAAACTATTAATTACTTAAAATATTTTCGAAAAGGAGCTTTAAGCACAAATAATTAATAAGTTAAGATTATAATAAAATAAAGAGGCTCTTACATATAACTTTAAAAAGTAAACAAAGTAAGATAAGGATACAAGAGTACCCGAGCTCAAGGGACCGTATAAAACCTCTTATACTAGTTAATATTATTATAATTACTCTAATATATATTACCCTAATAGGGGAGTATATTATAAAATACGTATAATAGTCGGAAAAGGCTTAAGCCTATAAGACAATATATAAGTAAATTTAAGAAATAATTAATTTTTCGATTTATTAAAGTGTTATTTAAGAATATAAGATCAAGGAGGAAGAGAGAGTAAAAAAGTAATTTAATAAGATAATAAATAAATTAAACGACTTACAGTCTTAGACTTTATAAATACTCATTAAAGTATTAAAGAAAAATTACGACTCCTTAAAAACAAGTAACCTTATAAAAGCTTAAGCTAAATACAAAAAGAAGCCTAAAATCGTTAAGGCAAGATAAGTCAATCTTAAAGTATAGATTTAAAAGTAGTAATTAGCCTACTAAAATATTTTATTATACGATATTTTAAACGCTAAGGGCCCCTTAGTAATCTTTAACTTTATTAAGGTAATATAAAAAAAGCTCGTACTTAAATAAGCGCGCGAACGACTATTTAAAGTTGTTAAAGATAATACTTTAAGAGTTATTTATAAATACTTATTCTTTTAATACGTTAACTAGTTATTAACGCTTAATAAAGAGTCTTTTATAACTACTAGAAGAAATAAGATAATTAAATTATATACTACACTTAAAGCAAGGTTGAATGCTTTTAAAGCACCACAGGTATTAAGGGCTCCTTCGCTAAACACTTTGATTAACATTTGCCCTTATAAAATATGCTCTTACTAATATAAAGTAGTTAATTATTATAGACTCTAATATTATTATAATAACTTAATTAAAGAAAAACTACGTAACTTATTATTTTTTTAAAGGAAATTAAGGAAATCAGAATTAAGCTTATAAAGGAGTTCCCCGATCTTAATTAAGTAATTAGTAAAAAGGGGTAAAGACAAGTAATAATAGAGGAAATTATTAAGGGAATAATCTCTGGAAACTCTTTGTTTTTTTATTAACCTTAATAAAGTCCCTAATAATATTAAGGTATCTTAGTAATATCAATACTTATATAATTAGTTTGAAGTTACTTAATAAGGCTCTTGTTACCTTTAGAATTTATACTACTATTAATATAAATCGCTACTTACTCTTAAAGAGTACTTTACTTCATAACGGCGCTATTATTTATTTATTTAATTTAGTTACTTTATTAAAGCCTTAAACCTTTATTAAATTAACTAATGATAATAGTATTAAAGCCGGAACTTTAAGTTTAATAATTAAAGGCCGAGGTACTCGCGTTTTTAAGGGTGCATTTTATAGCCCTAAGGGATTAAATACTAAAGATTTAACGCTCTCTAACGTTATTATCGTTAAAAGTTTTAATATTAATATTATTTTAGAAGCTCGTTTATTAAAGGCAACGGTGTAATATAATAAGTTAAATTATATATTACACGTAAGATTAGTTAAGAAGAGTATTATATTAAAGTAATTAGAGCGATAATTTAACTTAACTTTTTTAATTTTAAATATAAGCCTTTTAATTACTCTTTAGCTTCCTTAATAATTTATAACTCTTTAATTCGCTTAACTTATACCTTTTTAATATTTCTTATACTTTAAAGGAGTATTCAATAAGGCTTTAATCGAGTTAACAATACTTAAAGCCATGATTAGAGGACGCTAGGTTATAACACCTATAAGTAAGACACTTTAAAAAAATAGCGTTAAAGAATTTAATAAAGAATATGTCGCACAGGCACGGGCTGATATTCAGTTAGCTGCGCGCTACGCTAAATGCGGTTTCTGCTATACTATACCGCTTTTAAGAGAACAACGTGTTCCCCTGATTTCCTTATATATTCTAGACAACAATTAATTACTTTAATTCTCCCTACGTTAATTATAAAGCTCTACTCCACTTCTGTACTATAAAATACGTATAACGTCGAAATCTTAGGTATTACTTAAACTAAGTATTAAGAGTACTTTTTAACTAGCGCGTAGTAAATTATTAATCGAAGACCTTTAAAAAAGAATAACTACTTGACCCTTTTATTACATTTCTTAAGACTTATTTAATCTCTGTCGTACAGGCACGGGCTGATGCTCGGTTAGCTGCGCGCTACGCTGGATATGGTTTCTGCCACGTTATACCGCTTTTAGGAGAATAACGTGTTCCTCTGATTTCCTTATGTATTCTAGAGAATAATTAATCACTTTAATTCTCCTTACGTTAATTATAAGGCTTTACTCTACTTTTATACTATAATTATAAACCCCGTGACAAAGTTATTAAGTTAGTATTTTTCCTTTTGTGCTCTATAGATTTAAGTAAAGCTATTAACGTAAGATTAGTAGGTGACAAATAACGTCGGCGTTTTTTACTTATTAATAAGTGTAATTTATATTACTATTTTCCCTTTAACCTCCTTAGAAAAGGGTAAATCGAGCACTTATACTTAATATTCTCTTTTCCTCTTTAATAAATCTATTAAACCCTCGAGAGAGCAACCTTCTCTTTACTATAATAGACTTAACTTTAGTTTCCTCTTCTAATAATCAAACGCCGTTTAATTACGATAAGCAAACCTAGACCTTATAGTATTAAGCTTTTAAATCCTTTTATATCTTTTATAAGGTATAGACTTCAGTTAATCTAGAGTTACCGGTTACTCTAAATATCCTCAAAAACGAGCCTTAAGTATAAACGATCGACTAAGTGAAGGCATAATAAGACAAGGAGGCTCTCGATTTCAACTTTAGAGAGTAAGTAAAGTGAGATAAAGACTAACGAGCACTCGAACTCAAGGGACCTAAACTAAGTATAATACCTCTTATACTATCTAACGTTATTATAATTACTCTAATATATACTGCCCTAATAAGGGAGTATACTATAAAACACGTATAATAGTCAGAAAAGGCTCAGGCTTATAAAGTAATATATAAGTGAATTTAAGAGACAGTTAATCCTTCGATCTACTAAAGTGTTATTCGAGAGTGTGAGATTAAGGAGGAACAAAGAATAAAAGAGTAACTTAACAAGATAATAAATAAACTAAACGACCCACGATCTTAGACTTTATAAATACTCCTTAAGGTGTTAAAGAGAGACTACGCTCCTTCGGAAACAAGTAATATCACTAAAGCTCAAGCTAAATATAAAGAGAAGCTTAAAATCGTTAAAATAAGACGGGTTAATCTTAAGGTGTAGATTTAAGAGTAGCGATTAGTCTACTAAAATACTCTATTATACGATATTCCGGATGTTAAGGGCCCCTTAGCGATTATTAACTTTATTAAGGCAGTACAAGAGAAGCTCGCACTTAAATAGGCTCGCGAACGACTATTTAAGGTCCTTAGAAATAATACTTTTAGGGTTATTTACAAATACACGTTACTTTAATACGTTAATTAGTTATTAGCGCTTAACGAAGAGTCTCTTACGGCTACTAAGAAGAATAAGACAATTAGATTATACACTATACTTAAAGAGAAATCAGATGCTCTAAGAGTACTACTAGTACTAAGGACTCCTTCGCTAAATACCTCGATTAACTCTTGCCCTTATAAAGTAAGCTTTTACTAATATAAAGCGATCGAGTATTATAGACTTCGATATTACTACGACGGCTTAACCAGGGACAAACTACGTAACTTACCTTTTACGGAGGAAATTAAGGAAACTTAAATTAAGCTTAAAAAGGAGTTTCTTAACCTTAAACAAGTAATTAATAAAAAAGAGTAAAAACAAGTAATAGTAAAGGAAATTACTAAGAGAATAACCTCCGAAAACTCCTTGTCTTCTTTAATAACCTTAGTAAAAGCCTTAGAATTACTAAGGTATCCCGGTAATATTAATATATATATAATTAGTCCGGAGTTACTCGATAAGGCTCTCGTTACTTTAGGAATTTACGCTACTATTAATATAAATTAACACTTACTTTTAAAGAGTACCTTACTTAATAATAGTACTATTACTCATTTAGTTAATTTAGTTACTCTATTAAAGCCCAGAACCTTTATTAAATTAATAAATGACGATAATGTTAAAGCCGGAACGTCGAGCCTTATAATTAAGGGCCGAGGTACTCGTCTTTTTAAGGGTACTCTTTATGGCCTTAACAGACTAAACACTAAGGACTTGAGGCTTTTTAACGTCGTTATTATTAAAGGATTTAATGTTAATATTATTTTAGAAGCTCGTTTATTATAAGCTAGAGTTTAATATAATAAGTTAGACTATACGTTGCGCGTGGGATTAACTAAGAAGAGTATTATATTAAAGTAATTAGAGCGACAGTTTAATTTAGCTTTCTTTAAATACAAGCCTTTTAATTACTTTTTAGCTCCCGTAATAACTCTTAACTCTTTAATTCGCCTAACTTATACCTTTTTAATATTCCTTACGCTTTAAAAGAGTATTCGGCAAGGCTTTTAATTAAGTCGACGATATTTGAGACCGCGGCTAAACGACGTTAGGTTATAATACTTACAGGCAGGGCACTTAAGGAAGGAAGCGTTAAAGAATTTAGTTAAAAATACGCGTAACATTAAGATCTTAGGCACTACTTAAATTAAGTGTTAAAAGTACTCTTTAACTAGCGCGTAGTAAGTCGTTAGTCGAAGACCTTTAGAGAGAATAATTACCCGGCCTTTTTATCGCATTTCTTAAGACTTATTCGACTTCCCTATTAGATTTAATAAGAATAACTAGCTTTTATTAGTTAAAGACTAATATAATAGGAAATTTTATAAATAGCTCTTGAAAAACAAAGGGTTAATTATCGTCTTAGGAGCTCTTAAACCGTTTAAGGCGTGGACGAGACGTTAATTTGGACTCTCGATTTGCAAAATACGTTAAGATAACAATACCTCGGTTATAAGAATTAATAAATTAATTAAGTACGAAAAGTAATATACAGAGAATAGTATTAATATTAAAGGTACCTCTTTATATACGCACTAACTTAATAAGGGAGCTGAGCGCGTAAGCAAGGAAATCATCGAAAAGTCTATTAAGATGCGCCTTTTAGTAAACTTACCGGAGGAGCTTTAGATAGAAGTAGTTATAGCGGCAATTACTTTTTATAATATAAGTCCAGCTACTTAGAAAGGCTTTAAGAGTCTAAATAAGATCTTTTATACCTAGTTTAAGTAATATTTTTAGTACTACGACCCTAAGCTTATTCAAAAGCTTAACACTAATATACGACTTAATTAGAGTAATATATAAGCGTACGGCTATAGAGCCTACCCTATAATTAAGGACTAAGAGGCTCTTTAACAAAAGAGAGCATTTAAAGTCAACTTAAAAGTATATCTTAAATACTTAGTAAGATACGTCTCATTTAATATATATAAGGTCTAAGTACTTTAATTATAGCGTGTAATAGTAACTTAGAACGTTACTTTTAACAAATCCCTCTTTTATTCAGGCTCTTTAAACGTGGAAAGAGCGGTCGGCTAGCCGCGCTTAATATTAAGAGATCTTACTAAAATACTAAAAGAAGAGGAGAGACCTTAAGACGCTAGAACTGATATAATTAATCGACTAAGCGTACTTAATATACTAAAATCAATAATAAGCACTACCTTAAAAAAGGAATAACTAAGCCAAGTAATAAGTTTTACAGAAACTACTAAGTTTATAACCTCGGGGGTGCCACAGCCTTCGATTAAGCTTTTAATTACGGGGGTAAAGCAACTAATACTACCCTTAGAAAAGTCAGGATTAATAAAACTTATTAGTAAAAACTCGGGGGTAAAACAATTAAGAAAGAGTACTAGACTTTTTACTTACGAGCACCTTAATTAAGTCTTAAAACAAGTCGACAAATTAAGACAATTAATGTCTTAGAGCACAACTAAGAGAGATGTCTTACGTGGCGTACTAAACTTTAAGAGAGATATGGGAGCTAAGCGCTAATTAATACTATAAGTTGTTATATACTCTTAAAGGCTATATAACTAAGAGCGCGGTCTTAAGCGTTAAGGAGCACTTACTTAAGGTGCCGGCCTTAAGTAATTAAAAGCTCCGCCTTAAGTAATAAAGTACAAGGAGCATCTTAATTCGTTAGACTTAAAAGAAGAATTAAGTATAAAGTAATACTTATTACTTCTAGCCTTAACTAACAATAACTTACTTAAACCTTTACAGAGGAAGAAGGTGAAAGATCAAGTAACTAGCGACAATCGAAAGACTCGAGTTAATAATAAGATTACGAAACCGAATCAAAGCGTTTATATAATAACTATTAAAGAGTTAATTACGGAATCGTTAAACCCGTTAAGTAACCGTGAGTATTTAAAGGACTTTTTAGGGACCTTTTAGCTTAGTCAAGAACTAATATAAAAAGACAAAAAAGACTTAAGCGTAGTCCACGCTATAATCTCAGTGTTTATTCTTAAAAATGTCGAAATTCGATAACTAGTTAATTTCCCACGAATATATTAATCTTAATTACTAAAGGACTTATTAAATTAGAGAGACCTTAAGGATTACCTTTTAAGAGAGCACTTTTAAGCCGACGCAATTAAGGAAATCACTAACTTAGAGTCGCGCAACTACTAGAGAGTCGTTAAATAAAGCTTCGCTACTAAATAACTAATACTATTAAAATAAGTATTTCACGCTAAAGTCGATTTATTAAGGTATTTAATTAAGTATCGCTCGCGAGTTATTATTAAGGGAGACTTATAACCTAAAACGTTAATTCTCTTAATATATACGGCAACCTTAGTTACTCGTTCTTTTAGGACCGCTATAATAATAGTAACTTAATTTGATTTAAAGATAATCTAATTTAATATTATTAACGCCTTTATTAACGCTAAACGAAGCGAATCGAGTGCTCGTGTACACTATTACTTACTAAACGGATTTAAACAAGACGGGATAGTAGTAAAGGTTAATCGTGTACTTATAGACTCAAAGACTCACTAGCACTATAATATAAAGACTTTACTAGAACTTTGTTAAAGTTAAGGTTAATCCCTTATAAGGAAAAGCCTTATATCTTTATAAACGAGTAACGTTTAGTCTTTATTATCTTTTATGTCGATAATATTTAAGTATTATACTACTCTTTAGCCCTTAAAGACGCTTAACTTATTATTAACAGCTTGAATACGGTATACGAGCTCACTAGAAGAGAATTAATAAAGTAGTTTTTAGGTATTCGCGTTATTAGAAATCGTTAAGTAAAGACTATTTCTTTAATATATAATACTTATATTTAAAAGGTTACTTTATAATTTAACTTAGTAGATAAAAATTGCCTAAGTACTTTATTACCTTAAGTTAAGTTACTAAAGAATTAAAGGCAAGTAACCCCGGTTTAAATTAAGGAGTATTAAGAGAAGGTTAACTTAGTACTTTACACGGCAATTATATTGCGCGTAGACGTTATATTTATAGCTTTAAGACTTTCTTACTTCTTAACTAACCCCTCTTTAGAGTACCTTACGGTAGTTAACTAGACTATTCGTTACCTCTTCAGAACCCGATTTTTGGCGATCACTTATAATTATAAACTACGCGACTCTTAACTTATTATAGCTTTAGATACTTCATTTATAAACGATCTCGATACTAGGCGCTCTTTTAATAATTATATTATAATACTTTTTAGAGGTTTAATCTTATAAAAAGCGGCCTTATAAGATATAGTCACTATTTTAATTATATAGACTGAGCTTTTAGGCGTTAAGCGCACAACTAAGGAGATTATAACTTTATAACGTTTCTTTTAGGAGTTACGTCTTAAGTTAAGGGAAATTTAGAGAATCTTCTGTAATAATTAGTAAATAATACGGTTAATTATTAAGGAAAATTAGCGTATCTTTACTAAGCTACGCCACGTTAATATTTAAAATATATAATTATATTAAGAGTTTTAAAAGGGCACTTTTTTAGTCGAATATTTACTTACAGGCTATATGCCCGCTAATAAACTTATAAAGAGCCTCTCTTAATAGAAATTTAAGAATTTTGTTGCTCTTATTAACTTAGTTAATATTTGTGCTTAACTAGAGTAACTTATTATAGAGCCCTCACTTTAAAGTAAGTCTTTATATACGTTTTTTACTTTTTCTTTTGTTATAAGGGTATTTTCTTATGTATTTGTTATTCCTTTGTAAATTCTCTTGTTATTTTATTTACTTAGAGAGCAACTGAGCTTAGGGGTAAAATTTATAATATTTAGAAGATTTAATTACTCTTAACGGTTATTCGTTTTTATAATAAAAGTAACGTAACACAAGTAAATTATAAGGGGACACTTAGTTGTTTAGAAGTTCCTAAGCCTCGCCTTATATAAAAGAGAGTAACTTATATAATTAAAAGGCCTAAAACTTCCTAAACTAAGTCACTTAACGCACTAGTAATTACCTTAATAAGCTCCTTAACCCGAGTAGCTTAAGCTTCCTGCTCTAGTATAAGAGTAACTTTAAGAGGCTTATTAGTTATTAAGGCCTAGAAAGTAATAAGACTAGCACTAATGCCAGCGGCCGCAATAGTAGCTCTACTAGCTTTACTTATAGCTGTAGTAAGAGCAATAGCCGCAAGAGTAGTAGGAGAAGCCGGAGTTACTTCCTAAGGAGTCTCTTTATTACCCTCTGACTCTAAGGAGGAATCGATATAAAGAGCAGCCGAGGTCGCACTTAAAGCACGACTAACAGAGCTAGTTATTCCACTAGTAACTCTACTAGTTATAACTTGACCTTTAAGGGCCGCTAAAACAAGAGCTCTTAGGCGCTTTAATTCTTAAAAAGGTTAGTAATTACACGTTAAAAAAGAATAACCTAAGGAATTTACTTTCTCGCTTACGTTATTTAAGAGCGTAACCTAGTAAACTAAGAAGGGGGCCTAGGCAGTAGCGAGAGTAACCTTATAAGAGTGTCTTAAGGCGTACGCAAAGTAGCGAGCACCTTAATTAATAATATTAAAGCACTCGCTAATACTTTTAGTTTAAAGGGTATTATTAATATAACCTAAGTAAATAACCGCACGCTTAGCTCCCTTAATACGAGGAGCACGAGCACAAGTAATAAGAGTAGCTATAGTAGCTCTCTTTAGAGTAAGAGTAGCCTTTAGAGCCTTCTTGGCCTCTTTCTTTTTCTTTGTCTACTATAATTAGTAATGCCTAAATTAACACATAGCTTTAAGATTAATAATCAACTTAATTTAATTTAAATAATTTATAACGGCGGATAGACGATTAGCCTTAACAGTAGTAGTAAATCGCTGTGAGACACCTATAGTGCCGGTTAATCGATTAATTAATTAATTAATTAATTGTTAATTAGTTAATTAGTTAGTAGATCGAAAAGAGTCGATCTATATAGTGTAAAGTGGTTAGAGGATTAAGAATTAAGTAGGGGCTACGCCACTTCAAATAAGAGGGTTGTTTACTTAACTTAGTAGTATAAGAATAGTTATAGCCTAAGTATTTAGTTTAGTGTTTGCTCTCGCTTAGCGCAATTAACTACAATACTAGTGGCTTATTATTATCACTTGGCTAGGGGGTGTGTCGTATAAGCACAGGCTAATGCTCGGTTAGCTACGCGTTACGCTAGATATAGTTTCTACCACGTTATACCGCTTTTAGGAGAATAACGTGTTCCCCTAATTTCCTTATATATTTTAGAGAACAATCAATCACTTCAATTCTCCTTACGTTGATCGCAAGGCTCTACTCCACTTCTGCACCACAATCTCCTTATTAGACTTAATAAGAATAGTTAGCTCTTATTAATTAAAAACTAATACGTTAAGAAATTCGAGCCTAATCAAAGGCACCTTGGCCAAAGCGCCCGCGAGCTCCCATATTTAAGGAGCTCGAATACACCATACGTAGAGAATACAACAATAGTCTAATACACAACTGCGCAACGTTCAATCAATTAATATTAGCCTCTGTGAAGCTTCAAGGTATGTTTACACGACAAGGTAATATATAATAAAGTACGGGAGAGATTTTAAGTGTAGGAAATCACAAATCGATTAAATTTAAAGATAATATATATCTAAAGAATATAAAAAGTTAAAAAAGAAAAGAAAAAAAAGTTTGTTAAATAATATTTATAAAAAGTTCTTAGTTATTATATTGTTTTTAAGTATTAAGCCCTTTTTATATAAAGAGAGCTTGTCCAGTTAAGTAATAAAGAAGCTACTAAGAGCCTTCCCTGTTACTGCTGACTTCAGGTTAATGCGGAGGGCTCCTTATAGAGGCAAGAGAGTAATAACTTGTATTTGGACCTAAAGGTACGCCTAGTACCCAGTAGAAAAGACGAGGAAAAAAGAGTTACGTAGCTAGCTCCGGTTCTTTTCTTTATACGTGGAGAGAACAAAGGATACGCGCTAGTCCTAATTAAGCCTACTAGGTCGCATCCGCCACTCCGTTGCATACTATATGCGACTTTCGCCTGTCTCCCTACCCCGTGACCTTGATACCGTAACATTCCCCACCACGATATAATAATATTTACTTTCTATTTTTTATTCTTAAACTTTAATTTAAATGTACTTCATATATTCCTTAAAAGTACGTGAAAATTAGTGCTTATTAAATAACTTTTAGCGGAAGCATAATAGAGTTTATCTTTGAGATTTATCTTAATAGAGGTGTTATTATTTATATTTACTTTTTACACTAAAGTATAAAAGAATTTATATTAAAAGTCCTAAAATAATTTCTTACTTGATTTTACTGTTAACTTAAAATACTTATTATACGTAATTTATTATTTATAAGGATTAATTACGAATTTAACTACTTACTTTACTAAATTAAGAGTATTTATAAGTTAATCTTTTTCGTTAAAACTTAAGTTATATAAATACTAGCTTTAAAAAAGGTACGAGCTACTTTATTAGTTTATATAAGAATCTAATTCTTCTTATAAGAATCATTAATAATATATATATTATACTTTTAAAGAAAGTTATAAACTTAAAATTCTTATAAGTTAAGATTAATAATTTATATACTATTTATAAGTTTCTCTTACAGGATGTAGGGGGACTCGTTTTAATACGAGTAGTACATAAGAATATAAGTAAAAAGGAATTAAGAATAGTAAGGAATAATAATAAAGAATAAAAAGGTAATATACAAGTCTATCTTATTATTGTATTATTATTTAAGGAGGAGGAGGAGAGGATTATTCTGAGGAGGAGGAGGATGAGGAGTATTGTATTATATATTGATATTCTTTTATTTATTATTATGATTATATTTATATTTATTTTATTATTTTCTTATTATATTATTATTATTATTATTATTATTATTATTATTATTATTATTATTATTATTATTATTTTATTTATTATTATTATTATTATTCTTTATTTATTATTATTATTATTATTCTTATATTATTTTATTATTATTATTCTTATTATTATTATTATTATTCTTATTATTATTTTTATTATTATTATTATTATTATTATTCTTATTATTTATTATTATATTATTATTATTATTATTATTATTATTATTCTTATTATTATTATATTATGATTATATTATCTTATTATTTAATTTATTTATTTATTTAAAGGTTTGTTAGGAGAAGGCTAAAAGCATTCTTTACTTTTCCCATATTACGAAAAAAGTACGAAATTCTCTAATAAAAGGATACAGAAAAGACACTTTAAAATAGAAGAACATAATCTTATTACTAGAGTTTTATATTAGTATTTTACTAAAAGGGCGTTGAAATCGCTAGCAAGCTTTTAATATTTTAATTTAATACCTAAGGCCGTTTATTATTAGTTTACGTTAACACAAGTCTTAATTAATTATTATTTTAAAAGACGGAGTTGCTTTTTATATTAATTTCCTTTATATATACTATTACAAGTTCTAAATTACTTGTAGGTATATCTTAAGAGATTATAAAATTAAGATTAATACTAAGTATATTAATAAGAGTATTAACTTTAGGAAATAAAGAATTAATATCGGAATCGCTAATAAGAGGTAAAATGAGAAATTATTTAATATATTAATGTCTTTAGTAAGAGATTAGTTTATAAAAGAAGGAACAACTTTTACAGTCAGACCGCTTCAAACACGGTAAATTTATAAACCTTAAAAAAGTGGAGATATTTTCTTATGAGATTCTGCGTTTATATATATAAAGCCATTTGGCTTCTTAGCTTTTTTTTATTTTACTATGTAATTAAAAAGTTATACTTAAATATATCACAAAAAAAATATTTTTGAAAATTTTTGAACCCCCTGGCCTTGGCAACGATATAAGTTTTGATGACTAGGCCCGATTTGGATAAAAGTGGGTCCATTTAAAAGCTAGCAATTAGACGCGTAAGATGGTTTAGACAGTTTTTTAAAATGTGGAGGTTTAATAATTAATGAATATTGAAGTTCTACGGCTTGGCAATTAAGCGAGCTGAAATATCTTCAATTCTAACGTCAATTCTAACTTATTATTCTTATTATTACTACCACCACCACTACCACTACAATCACTACACCTTTGAAACACTTATTATGGCTCCTTTGTCGCGCACTAGCGCAGTTCTTTAGTCTAGTGCATGCTTGCGTAAGCACTCCAGGTATATAAACCCAGTCTCTAGCTCCTCTCTTCAGGAGGACAACGCTTAATTCAATTAATCTTTAAATACACTTTCTAGAACCTCATTTAATCGTAGAATCTTTTAAACCCCTAAGTTAATACTCGTCTTTTACACGACAGTTAAGAGCTACACCTGTTTTATTTAAGCTACACGGCGCATTCGTAGAAGAACTTTTAGTTAATAAGTTCTACGATTATTTAACCTTTACCTTTAATTCTATAATTATATATTAATTATTCGATATATCTTTTATAAGTATTAACGAACTTATTAAGCTCCTATCGTCTAAGATCTTATATAATAAACTAAAAGATTAGCTAGTATAATTTATATACTTTACGCTTATAGTAAACATACTCGGACTTTAGTTATACGTTAACCCTAATAGAAAAGATACTACGTCTCTATCTGAAATCTTTAATACTACTCCTCTAACTACTAAAGAGCTCGCGGAGGAAGTTAATACTAAAAATAATATAGATTATTAGCTTTCTATATACACTTACGGCGAATAACTCAAGACTTAAGTAATAAATAATTAAGTAGTAATTCTAGGAAACACTAAGAGAGCTCCTAAATCCTCGAGCACTGTAACAAGTAGTATAGCTACCGTCAGCTTAGGTTCCGAGGGCGGAGGCAATTAAACGTTTACGCCTTTAACCCTTAATATAAGGGGGAACTCTAGAATATTTAAACTACTCCCAGCGTTACTAATAAGGCCTAACCCTATAACCCCTAAGTCACTCTAGGAGCAAGTGGAAGCTAAGGCTAAAGAGCACGTCCTTTAAAGTACAATTTAGTAGTCTTAAGCTTTTAATTACTTTAAACTTTACGATTAAATCGAGAGGAGTATAATTAAGTAATTCTTTAGTATTACAGCAGCTCGAGTAGTACAAGAAAAGCGCATAAATATCTAAGCGATCCTTCGCTCCCTTAAGGAAGTACTTTATTAAACGGAAATATTAATTCAAACTTAAATACAAAACAACTACCGGGAATCCTTTAAGACTAAGGGGAAAAGTAACCCTCGCGTATAAATTATGTCTTATTAAGAGCTAATTTAAAAAGCTTAGCTATATAAAGTGTTAGACGTAAAAGGAATAATCGGCATAATTAATTTCTTAGTTACAGTAGGGAACTTTAATCGCTTGTAGGCAAAACGCTAAAGTGAGAAAATTTAAGAGTATAAGACCCTTAGTCTTCCTCCTCCTTATATTATTAATTAGCTAGCTCGTTTCTTTTACGCTAATAAATTAAGTCCTTAGTACTAAGCTCTTTTATTAAGTCATAAAACCCGAGGTCATAGACATTTCGTTACTCTTGGCGAACGATCGTTTAATAATAAAGTGACTTTAGAAGCTAATAAGGACGCTCGTAAACCTTTAAGAAGGAAATCCTCTGAGAAGTTATACCCTTATTAAAATAATCAGACCCACAAGTGAAGCCCTTTAAATTACACTTGACTTTAATTTACTATTTATAAGAAAGTCTATATAAAAGACCCCGAGGGTAATATTAAACTAAACCTATTAATTAACAACGCCATAGTAAAGTAAATCCGACAACGCTTTATTAGTAATAGATAAAAGATATTACGAGACTAGATTAGATTAGACAAGCTATTACTTCAAGCTACTAAAGACGCTATTAAAAGCGTTAGTAATAAAGGTAAAAGTAAGTCTACGTTCCCTAGAAACATCTTAGATAAAGGGGTGAAGAGCGGTATATAAATATAAGTAGTAATCCTCTTAAGCCTTATAAAAGATTACTAACTTAATGTCTATTTTATATAAGACTTAGCTTACTCCTTGTCGTCGAGTACTCTTTTTAATAGTTATAGTATAACTAATCTAGTTAACGATTGTTCGCTCCTAGAGTTAGGATTATTTGTTAAGTCTAAACCGGAGGACATTATAAAGTATAGAAGCTCTTAACTTTTAATTATAAGACGCGGAATTCGCGTTATAAAGGGGTCTCTTAAGAACTTAAATAAGGAGTTATTTAATTTAACCCTCCACGACGTTATTATTATAAAAGGATTTTATATTAATATTATTTCTAAAGCTTGTCTTTATAATAGCGGGCTTTAATACTATAAAATAGACTATACTTTACATTAAAAAGAAGAAAATAATCTTATAAAGGACTACTTAATTATACGACAGTTAGTTCGTAAGTAAAACCTTGTATTCTTTAAATTTAACGAGCTTTCTAATTATTTATTAAACTCTTGTGAAATCCCTTTTAGTACTATAAATACTATAATGTTTTTAACGCTTAAACGAAATATTAATAAATCTTATAGACTATCGCGAGAGTATAAGAGACTAAGAATAAATACAGAAATATATTAGTATTTACGCTCTAGATATTTAGGGCCAAATACCTTAAGAAAGCTAATAAGCTTAATTAAGAATGTTAGGATTATTAAAGTAATAAAGAGAATTAAATGTGAGTATTACACTTTAACTTACGTATTTTAAGTAATCTTTAAACGCTTAATTAAAAGACAATTACTTAGACTATTTTAAAGAGTCACTTAAGATCTCTTTAATTATTTAATTAGATTTAGGAATAACTCCTAGCTCCTTTTACTTAAAAATAAGTATAGTGGACTACTCGTGGGTTATGCCCTTTAAAACAAGGAGTATAATATAGTCTTCGAATATATCAAGAGCTTTAAACGCTAGGTTCGTAGGAAGTTTAAACTCTTAATATATAAACTAAAACACGACTAAGAAAAGGCAATTATTACTATCTATAAATTCACGAGATATAAGAATTAGGCTAAGAAGCTCGGAATTGAACTCGAGCTTTTACTTACCTTAACTTATAAGCTAAATAGCGGCGCCGAAAGGGCTAACTAAGAAGTAATTAATAAGGGAATTAAAATAAGGCTCTTAATAAATCTCCCCGCGGAATTAGCTATCGAATGTACACTAGGAGGCATTTACTTATATAATAAGAGCCTTAGGCGCGTGAATAATTAATAGTTACTGCTAAAAATACTAAATTAGTAGTTTCGTAACTACTTTCGATAATATAATCCGGCGCTTATTATAAAGTTTATTATAAATCTTAGACTAAATTAGAATAAGATTTACGTCTTCGGGTATAAAGTATATTTATTAATAGTAAAACGAGCGAAAGGGCAAGAGAAAAGAGCGTTTAAAGTAAATACGCGTGTGTATATTAAATACTTAGTAGGTTTTTATACTTTTAATATTTATTAGATTTAAGTGCCACGTCTCAACTAAATTATTATCACGCGTAACGTACGTTTTAATAAAGACTTATTTTATAAGTTAAGTTAAGAAAAAGTAATAATTACAATTAAGAAAGCTTAGTCGATTTATAATCTTATTAAAGAAGATAAATTAGTCGTAAACTAGGCCGGAAACCTAAAGAATATTATAAGTAATAAGACTATTAAGGAAGTGACAACTATAATTAAAAGCGCTCTAATATTACTTTTTAAGCTTATTAAGAGACTAACTATTACTCTAAAGAATTAAAACTCAGGGGTAAAAGATATTAAAGAACTAAGTATTATAACGGGACTTCTGACTCCTAAAGTTACTCTTATATTAGACGATACGCCGGTTAAAGTATTAGTAAAGGGCAAGAAGTAAAGGTCGAGTACGTACGACTTAGGGCTTGCGCCAGGTATAAAATAAGACTTAGAGGGATCGCGTCTAAGTGAGAATATATAACTTATAGATCGGGCGTCAAACGTACTATAAGACTAAGCTAAAGGTCCGTCTCGAGCTTCTAGACTTGAGATTCAAATACTATCATTTACTTTAGAAGTAAATTACTCGCGAGTAAAGTCACTACTACTAAAAGAAGTACTAAAGGAACTAACTAAAAACTTTAATTAAATAACTTAAGAAGTTGTAAATAAAAGTCTAAAGTAATTAACTCCTTAAACGTAAGTTCTTAGAACCTTAGATTCGTTATCGAAAGTAGTAACGCGCTTTTAAACTAAAGTATTAAGAGCTTAATTAAACGTACGAAGATAAACGAGAGTAATAACACGCTCTTAAATAAAGGTTAAGGCCGCTATAACTTAATTTAAAACTTTAAGTGCTTAAAAAAAGCTAATAAGAAACACAAGAAAAAAAGGGAGACTATATAAAGGAGGTAAAGGTAATAAAGTATTTATAACACTTATTATTATCTTTAAAAAAACACGCTTTTAAAAGGGTAACTTTAATCTTAGGAGTAACTTAAACCTTAAGGGTATAAACTCTAACGAGTACACCTTAACTAAACATAGTAATCTTCAATCTAAAATTGACTAGCTTCTTTATAGGCTTATACCTAATTAATATATATCTTAAGAAGAATAAGACGATTTTAGGGAATTAATTAAGATAATATATTTAATAATCGTAGTAGTAATATAAGTAAATCGCTCGCTATTAAAAGGGAAGCTCCTACTTCTTAAAGTCAAGGTCTAAGATCTTTTATTAAAGCTAAAGAGGTAAAGCGATCTTAAGAACTACTTAATAAGAAGGTGGTTTCTAAAAGACTATAAGTTAGAAATAAGGAATATAAATAAATATAAATGTTAGTACTTATAGAAGTACGATTCGAGCACTATAAACACACTCGTCCTGCTTATGTAAGTCTTTAAGTATAAGCCTAATAAAGACGGATATATCTTAAGATACCGCTCTCGAATAGTAGTTTGGGGTAATCTCTAAAGTAAGGTAACGATTATATTAATATACGTTAACACGCTCTTTATAAAGTCTTTTAGAATCACTATAGCGCTCGTAGCTTATTTTAATTTAGAAGTCAAGTGCTTTAACGTAATTAATGCCTTTATTAATATCTTAAGAGATATAAATAGTAAAACAATATATTACTAATTTCCACCCGGTTTCTAATAGCTTAGCCAAGTATTACAAGTTAATCGCGCACTTTATAAAATGCGTGATTCCCCTTACTTCTAATATAAGTATATAAGTAAGACTCTAACTAATTTAGGGCTCTCTCCTTACTTAGAAGAGCCTTATATATTCACAGATCTTAAACACAAAATCTTAGTCCTCTTTTACGTAAACGATATTTAGGTACTCTATTACTAAGATAATTAGAAGCTTAAACAAGATCTTATTAAGCGTCTAAACTAGACATATAATATATATAATCTTAGAGACATTAAGTAATTCCTAAGGATTAAAGTATTACGTAATCGAAAGCGCAAAACGATCTCCTTAGTTTATAACTAATACCTTAAGAAGATCACTCGCAAATTTAAGCAAGTAAATAGCAATTATTTAACGACACTGTTGCCGTAAATTAATCTTATTAAGTACATAAGACAAGCTTCTAAGAAACACATTAAAGTATACTAAGAGAGAGTAGGCTCCGTCTTATACGTAGACCGGATATTATATATATAATTGCCCTACTCTCATAATTCGTAACAAACCCTAGGCCTAAACACTTCACTATAATATATTAACTTATTCGCTACTTATTTAATATGCGCTTCTTAGGCATTATTTATAATAGGCACTATAATAAAGCAATTATTATTACCTCTAACGCCTCTTTCACTAATAATATAAAGACACGACAATTATCTTAAGGTTACGTAATCTTTTTATTTAACGGGCTAGTAATCTAGAAAGTATTAAGACAAGTAATAATTATTACTTTAATAACTAAAGTAGAACTACTTATACTAGAGTATATAAGTAAAGAAACTATAGCTCTTTAGCGCTTCTTTAAAAATCTAGCTCTTAATTTAAGTAAGACGTAGGAGATTCTATATAATAATTAATAAACTATTAAGCTCGTTATAAATAATACTAAAAGGATCGCGACAAAGCTACGCTATATTAATATTTATAACATATAGTTAAAGTAAGAGTATACTTACGAGTCCTTTAAAGTAACATATCTTTTAACTACTAATATACTTATTAATAGTCTCACGAAGAATTTGTTTCGCTAGAAATTTAAGCTTTTTAGAGCTCTCTTAAACTTTAGTAATTATAAATCTTAAGTTAAAGAGCTTTAAATATATTTATTAAAAGTATATAAAGAAATTCTATACTATTTTTTATTTATAAAAACTTTTTTACTTAATAAATTAAGTATCTTTATAGTTAAAACACTAGAAATCTACTTAATTCCGCTTAAATCCTATAATTAATCCGGCTAAACCTAGTCAAAGATCTTACAAATTTATAAAAAAAACCTTGTAACTAAAACTCTACGTAAAAACAAAAAAATCCCCGTAAACCTAACTAAATCCTACTTAAACTTAAAGCTCTCTAGACTAAAGAATACTAGTTATGTTTTTAAATATATCCGTTATACTTATAGACTTTCTACGCTTTCCCGTAACTCCACTAGCTCTAGTTTTAGCCTTATTATTTAAGTCATCCTTCTTATTATACTTAAGAGGAAGACGGCGCGAAGAAAAGGGAACAATCTCATTAGTCTCCTCTTTGGAGCTCGAAGACTTACTTAAATAATCGAGGAGGGTCTTAATAGTAACGCAATACTTCTTAATAGACTTAAAATAGTTAGCTTAATAATTATTAATAAGCTATTAAAAAAGGAATTTATATACCTTCTGATTATTAGTATTAATAGCGCGGACTAATCTCTTGCCGTACTTTAAAAGATCGTTAGTAGTAAGAGAGTATAAGTAACTACTAGTAAAGTTAAAGTAGCGATTGCCAGCCGAAGTAGTGTTTATATAGTAATGTCCCTAATCTCCTTTGCTATAAGTAGTAACTCGGATATATAATAAATAAAGATTAGTAAATTCGCGGCCTATAGTATTATTAGTGTATACTCTAATACTCGATTAATAAGAGTGAGATTTAAACAAATAAAAAGAAATACATACTACGAGTTTATTTTACTAGCGAAAGTCTCTTAAAACTCTTACGAGACTAATAAGGAGAAGTAAAAACACTAGCACGTTTACGAGGTTAGAGATTAAGAACTTTATTTAATACTTTATTAAGAGTCTTTAAAGTACTAATAGAAACTTAAATAATTATCTTAAATAACGTATAAGTAACGCGAATAAAAAGCAAAGACTTTAGTAAGGAGAGGCGAATAAAAACACGACAAGAGCGGCGAAGGACAAGTAAGATATTATTATTAGAGTCGAATACGTCCGTAAAATAAAGGGGATCGCCTAAGGAGATAATAAAATGAGAGGGTATAAAAGGAGTAAAGGAGGCACCGCCGGTAAGTTTATTTTTATTATTATTAATCTCGCCGAAGACATTTTTAAACTTATTATTATTGTCTTCTTAGACAGGAAATAGTGAGGCGGATACTTCTATAATAATTATTTATTACTTAAAAAGTTAATTTAATACTTGAAAGTAAGGGGGTAAGAGATAAGGGTATAAAAATAAATGTTTAAAAATAAGGAAATAAATACTTATAGTTTAAAATCTTTAGTGACGTTACTCTTATATAACTTCGCGCTCTATATTAGAGCTACCTTCCTCGCGGGCAATCTAGTGATTTATTCGATTAGTGAGAGCCCTAAAACGTTCTTGTGGACTTTTAGTAGTCTTAGAAAGAGTAGATTTATTAGGCATCTTAGAATGCTTAATAATAAATTTAATAATATAAAAGAAGAGGAAAAGAATAAAAGGGCAAATATAAAGGTATATATTAACGTTAGTAATACTAGAAAAGGGTTATTATTAATAAGAAAAGAGGGCAGTATTTATAGTTATAGGCGGAAGGCTCGCGATTACTAATCGCGCGCACGGTCTACTAATTAACACTACCTATCGAGTAAGTAGAAACCTTTATACTAACCTAACGTGGCTTAGTTAATTAGAGTATTAAGCGCTACTTCTTAACTTAACGCAATCACTAGTGACGTCTAATTAACTAATTAACACCTTAATTGCACTTGTCTCACTTTAGACTAGGCCATTTGTCCTATAGTAAGATCTCAGCCTTATAATCTACAAATTATACTCTCTTTCCGAAGACTTTATTTTATATTTTTATATTTATAATTTAAGATAAATATATAAATACTCTTGTGTTTATAGTACGCCTTATTTACGTACTTTTATTTAATATTTAAGATCTTAACGCGGCGACCCGTGTTATTATTTACTTGTTAGGGGATGCGCGTTTATTAGTAAACGAGCTCCTGATTACGCGCTTAGTTACGTATTATACTTTCTTTTATTATAACTCACTTAACGACTATATAATAGTCTTAGTTAGTCTTTCCTAGAGCCTTATTTATTTGCTTAGAGTACGTATAGGGCATCTCTTAATCTCCTTAGTGCGCCTCTTTAATGTTAAGCTTAACGTCCTTATAACTATAGCTTGCCATGGGGGTGTGTCGCGTACTAGCGTAGTTCTTTAGTCTAGTATATACTTGCGTAAGCACTTTAAGTATATAAACCCAGTCTCTAGATCCTCTCTTTAAGAGAATAACGCTTAATTCAATTAATCTTTAAATACACTTTCTAGAACCTCATTTAATTGTAGAATCTTTTAAACCCCTAAGCTAATGCTCGTCTTCTGCACGACATCCTTTAAAGCGTAATAGAAGTGCTACCCTTACTAAGTCACCCCCTGGGTCGCTTATTCAACCAATTGCGAAGCGATTTCGTCAAAAAACACTTGAATCTTCTTCCACAATTCCCCTACCCTTACGCCCTACAAAGCTTATTACTACCTCTACACCTACTGCTTTCAATAGTAGTCAAGTCGACGAATCAGAGTTTAAGGAGGAAAGGAGAGCTCAAGTGATTAGCGAATTAGAGAGCGAAGAGAGTGAAGAAGAAGATGATATAACTTAAGCTAACGAGTTTTTAGATTAAGATCTTAAAGAGCTAGGCCCGGATAGGCTAGACAGGGAGGATATTGACGAATCAGATATTGAGAGAGAAGTAGACGAAGAGATTAAAACCTCTAAGTCCTTTTGTCAGTCAATAATCGATTTAGAAGGTAATTTGAGTATACCTTTTGAAAAGGTATTTGATATACCAACTCTTAGTAAGTACTTCTTGTTTTAATACTTCTTGTTTTAATATATAATTAACTAACTTATTAATTAGAAACCAAAGGCTCTTATAAGAGTAAATTGGCACCTCTTCAAGAGAAAGCTCGTTCTACTCAAAGAAGAGCTAGGCGTACTCAAGATGAGATAAATCGATAGATCTCTTTACAAAAGCGTCCTCAAAAGCCTTCGATTCAAAAATCAATAACTCAACAGTCTCTTACTAGTTTTCTTAAGCCAAAGCTTTTACCTTTACCTCTACCGCTATTACTTCAAGAAGAAGATATATTCGAAGATATCGATTCTAGCGACGACGACGAAGATTCTGATTTCGACGAGCTTATTAAAGAAAAATAAGAGCTGAAGATAACTCTATTAAGTTAGACGATTTCAGCGATATAAAGTTTATTAATAGTGGACGAAGCGAGCTTTTATTAGACTCGCTTATTGGAGACGCTATTAATATAAGTGCCCCTGAGCTTTCTACGCCATTGAGTTATAGAGAGGTTCTTAACTCCGTCAAAAAACAACTCAACAATAAGTATATTAAGCTTTTACCTCGCCTATACTTTAATTATTACTTAATTCAAACTTACGTCCAAAATATCTTAAAAAAGAGTCCACGTAGAGGTAGAATCGAAGCCTCTTTACTCGTCGGCGAAGCGAACGACCCTACTAGAGGCGGCAAAACACTTGCCCGCAAAATTAGAGCTTTGTTTCTCTATTATCGAACTTACGAGTATTTACCTCTTGAAACTCGAGGGGGCAAACAACAAAATCGGTCTTATTTAGACAACGAAGACGTTTTTCGAGCTTGTAGGACTTAGTTATTAACTTAAAAGCTTACTACGGTTACGCCAAAGGGATTTCGCCACGCCCTTAATACACAAATTATGCCTCGACTACTCGCTACTGCTAAGAAGAATAAAAAGCCTCTTTTAAGTAATACTACTAGTATACGTAATAAACCCGGTAAAAAACTAAAGGAATGAAAACCTCTTAGTAAAACAACTACTTATAAGTGGTTAAATCGACTTGGATTCTACGCTACCGAAGAAAAAAAAGGAGTATACGTCGACGGCTACGAGAGAGAGGACGTAATCGAATATCGACAAAAGAAATTCCTCCTACAAATAGAGAAGTTATAGGCTTTCTCTATTAATTACAAAGAAAACGCCGATAGAGTATTACAACCTATTACACCTAACCTACCCTTAGGAGAGAAGGAGCACGTTATTTATTACCACGACGAGAGTTACTTTCACGCCAAGGAGTATTCTAAGCGAATTTAGCTTAACGAAAAACAATAAAAAATGCCTTCTAAAAGTAAAAGAGGCCTTATTCACGTTTCTGACTTTATAAGTCTTAAAAGGAGGCTTACTATTAGTCAGAAGGATACTCGGAAAATCATATATCCGGGAGGGCCGCAAAAAGTCGAATATTAGGATACAAAGCAACTCTTAGAGCAAGTAGCGGAAGCTATTAATATATTCGAAAAAAGCACCCTAATAAGGTAGTTATCTTTATTTTTGACCAATTAAGTGCTCACGCTAATAAGGGAAGTAGAGCTTTAAACGCTTTTGCTATAAATCTTAAAGAAGGGGGAGCTCCTTTGCCTCAAAAGGTAAGTTTAAGTTATACCTTCCTATTTAGGAAGTACTTACTAACTAGCTGATTTTATAGGATACTTACTTTCCCCCTGATATTAGCGAATCTAAGCAAGCTAAAGGGTTAGTCGGCACTCGTCAAGAGCTTAATTATAAGGTTAAGAAGGTTATTAAGGTGCCAGTTGAGGGGCACCCTAATAAGAAGCGAGTCAAGAAGACTATTATCGAAGAAGTACTAAAAGGTATTAAATAGATTCTCGCGGAGAGAGGTTATTTACTACTTAGTAAGTAATTCTTAGAGATTAAATTAAAGTTACTAATATTTTATAGGTAAAAAGTGTCCTATTACTAAGTGTACCGGCGAGGCAAAAAAGAGGTGCACTAATATTCTTTCTTGGCCTCCAAGAAAGCCACCTACTTATTGTTTAGCAAGGATTCTTGCTAGCCACAAAGACTTCTTTAAACAAAAATCAGCTTTAGAGGAGCTACTCTCGGCTAGAGGCCATAAGTGTCTCTTTATACCAAAGTTTCACTGTGAGCTAAACCCGATTGAGATGTATTAGGCCTACTATAAAAACCTCTATCGACAGGTGTAGAAAGAAACCTTTAACGACATAAGTATATTACTTTTTACTTACCCTTTTGGATTTATTTACTTATTTCTTTTATAGGCTCGGCAAGCTGCTTTTAAAGCTCTTAACTCTTGCCCTCTCGACACTTTACGGCAATACATTAATAGAGCTTTACGCTTTATGGATACTTACCGAAAAGGGCTTAGCGTCAAACAAGTAACTTGGTGTGTTAAAAAACAAAGTGGCCATAGAACTATATCTGAAAAGTGGATGAAGGAGTTCGATATAACTCCAGAGGGAAATCCAGTAGAAGTAGATCACTTAGCTTAATTTCATTAGTTGGATTTTGTATTTATTTGCTAGCGCGGTAGCTAGCTCAGTAGTTATAAAAGTGCTTTATAACTCTTAAGCTGTAGTATGACGTTATATACATTAATGACTAATTAATACTAATAAATATTCTATTTAGTATTTATAAAAATAATAAAATGCGATTTATTTTAATTATTTAAAGTATTTAATATTAAGTCCGAGATTTTATGATTTTCGGAAATCCATTCAAAATATATTTTTAAAATAAAGTGGGTCTTACTAATATGTCTTATATTTTTTTCTTACTAAAGGCTGTATTTTATTTAATAATGAATTTAGAAACAAAATTAATTTAAAAATATTCACTAATCGATTTTAAAAACATATATATAAAAAAAATAAAAATCTTAAAATTTTTGAACCCCTCTTGGCACGCCAAGACTGTACTCATATAATAATAACTAAGTGACCGCTAGCCCAATCGGGATAAAAGTGGGTCCGTTGAGACGCTAGCAATTAAACGCATTATATAGATTAGACAGATTTATTATATTATAAATTCTTAAATTTACCGTGTTTGAAGCGGTCTGACTGTAGCTAAATTTAATAGTTTAAAAAAGGGAGGTTTAGTAAAAAGGAGTTAATTAGTTTTTCGGTTCTACAATAAAGGGGGGAAAAACCGAAGGTTTTATTAACTTCGATATTTTAAAGCGGCCATTAGGGCCAGTTTTACATTATAAAGCCTTAAGCTTCTAAGGCATGAACTAAACTACCTTTAAAGTAGTATAAGAGGTCTTGCCACGTAGAAAGAAAATAAGGAAAAAAGAGCTTTATATATAAAAAGGAAGCGCTATAGGCTCGTCTAATCTTAATAATACTTGGTTAGGCCGGAATACCGGAAATAAGGCTCTGGGGGCTCCCAGTCGTCACACTAAGCTATAAAGTAAATAAATGCTTTTATACTATCTAAGTACATACTCCATAATACTCTTTATAATAGTATTATGAATAATAATAATGGTTGTAATTCGGACTTGTTTCAGTTGTTTAATAAATTTTAAAGTATATTATAATATATTCTTATTATTAACCTATTAATATTATCGTTTATCTTTGCTTAGTAATTTGCGGAAGCAAGCCTTTATAACCGCCATAAAGGCTACCAAATTGGCCCCGAATTAACTATTATATAACTTAAGGATAAGCTCTTTTAGGGGGGGAGGGAGGGTAATATGACGATTAACTTATATATTATGGTATTAAGGGGATTTAGGGGCCTAGGTTAAGTTTAATTAGGATTACTTTTAGTGAGGTTTTAGGGGTAATTCATATATATAAGGAGGTTCTTTATTAGACCCCTTAAATTCTGTAACTTTTTTATTTCCTTTACATTAGACTTGTAATATTACTCTTGTTATACTCTCACTCCTATACTCAACTCTAGAGGTATTGCGTCGTTCCAGCCCGCGGATCAAGCGCAAAGGCGATAATGCGAATATAATTTTCTGGTAAAAGAGGTCCAGAGTGTTTAGAAATAGATACGGTATATAGTTTAGATAATAATATAGGATAGTTCAACGTTTACACAGATTTTAAGATATTTAAAGTCAAGGTAGCCCTTAAATTTCTCGCCACGTAGGGAGGGACGTTAAGTTAACATTTTCATGCTCTCAAAGAGATAAATCTTGGCGCCCTTCATCACGACTCCAACATTGAAGATCCTGCATATAAGAAAGTCGGGTGTTGATATGGAGGGCACTACCAGGACATCGAGAGGAAATTTATTTGGGAACTGGGATCTGAATTCTGACGAAGACAGTTTGGCCGATGAGGAACTAGGATCTAATCCTGATCCAGATGTCATGACTACTAGCGACGGTGCATTAGGAGACGGCATAAACAACTCGGTTTAAGAGCTCGCGCTCTCTCTCTCTCTCCAAATTCCCTAACTACAATAAACCTTATTACTTCTCAAAGTCGGCGCACCCAAAAAAAGAAGATCCTCGGCTCATCCTTTCTCAATTCATGGCATAAATCCCCATCAAATTTCCCTCCGAATCCACAAAACGAGCAATGTAACCCATGTTCGGACCAATGCTAGTTTTTCCCACCTTTCGATGACCTCCATTCTTCTCGATGAGCTCCAGTGACTCCTCAATATCCTTAACCGCGAAAACAGTATGGACGTCAACCGTGTCTTTATCCTTCTCGTCTGGTGGAGAGATCTTGGTTTCATTCTTGAGGAAGAAACATCCGTACAAGGAGCCGCTTTTGGTGAAGAAGTATGTCTCCTTGATGTCCTCCAGAAGAGAAGGGCTACCGAATTCCATGCATTTCCAGTCGAACACTGCTATGTAGAACTTTCGGGCTCGGGCAGGGTCGGTAACTGGGATCCAAATGCCAGCCTTTGCGTAGGGATCGTTGGAAGACTAGTGGAGGGAGATATAGTAAGCGCTGGGCTGGAAAATGGAGGATGTGGAGTAAATCGACCAAAGACTTACATCGGTAGACATGATGTCAATGGAGAAAAAACAGATGGGTTAATAGTAAAGCAATGTCACCCTCTGTGAATAGTATTTAACTGAGGTAGAATAATGGAAAAAGATGTGGCGGAATTTTTAATCTTAAGCTGTAAGAGTTTTCTGGCGAATTTGAACACAAATTAGGGCTTTAAGAAAGTGTAACTTAAAGAAACGGCAAACTCGTCCATAATGTACAGATCGACGTGCTGTTAGGAAGTCGGAGTAACCAACCGCCGGGCTTACCTATTGGCACTATCGTATTGACGATGCGGAGATCTTGCGGTATAATTTCATGCACGGTACTGAATTTGGACCTGTTCACCACGTGTCTCCCGAACGGCGGTCGGGACAACAAGTTTCCACCTGTGTGCTAGCTTCGCTAGCACGACCCTGAAAGCAAGTGCGTCGCGTTGACCGCCTTCCAATGGGGTTCTACTACCTGGATAGGCCTCGACCGGTAAAACTACTTTATTTAGCTAAATCCTTGCATATACAATGAAACGTTTAAAGAAAAAAGGAGAGGAGTTATTAACCGTGCCCCTAATCAGAACACTTGTTATGAGCCCCTTTGGTAACAAGTGCCCATTAGCAATACGGTTAAAAATCAGAGGTACGGTTACTTTTTAGCAAGATTTTTTTAATTAATAAAAATTTATTTGATTTATTAATAGAATTATAAAAGTAAAAGGCCTAAATTAAAAATACATATAAATAGAATATAAATATAAGAATACTATGTAATTATTATTGTTTTTAACCGTTTTATATTAATAATCAAAATAATATCTCAAATATCTAGTTTTTACATATTTAATAAGTATTTTATGAATTATGATTTTAAAAAATAAAATTTATAACTCATAATCGATTATAATACTTAATATATTCTTATAAATAGATTATTTATTTTAGAAGTAGCTATAGTGATGCATGATAAAATGTAGTAAATATTAAGTAATTCCTAGTATTTTTCGCTTGAGAAGTCAAAATTATATATAAAAATTTATTTAAATAAATTAGTATTTAAGTATTATTTAATAAACTCATAAAAAGCTAGTAGTAAGCTTATATTATTAGCCTTATTATAAATAAAAAAGGTCTTAGGCTATAAAGTGAAATTGATAACAAACTTTAGAGTACTTTATTATATCTTTAATAAGGATCGATTAAATTCTCCCCCGAGACTCGCCTTAATACTCGAAGCACGTTAAGGAAGCTATAATAACACTAATAATTACTTTACAAAGATTATTAAGTTAATATATTTAAATTTAGAACTTTAGGCTTTTCGAGAAACTTATCTAAGAACTTATTAAATTGCCTACGAATCGCATCTGACATAATAGCGGATACTTTAAACCACATACTAAAGCTAAAGTTAACTTTAGAAATATTTAATAATATAATTATATTAAGAGAAACGACAAATTCTAGTTTAGCTTTTATAAGAAATATAATAACGTATTTATAGAAGTTCCGTGAGTCCTTTTACGACGGTTATATTAAGGGAAAATTCCTTTTTTAAGACTTTTAAAAGTATTCTAAGAAATAAATAATAAACGAGTTTAAATTAATAAAAGTTATAAAACGTATATATTTTAAGGACGACTTACAAGCCTTTAGTATATTTATACGATAAGTAAAGGGAATAAGAATAGTAAATACTTTAATAGAAGTAATATAAGCTAAGGAGAATTTATAACTAAAAAACTAAGTAAAATATAAATTCAGAACTACCTCGAATCAGTACTGAATCGCATCTGTGACTTATTCTCTTACTTATTACTATTAATCTTAATAACACTTTAAAATATTCGGCCCCTAATATCTCTATAGCTATTAGTGCAGTACCGGTTTATATACCACGTAATATATCGATATATTAATATAGTAATAAAGTAAATAATATATAATTAAAAAATTTATGTATTTTCTAAGAAAGTGCGAGAAGAATTAAATTATATACTACGAAACCTTACTAAATGTACTTCGAAACTATTCTAATTAAGCTTTAACTCTTGACTTTAACCTGTACCCCCTTTTCCAGATTAAAGTATACTTATGTAGGGACTTGTGGACTAATATATAAGGCCGAAGAAGTGAGAGCCACGAATAAGACCTTTAAAAGCTACCTAGCTTATATTAAGGGAATTAACCTCAATTCGGATTAACGCCGGACTATATTCAGACACTATTTAAAAGGTTATTAGGATACGGATTTAAACACTTTAATAAATATTAACAATTCTTTAAAGAGTTCTAATAATAGTAATAATAATAACACTATAAACTTCACGATTTTATTTGTTAGTTCATAGGTCCTTATATAAGTATACTTCAGTCTGGAAAAGGGGGTGCGGGTTAAAGTTAGGGGTTAGAGCTTAGCCGGACTAGTTTTAATGAAGATTTGGTGGGGTTTCGTAGTATATAATCTGGCTCTCCTCGCACTGTCTTAAAATATAAATAGATTTTAAACTATACTTTATTACTTTATTATTATACACGCATTTAAAATATATTTATACTTACGGCGTAATATATAAACCGGTATTATATTAATACTAATTAGTAGTAAGCTTGTATTATTAACTTTACTATAAATAGAAAAAGTCTTAGGCTATAAAGCAGATTTTAGGCTTTAACTTAAGGATTACTTAACTGTATCTTCCTTAAAGAGTATTTTACTTTTTTTAAATTATAAAAGGAAAGTAACTTCTCTCTTAAGACTCGACTAAGACTATTATACGTTAGAGAAGAGCTATTATAATATAATAATTACTTTATAAAGAATATTAATTTTGTTGATTGCACTATGTTACTTAGAGCTCCCGCAATAAGTAACAACTTAGTTAATCGTAGCAAGACTTGATATACACGGTGTAAAGCTTTAGTTGCAGGTATGTATTTATTTAAGTCTAAAGAGCTGTTCTAAAGTATCGATGAGAGCTTTATATAAGAGACTCTTATCGTAGGCTAGTCCCGTATTAGCTAGCGTCGAGTGCTCCTATTTATGTCCTATAACCCCTGTTTTTGCCCGTCCTTCGTATTCACGTAATTCGCTAATTACGTGAATATCATTATTTACACACTAGCAACTCTTCTTAAGAGCTTATCTTTCTCTCCACTTATTTAGTTAACTTAGCGTTAAACTTATTAGTCTCGATTAGCTCACGTAGTACTGAGCAAGCCTTTGACTTAGTTATGGCGTCGGCTGGGTTGTTGGTTCCGTCAATCTAATCGACTCTATCGATTTCCCTACGTTCGTAGCTTTAGCGAAGGCATATAAGGTCGACTATCCGATTTGGCGGTGCTTCGGATGCGACTTTTAGCGTCTTGGCGGCCAAATCCCCCACCAAAATATAAGGGCATTCAGACTATAATCACAACATCTCTATTCTAAGCTATAATACCGGGCAAAACAAGTGCTATCCTTACAAAGGGGAATGTTATAGACTTTACAGCCAAATCGCGTGCTTTTCCTGCATCCGGATCCGGTTATATTTGGTGGGATATTCGTGGAAAGCTCCCCTAGGATCCTCCTCTTAACTACCCGGGAAATGCCCTCTTTTTTACATATAACACAGTCTTAAGCGAAGTCTCTTCTTTCTAAAGTATACTCCTCTTTAGGGAGACCTAAGATCGGAGGCATAGAAGTACTAGCTAATCGTTTGCGCTTTATACGTGTTTCTCGCCCACGACGTAAACATTCCTAGAGAATCGTAATACGGAAGTCCTCTTAATTAGTCCATTTTTCCTTATCGGGCACATCTAAGTGAAAGGAGATCTTAAAGGCGTTAATAAGTATTATATTAATACTCCAATTAACTAGCGAATAGTAACCGCTAAGCTTAATCTTCCGTGAAACAGAGTTTTGCTTTTTGAGTTGATTTCCCCTATTAATAACGTTTATGTTATAGTTATATCGATAATCAAAGGCAGGAATCTTTAACCAAGCTCTTGCTTGGCCTTTAAATAGTACTTTAGCGGTTTTTATTGAGGTAAAGGTTTCTAAGGGCCGCTTTCTAAGTGTTTCTACCTCTTTTTCGCTATTATCTATAGTTGACATAAATAGTACAAGAGCGTTATTTTTCTAAGTAAATATGTTAATTTCCTCGTCCTTAGTTGGCTTAGTATATAAGGTTCCCCGAAGTATAATATCTCTTTTAGCGTCTTCCTTCTTTATATTATAAAACCGCTTGAGGATGCCGGATTTAACTGTGTAAGTGCCTGTAGCCCCCCACCTACGTTGTCGGCCATACTTTAGGAGCTTAACGTTTGTGAAGAGGTTGTTTAAATAGACTAAAAAGCCTTTGCCTTAGTTAAGGAGAGAGGCCATTAAGTATGCGACGACAACAGAGGAGTTGTTATCTCTTAGTTCCCGAGGTTATGTGACTTTCCATAGACCTCTAGGCCCTCCTTTTAATATAGGGTTTTTGATAATCCCTTTGTAATAGAATACTTAATTTAAGAAGTACCCTTGCTGTACTAGAACCTATATCTTATACCCCTTTAGAATAGGCTTTCTTAGGATAATAATAATGTCGTAAGATTTGCCCTTAAATCGTGACATTGCCTCATCTACTACAACATCTCTACCTGGGATCTAAAGCTCCCGAGAGACCTAGCGAATATAAGTCATAAAAGGCTCTAACTAAGTAAGTTAGTAAGTAATAGTTTATTTAAAATATATATAATAAACCTGTCGTGCAAGAGCACGCCCAGAGGCTCCACAGAGGCGAAATTGATGTATTATTGAGGTATGCGCAGTACTGTAATTGATGGTTGTTTATTTACGTATAGTCTATTTAAGCTCCTTGAATATAGAGGTCGCGGGCGCTTTAGCTATAGTGCCTTTAATTGGGCTCGCTTAGCCGGCTTATTATAACCTGCACGACACACCCCCTCGCCAAGGACAATACTAAGCTTTGGCGAAGTAAACAAGTGCTTAATAAATATAATAAATAATAGGAAATCGACATATAATATATAATTAATAATATGAAAGCGATAAATAATAAGGAAAAATAATAAGCAATAGCTAAAGTAAATATATTAAACGTCTAAACGAGAGTATATAGACAACTGCTCCCTTATTGTAACTTCCTTTTGTAAGTATATTAAATTCAAAATGGGTCGTGTCTCTGTCGCTAAGTTAGCCGCCTGCGCCTCTCGGCGCTTTAACCTCGCCGCTACTCGCGTAATAAAGAAGGTACGTTTCCCTTATATTTTACTATTTTAAGATTAGTTCTAACGTTATTTAAGTCAAAAAGTTAAGAAGTTAAGTAAGTTAAAGTATACTAACTAGTTGTAATAATCTACCGCCGCTCCTCGCCGCCGCACCCCCTCTCCTGCGCCCCCTCTTATCGCCCCTGTCACCCCCTCTCGCCGCCGCGTTAAGGCAAGTGCTAATAGGGAGGTCCCTTACTCGGTATACGTTAAAACTACCTTAAAAGGTGACCTCCTTATTAGTATTTATTAAGATGCCGCTAGCTCAGCTTAGTGCTTTTAGTATTATAGTTAGAATTATAGTTACGCCGGTCTTGTTAAGCCTATTATTGCGGTGGCTTTTACCGCTTTTTTAAAAGAGAAGCGTAGTGCTTCACGTACTCGCGTAAGTTTAACTTTAGTTCTTATAGTTTTAAGTTTAACTAACTTTAAGTAGTAATTAAAATTCCTTTAGGCCGCGGTTTGTAAGGCTCTTATTGCTTTTAGTATATTTATTCCGTCTTTGTAATAGCTTTAAAGAGACTAACTTTAGTTGTTTAGTCACTGCCGCCCGCTCCCGCCGTTGCCCTTGCCCCCGCCCCTTGCCTAATCCTCTCACTTGTTCGGGTTGGTGCTAGTGCTGGTGCTGCTGCTGCTGCTGCTGCTGATGGTGCTGGTGGTGTGGCCGCCCGCCGCCGTCGTATTAAGGAGTTACTAGTGGAGTTAGTGGACTTGTTAGTAGTTTAATTCGCGACTTAATAGCGGCTTAAGAACATGCCCCTTTAGAGTTATAGTTTATTACTTTATAAGTAACTTAAGAACGGGCCTTTATATACTTGTTTTGCGTTAATTTAGTTATGGCTTTAGCTGAAATAGAATTCTTACCCTCTAATAACTTAAAAAGATTATACTTAAAGTAATTATGTTACCTTAAAAAATACAAAGGAAAACAAAAGAGTGTATTTTGTAATAAGGTGTAAGTTTTAATTGAGCTTTTTTACTAACGCCTTAGTATCTTGTAAATTAAGTAATACGACAAAAGTCTTAAACTTCTAGCATAGGAGGTTTTTAGTAAGGTTATTAGCGTATATCTTACTATTAAGTAAATACGTAACTTTAAAATTGCCTTTTTAGTACTCTTAGCGTAATTATATATTTTAAATATTAACGTGCTTAAACTTAGTTGATATACGTTAGTTCTCTTTAATTATAAGCTTAATCATTTATTAATTATTATAAAAGATATTCTAGGGGCACTTTATATTAAGGTGTATTTCTTTAAAGAGCCTTTATAGTACTATAACTTCCTTTATAATTTACTTTACTCTTAAGAGCTTAGCTTTTATAGTCGAGATAATAACTGTATCTTGCTTAAATACTTTCTAAAGTATAATACCCCCGAATAAAAGAATAATAAGCCCTTATAAAGAACGCCTAGTTTCTAAATTATTTACGAAAGAGGCATTAGACGCTATTATAAGTTACGTTTTACGCTATTAATAGCTATAAACGATCCCTAAGAAGTGTGTACTAAATAAGTAATATATTGTCTAATTAATAGCTTATAAGTACTTTTAGCTTAAGTTCGTTAAGAATTGCGATAGCTGTGAAATTACAAAAGTTACGTTTAGTCTAATTATAATAGCCGTGTATAAGACAAATCCGACCTTTTCTTAGTACTCCTTAATTTATGCCTTCGTCGCTTTACTAGTGTTTTTGACTAAGTCGTAGTACAGTAAAAGGGTACTTAGGCAGTTACTATCTACTAAGCTAAATTTCCGGGCTACCTTCTTTATATACGTGTCGTAGACTAACGTAATTATTTTCGCATGTTTATCTCGTATAATTCGCACCCTTAGAAATTACTTTACGTCACTTATTATAATTAGCTCGTAAGCTTTACTAAGGCTATTAGTAATTTTAGCCGCTGTAACGAGGTTTGACTTGTAGTATAACACTTGTATATTGTTTATGTAAAAGGCTACAAACACTATGCGCTTATCGTTTGTAAATATATAAGGCTCTTTTATAAGTGGCTCTAAATTAAGGCTTTTAAGTGTAACTAAGAAGTCGCTATATTATAGGGCTAGGGAGTCGCGTAGGTTATATAGGGCTCTATTAATCTTTATAATTATACCGGGTTACTTGAAACTATTAGGAAAATAATAATAAACGGGTGTACTTTGTTTGTCTCGTTTTGTATTAATAAAAGCGTTTACGACGTCGTACTACTTAACTTTTAAGTCAAATTAGGCTATTAGGGCTATCGTAACACGAAAAAACCTCGCCGCTAATATAAAGGCGTACGTGGAGAATATAATAGTATCCTCTTATAAGTTACCCCTAGTAATAATACATAATTTAGTACGTATAAGCTATTTAGCTGAGTTAACTTTATAAGTAAATACTTATTTTAGTAATATAGGCGTCGTTTTAGCGTTTGCTTTAGGTGTAATATATTAGTATTTCTTAGCCTAAAGGTTCTTTATTTCCTTCCGTGTGTCCTCTCAAAAGCGTTCTTCTTACGAGTACTAGTCTAGGTTCTGCTAGTACTTTAGTACTATCGGAAGCTTTACTTAATATAATTATATTATTTTAAAGCTTATAGTTTCCTATACTCTAATCGTTTCGCTATTAATTATAACTATAAAAACAATATATATAGTTTTATAGTTTTTATTATCTTCTCGCGTCACGTCTTTATTTTAAAATGTCGTAGTAAAGGATGTGATTTGCGTATAGTTCTTGTCTTTTTAATTTATAAACTCGGCGCTTAAGAGCTTCCTTGTCGTAAAGGAGTATACTCCCGGCCTTATTTTTAATTATTTATTTAATTGTACTATTTCTCTGGCTCGCCTTCTTCGCTAAGCTCGAGAGACAGGGTTTAATTAGCTTTAGTTAAGTGCTTATAGCACTTCGTCTAAGGTCTCTTAAGACATAGTTTTGTTTAATAAGGGTTATATTATTGTCTCTAATAGTGTATTTTTTAGGAGAAGTTGTTATTCTTCCTCTGGCTTATCGTCGTAGTCTTCTTTAAACGAAGTGTTTTCGTGCTATAATGTACTTCCTAGACTTACACTAATTGCTTTAGGTTAGTTTAATAATTGACTCTAGTTATCTCGTGCTTTACTCTAAATTATAACTTAAGGTATTAATTTGCGCGTACCCTTAATTTGGCGTGGTTATTTCGCACTTAGGGCACTCCTCTTAGGCTCGATATATTCGTTTCGTTATATCTAGCTTTGAGTCTATCTTAATGTACCTAGGCTTTTTATTATTACTAAAACTTTTATATCGTCTTTGTTAAGCTTTATGTCGTTCTTTAACGTATTAATTCGTGAATCTAACGATATTATTTTATATTAGTACTCTCGTAGAATAAGTAGTTCCGCCTTAATTATTATATATAAGATTACTTTCGTAGAAACTTCGTCGACTTTTATTAAGTTAAATAGTAGCTTATTTAATTTAGTACTATTTTTCGCCTTTGTATACTCGTTTATTACGTGTTCGATAACTAACTCGGCGTCTTAAGCGGCCTTAGGCTTTATAAGTATATCAACTACTTGTTTAAGTATTAATAGTGGTTAGCCGATTATTACTTGCTTATTATAAAACTATGCCTTATTAAAAATAACGTTTCGAATACGTATTACACGCTTCAGTAGGGGTATCTAGATCCTATATATGTTAATTACACAGTAGCTAACTAGATAACTAACATGCCCCCTTGGGTTAACCTTAAAGCTTCTCTTGTCACGGAGAGCTTGTCGATCTTTGATTATCGCGTAGGCTTTAGCGTTATACGTAAAAGTATTACTCTAATTAAGTCTTAAATCAACTAGTAACCTCTTTATTATGTGTAAATCGTACTACTGAAAATACTGCCTAAACTATATTTTTAGGACTTCGTTTGGCGACTGTATAACTCTCTTAGCTAATGGTAATATATTATATAAGTATATAATCGTTAAAACAGCTTCCGGCTATAGTTTAGATGGCAGATTGGCGCATGTTATTATTTTCAGGGCCTTGGCAATTAGCTCTCCACTAGCTCTCTTAGCACTTTTATTTGGCTTATACGTATACATAGGGGTCGGCTTTAGCTTTATGCTAAGGTCTAGTGCCCATTGGTCGTACTTGGTTTAGTATTGTGTATTGATTACAGACGTGTCGTTGTTAGACCTGATTTTGTATATAGCCAGGCCGTATTGACGTCTAGACTATGCCTTAAACGACTTAAGCACGCTTATAACGGCCTCTTGCGTCTTATTAGTACTTGTGAACGCAAAAAGCTTGCCGCTATATTCGTCCTTGATCGCTAGCAGCTAGTATGTCCTATCGTAGCTTATAAGGTAGTTAAACAGGTCTTATGCGACTCTAAAGAACGGTCTCGGCGACTTATTGTTTAACTCTTTACGTGATAGTCGTTAGTTTAAGTATATTACGGCGCAGCTTTTGCATTTAACGTTAGTTATTCCGTCGATTTGAACATTGCGGGCATACTTTATAAGAGCTTCTAGGGCTATTTTGCCGAGGTAACTAGCCCGTAAGTGCCACATTTGTACTATGTCACTCCGGGGTCGTAAGAAACTGCGAGTTGATTAAAAGGTATACTTTTTGAGAGGGTGTAATCGTTTACTAATTATCGGGTATATTATTATAGTAGGAGATCTACGAGTCTTTATAAATACACGTAGTTGTAAAGAGCGCGAGTAGTTATTAATTAACTTATATTTAAATACTATAAGGTTCCACTTGCGCTGTAAGTTTCTTATTATATAGATATCCTTAGCATTGCTTACTCGTAAAGTCGTGTTAGTACTATTATACTATACCCCCGACTATACGAGGAGGCTCTTTAAGATAATGTTAACGTTGAACTCCTCTATAATAGCCACGTTGTTTAGCTTTAGATTCCGTGTGTTTAGTCCTTTAGAGCTATATAAAGCGTTCTCGAAGATGCGTGTACCCTTACTAATGATAGTTAAGCTTGAGGTGCCTGCGTTAATTGTGTCTCTTGTAGTGCGTTTAAAACTACTAGGGACGAGTTTGTTAATACTATTGTGTCGTGCAGGTTATAGTAGGCCGGCTAAGCGAGCCCAATCAAAGGCACCATGGCCAAAGCGCCCGCGACCTCCATATTCAGGGAGCTTGAATAAACCATACGTAAAGAATAGAATAATCAATTATAGTACTGCGCATACTTCAATAATACGTCAAATACGCCTCTATAGAGCCTCTAGGCGTGCTCTTACACGACAGTTATAAGCCCCGTAAGCTATTAAAGCTTCCCAGTCGCATGCACGCGCCGACGTGGCTCCACAGAGGCATGTAAAGGCTTTCTCACTGCTGCCTCTTACACGTACTAGTAGTATTTAAAAGCCCGTTAACAACCCTCAAATCACCAAAACCTCTTCGAAATCATCATTTACATACCTAAAACCGACAATATCATTTCTAAAGCTACCTGCGGACTGCAATTTAAAGGCGCGGAAAAATTGGGCGATATAGCACTTGCGCTTGACATTCTATACTGGCTTTATAGGTGTATTAAATATAGTAAACCCCAGCGCTCCTGCGACAGGCCATATCCTAAACTACTAACCTAAGGCTTTAACGCTTAAAAGTACTACGCAAGAGGTTGTAAAGACTTAGTTAAGCTAGTATTACGCTAATGTTGTAGCTTAGAAAGTAGTAAACCCACAACCGTCTTTAACGCCTAAGTCGTCTAATAACGCGTAAGCTACACCTACCCTAGCTATATTAATAAATGCCTTAATGGGAAGAATAAGTCTAGAAGAAGCTAGTCCACCTCTATACCTGACGATTGCAAAGGTGCAGTAAATCTACGTAGCATAAGCCAGGGAGTACTAGTACACGCTTGCTAAATGGACGAGTTAAAATAATAAGTACATAGCTCTATATAACTGGCTCTCTAAAACAGTAAACGATTCGCTTTTAGACTTTGCGATTAAGGAACTGGCCGGTAAGAGCGACCTAAACTTATAAACGTTAGTTAGTATACTTCAGCGTAACATAGTATTATCAAAATCGTCGGTCCTTATAACGGTAGTCACGGAATACGATAAAGTTTTAAAAAAGGCATATAAGAGAAAAGTCAACGTTAACTAGTAAATAAAGGACTTCTTAAAGGCTTACAGGAATACTAAAGCGTACGACATACCTAAAGTCAAGGATACTATAGCTCTAAAAAAGTAGTTACATACTATAGGAGCTCACATGCACCCTAATTAGGCAAATCCTATCCTCAGCACAGTTATATACGACGACCAACTTAGAAAAGAGTATGGTTTTACTCTTAACGACTACATTTAAGTACTCCTTAGTATAGACTAAGAGCACACTATGTTCAAGAAGCCCAAGCGTTAAGAAGGGGGTAATAATTAATACTTAACTCTTAAAGGAATAAACGATAATGTGTTAGGCGCAAGCTCCAGCAAATCTCGCTCTCGCGACTAAGGTAACTTATACTTATACGGCATAAACAACAAGTACTTCTTTAAGCCGCTCAAGTGCTAGAGACTACGTTATACAATTAATAAAACGACCACCGAAGGCATGAAGTATATACTAAACACTAACGAGGTAACTACAACCCGCAAGAAGTTAAAGACTATAAACTTCAAGGAGCTCAAGGCCGCTATAACTAAAGAAGGTTAAAAGTACGTTATAATAGCTAAAATTACTAGAACTAATAGTACTAGTACCTTTAAACTTATTATTAACGCTAAAACAGCCGATGTTATTGCACTTGTAGGAAACAAAGACAAAGGCAAAGTTACGTGAGAAGGGATAAAGAGCATTAACGCAACTATACTTAACTTAAACCTTCTTAACGATATAATCTAAGACAACACTTTTAACGCTAGTATTTATAGTACTATAAAGTTCCAACGTTACTCTCTATTAAACAACACTTTAGTTAATAACTACGGCGTAACTTACTTAGTTAATAGCATTAATAAACTAGTCCCCGGCAGCTTTAAACGCATTATAAGAGAATCAATTAACGCGAGCACCTTAAACTTACTAATCATTAAGAGAGGTACACGTATCTTTGAAAACGCTATATATAAACTTACTAGACTATATACTAAGGACCTGACGCTATCTAATGTAACTATTATAAAGGGGTTTAATATTAACATTATCTTAAAAAGCCTTCTCGTATAGTCGGGGGTGTAGTATAATAGTACTAATACGTCTTTGCGCGTAGGCAATACTAAAGAGAGCCATGTAGTGAGAAACCTATAGCGCAAGTAGAACTTTATAATATTTAAATACAAGCTAGTTAACAACTACTCGCGCTTTCTACAACTATATATATTTATAAAGACTTGTAAATCTCCTGCTATAATAATATACCCGACAATTAATAGACGACTATATCTTCTCAAAAAGTATACCTTTTAATTATCTCACTAGTTCTTACGACCCCGGAGCGATATAGCACAAATATAGCACTTACGAGCTAGTTACCTCGGCAAAATGGCCCTAGAAGCTCTTGTGAAGTATGCCCGCAATGTCTAAATCGATGGAATCACTAGTATATAATGCGAAAGTTATGCTACGACATACTTAAATCAACGACCATCGCGCAAAGAATCAGATAACAAGTCCCCGAGACCTTTCTTTAAAGTCGCATAGGACTTATTTGACTACCTTGTAGGCTACAATGGCATATACTGGCTATTGTTAATTAAGAACGAATACAATAAAAAGCTTTTTATATTCACACTTACGAGCAAAGCCAACGAGTCAATTATGGGAGTGCTTAAAGCATTTGAGGCATAGACCAGACGCTAATACGGTCTAGTTATATACAAAGTTAGGTCCGACAACGACACGTTTGTAATTAACATAAGATACTGGACTTAGTACGACTAATGGGCGTTAAACAATAGCATCGACTTAGAGCTTACTCCTATTTACACGTATAAGCTAAATAAAGGTGTAGAAAAAGCTAGTAGGGAGCTAATTACTAAGGCCTTGAAAATGATAACAGGCGCCAATCTATTATCTAAGCTATAGCCGGAGGCTATTTTAATAGCTACACACCTTTATAATATATCGCCACTAGCTAAGAAAGTTATACGATTGTTAAACGAAGTGCTAAAGGCATAGTTTAGGTAGTATTTTCGGTAGTACGATCTACGCATAGTAAAGAGGTTATTAGTTGATTTAAAACCTAACTAGAGTAACATTTTTACGTATAGCGCCAAAGCCTATACGATAATCAAAGACTAATAAGCTTTTTGTAACAAAAGAGGCTTTAAGGTTAACCCAAGGGGGCACGTCGGTTACTTAGTTAACTACTATACAACTAATATATACAGGATCTAGATACCCCTACTAAAGCGTATAATACGTACCTGAAACGTTATTTTTAATAAGGTATAGTTTTATAATAAGCAAGTAATAGTCGGCTAATTACTGCCGATACTTAAATAGGTCGTTAATATACTTGCGAAGCCTAAGGCCGCTTGGGACGCCGAGTTAGCCATCAAACACGTAGGGGACGAATATGCGAAGGCGAAAAATAGTACTAAATTAAATAAACTATTATCTAACTTAATAAAAGTCGACGAAGTTTTTACGAAGGTAATCTTACACGCAATTACTAAGGCGGGACTACTTGTTCCACGAGAGTACTAAAATAAGATAATATTATTAAATTCACGAATTAATACGTTAGGGAATAATATGAAGCTTGATAAGAACGATATAAAAGTTTTAGTAATAATAAAAAGCCTAGGCATACTAAGACAAACTCGAAGCTAAATATAACGAAACGAATATATTAAGCCTAGGAGGGGTGCCTCACGTGCGAAACTATTACGTTAAATTAAGGGTGCGCGTAAATTAATACCTTAAGTTGTAATTTAGAATAGAGTACGAGATAGCTAAAGTTAATTATTGCGCTAAACTGAAGTAACTAATGTAGGCCCAGGAAGTGCATTATAACACGAAAACACCTCGTTTAAGGAGAATTACGACGACGAACTAGAGGAAGAATAACAACTACTCTTAGAAAACACATCGTTAAAAACAATAATATAACCTTTATTAAAAAAAACCATGTCTTAAGAGACCTTAGATAAAGTATTATAGGCACTTAACTAAAGTCAACTACACCTTATTACTCGAGCTTAGCGAAGAAGGCGAGCTAGAGAGATAATACAATTAAATAAATAGTTAAAGATTAGGCCGAGAGTATACTTCTTTATAATAAGGGAGCTCCTAAGTGCCGAGTTTATAAACTAAAAAGACAAGAATTATACGTAAATCGTATCCTTTACTACGACGTTCTGAAATAAAAACGTAACGTGAGAAAATAGTAAAAATTATAAAATTATATATATTATTTTTGTAACTGTAGTTAGTGGCGAAACGATTAGAGCACAAGAAATTATAAGCTCTAAAACAACACAACTATATTAGGCAAAGCTTTCGATAGCACTAAAGTACTAGTAAAACTTAAACTAATACTTATAAAGAGAACGCTTCTAAGAGGACGCACGCAAGGAGATAGAGAACCTTTAGGCTAGGAAATGCTAGTATATTATACTTAGGGCAGACGCTAAAACGACGCCTATATTACTAAAATGGGTGTTTACTTACAAAGTTAACTTAGTTAGATAGCTTATACGTACTAAATCGTGTATTATTGTTAAGGGTGACCTGTAAAAGGATGCTATTATATTCTCTACGTACGTCTTCACACTAGCGGCGAGGTCTTTTTGTGTTGTAATGGCCCTGGCAGCCTAATTTGACTTGGAAGTTAAGTAGTACGACGTCGTGAACGCTTTTGTTAATATAAAACGAGACGAACGAAGTGCACTCGTCTACTATTATCTTCTTAACAGTTTCAAGTAGCCCGGTATAGTTGTAAAAATCGATAGAGCCTTATATAGCCTACGCGACTCCTTAGCCCTATAGTATAGCGACTTCTCAGTTATACTCAGAAGCCTTAGTCTAAAGCCACTTGTAAAAGAGCCTTATATATTTACAAATAATAAGCGTATAATATTTGTAGCCTTTTACGTAAACGATATATAAGTGCTGTACCACAAGTTAAACATTATTACAATAGCCAAAATTACTAATAGCCTTAACAAAGCCTACGAGCTAACTGTAATAGGTGACGTAAAGTAGTTTCTAAGGGTGCGAATTGTACGGGACAAACATACGAAAACAATTACGTTAGTCTACGACACGTATATAAAGAAGGTAGCCCAGAAATTCAGCTTAGTAAATGGCAACTACCCAAGCACCCCTCTACTATACTACGACTTAGTCAAAAACACTAGTAAAGTGATAAAGGCACAAATCAAAGAGTACTAAGAAAAGGTCAGATCTATCCTATATACGGCTGTTATAATTAGACCGGACGTAGCTTTTACAACTTTATAGCTATCGCAATTCTTAACGAACTTAAGCTAGAAGCACCTATAAGTTATCGATTAGACGATACGTTACTTGTTTAGTACACGCTTCTTAGGGATTATTTATAACTATTAATAGCGCGAAACGTAACTTATAATAGAGTTTAATACCTTTTTCGTAAATAATTTAGAAACTAAGTGTTCTTTATAAGGGCTCATTATTCTTTTATTCGGGGGTACTATACTATAAAAAGTATTTAGGCAAGACACAGTTACTACCTCAACTATAAAAGCCAAGCTTTTAGGAGTAAAGCGAACTACAAAGGAAGTTATAGTATTACAAAGGCTTTTTAGAGAAATACACCTTAATGTGGGGTACCCCTAAAATATCTTTTACGATAACTAATAGACGATTAGGCTTATAATTAGAGAGAACTAGCGTATATCGACTAAGCTTAGGCACGTTAATATTTAAAATATATAGTTACGCTAAGAGTACTAAAAAGGCAGTTTTAAGGTTACGTATTTGCCTAATAATAAGATGTACGCTAATAGCCTTACTAAAAACCTCCCACGCTAGAAGTTTAAGACCTTCTTAGCACTACTTAATCTATAAGATGCTAGGGCGTTAGTAAAAGAGTTTAATTAAAGCTTATACCTTACTACAAAATACACTCTTTTGTTTTTCTTTATATTTTTCAAGGTGGCATAGTTACGTTAAGTACGTTCTTTTCAAGTTATTAGAAGGTAAGAATTTCATTCCGGCCGAAGCTATAACCAAACCAACGTAAAGCAAGTATATAAGGGCCCGTTCTTAAGCTATTTATAAGATAGCAAACTATAACTCTAAAGGGGCACGTTCTTAAGTCGTTATTAAGTCGCGAACTAAACTATTAATAAGTCCACTAGCTCTATTAATAACTCCTTAATGCGGCGGCGGCGGGCGGCTACACTAATAGTACTATTAGTAGTAGTAGCAGCACTAGCACTAGCACTAGCACTAGCACTAGCACTAGCACTAGTACTAATAACACTAGCACTAGCACTAACCTGAATAGGTGGGAGGATTAGGCGGGGGGCGGGGGTAGGGGCAAGGGCAGCGGCGGGGGCGGCAGCGGCTAGACAACTAAAGTCAGTCTCTTTAAAACTGTTACAAATACGGAATAAACATATTAAGAGTAGTAAAAGCCTTATAGACCGCGGCCCGGAGGGATTTCAACTATTATTTAGAGTTAATTAAACTTAAAACTATAAGAACTAAAGTTAAACTTACGTAAGTACGTGAGGTATTACGCTTCTTCTTTAGAAAGGCGGCAAAAGCCACCGTAATAGTAGGCTTAATAAGACCGGCGTAACTATAATTTTGACTATAGTACTAAAAGTACTAAGCCAAGTTAGTGACATCTTAATAAATACTAATAGGGAGATTACCTTTTAAGGCAGCTTTAACGTATGCCGAGTAAGGGACCTCCTTATTAACACTTACCTTAACGCAGCGGCGAGAGGGGGTGACAAGGGCGGCAGGAGGGGGCGCAAGAGAGGGGGTGCGGCGGCGAGGAGCGGCAGTAGATTATTATAACTAATTAGTATACTCTAACTCACTTAACTTCTTAACTTTTTAACTTAAATAACGTCGGAACTAATCTTAAATTAGTAAAATATAAGGAAAACGTACCTTTTTTATTACGCAAGTAGCGGCAAGGTTAAAGCGTCGAGAGGCGCGGGCGGTTAACTTAGCGGCAGAGATATAACTTATTTTGAATTTAATATACTTATAAAAGGAAGTTATAATAAGGGAGCAGTTATCTATATACTCTCGTTTAGACGTTTAATATATTTACTTTAGTTACTACTTATCATTTTCCCTTACTATCTGTCGCTTTTATATTATTAGTTATATATTATATGTCGATTTCCTATTATCTATTATATTTATTAAGCACTTATTTACTTCGCCAAAGCTTAGTATTGTCCTTGGCGAGGGGGTGTGTCGTGTAAGTTATAGTAGGCCGGCTAAGCGAGCCTAATCAAAGGCACTATAGCCAAAGCGCCCGCGACCTCCATATTTAGGGAGCTTGAATAGACTATACGTAGAGAATAGAACAATCAATTACAGTACTGCGCATACCTCAATAATACGTCAAATACGCCTCTGTGGAGCCTCTAGGCGTGCTCTTGCACGACATATTGACTAGGTGAGTAGCACCGCAATTGTTAATAAGAGTGCTGTCTAATAAAGGGTGGCGTTGGAACTTATGGTAGCGTAGATACTAGGGCCTAGAGCGCTGTCTTAGAGTATGTCGTTGAGGAGGTTTGGATCGATTACAGCCGCATTAATACTCCCTGTCTCTTCCCACGTAGCTTTACCTTTGTCTTTATTTCTTATAAGTATAACAGCATCGGTCGTTTTAGCGTTGGTAGTAGGTTTAGAGGTGCTAGTGTTATTGGCTTTAGTGATTTTGGCTATTATAACGTACTTCTAACTTTCTTTAGCTATAGCGGTCTGTGGTGCAGAAGTGGAGTAGAGCCTTGCGATCAACATAAGGAGAATTAAAGTGGTTGATTGTTCTCTAGAATACATAAGGAAATCAAGGGAACACGTTATTCTCCTAAAAGCAATATAACGTGACAGAAACTATATCCAGCGTAACGCGCAGCTAACCGAGTATCAGCCCGTGCCTATACGACACACCCCCAGCCAAGTGACAGTAGTAAGCCACTAGTATTATAGTTAGCTACGCTAAGCAAAAGCAAATACTAAATTAAATACTTAGGCCATAACTATTCCTGTACTACTAAGTTAAGCAAACAACCCTCTTATTTAAAGTGGCGCAGCCCCCACTTTATTCTTGGTCCTGCAATCTCTCTATAATATATATAAATCGACCTTTCGATCTACCAATCAATCAACTAACTAAACAATCAATTAATTAATCGATCAACTAATTAATTACTCCTATTTTTAAAATGGGTGTCTCCAATCGATCTGCTAAGGCCGTTAAGGCTAAGCGTATTACTGCCGCTATAAGTTATTAAGTTAAAGTTTATTAATCATTAATTATTAATTTAAAGAATTTGCCGATCTAAGTGTAACTTATTAATTATAATAGGCTAAGGCTAAGAAGAAGACCGCCTCTAAGAAGGCTATTAAGGCTATTAAGGCTACTCCCGCGGCTACTCCTCGTGCTACCCGTGCCCCTCATGTCAAGGGAGCTAAGCGTGTAGTTATTTACTTAGATTATATCAATAGCGCTCTTCAAACTAAAAGCACCGGCGAGTGCTTCGATATCGTTAGTCGGAGTACTCGCTGTTTCGCCTACTCGTCAGGCCACTTATGTAAGGCTACTCCCTCCGTTACCTAAGCCCCCTTCCTCCTCTATCACACTACGCTCTTAAATAACGCGGGTAATAAAGTAAATTCCCTTAGTTATTCCTTTTTTAACGTGTAATTACTAATTTCCCTAGGAGCTTAAGCAGTTAAGAGCTCTAGTTTTTACGGCCCTTAAAGGTCAAGTTATTACTAGTAGAGCTACTAGTAGAGCCAGTCGTGCTTTAGGTGCAGCCACGACTACTCTCTACGTTAAGACCTCTTCAGAGTCAGAGGGTAGTAAGGAGACTCCTCAGGGAGCAACTCCGGCTTCTCCTACTACTCCTACGGCTACTACTCTTACTGCAGCTATAAGTAGAGTTAGTAGAGCTACTATTGCGGCCGCTAGCATTAGTACTAGTCTTGTTACTTTCTAGGCCCTAATAGTTAATAAGCCTCCTAGAGTTACTCTCACACCAAAGTAAGAAGCTCAAGCTACTCGGGTTAAGGAGCTTGTTAGGGTAATTGCTAGTACGTTAAGTGACTTGGTTCGGGAGGTTTTGGGCCTTCCAATTATATAAGTTACTCGTTTTTTTTTTTTTTTTTTTTTTTGTGTTTAGCGAGGCTTAGGAACCTCTAAACAACCAAGTGTCCCCTTATAACTGCTTTCTTGCGCTACTTTTTGCCGTGGAATCGAATAACCGTTAAAAGCAATTAAGTCTTCCAAATGCCGTGTATTTCACCCCCGAGCTCAGTTGCTCTCCAAGTAAATGAAACAACAAGAGAATTTACAAAAGAATAACAAATACATAAGAAAATACATTATATATTCACAAAGTAAGCTTATAGTTAAACTACCCTTGTAACAAAAGAAAAGTAAAGAACGTATATAAAAGCCGGCTTTAAAGCGAAGCTTCTAAAGTGAGTTACTCCAGTTAAGCACGAATATCCACCAAGTTAATAAAAGTAACAAAACTCTTAAATTTTTACCGAGAGAGGTTCTTTATAAGTCCATTAACAGGCATATAACCTATAAGCAAATATTCAACTAAAAAAGTGCCCTTTTAAAACTCTTGGCGTAACCACATATTCTAAATATTAACGTGGCGTAACTTAATAGAGATACGCTGATTTTCCCTAACGATTAACTGTATCATTTACTAATTATCATAAAAGATCCTCCAAATTTCCCCTAACTCAAGACGTAACTCTTAAAAGAAACGCTACAAAGCTATAATCTCCTTAGCCGTGCACTTAACGCCTAAAAGCTCAGCCTATATAGTCGAAGTGGTAACTATATCTTATAAGGCCGCTCTCCACAAGATCAAACTTCTAAAAAGTATTACAATATAACTATTAAAAGAACGCCTAGTATCGAGATCGTCTGCAAATAAAACATCTAAAGTTATAATAAGCTAAGAGTCGCGTAGCTTATAACTGTAAGTAATCGCCAAAAATCAGGTTCCAAAGAGGTAACAAATAGTCCAGTTAACTGCCGCAAGGTACTCTAAAGAGGGGTTAATCAAAAAGTGAGAAAGTCTTAAAGTTATAAACGTAACGTCTACGCGTAATATAATTGCCGTATAAAGTACTAAGCTAACCTTCTCTTAATACTCCTTAATTTAAACCGGAGTTACTTGCCCTTAATTCTTTAATAGCTCAACTTAAAGTAATAGAGTACTTAAGCAATTTCCATCTACTAAGTCAAATCGCAGAGTAACCTTTTAAATATAAGTGTCGTATACTAAAGAAATAGTCTTTACTTAACGATCTCTAATAACGCGAACACTTAAAAACCACTCTATCAGTTCTCCTCTAGTAAACTCGTATGCCGTATTCAAGCCGTCGATAATAAGTTAAGCGTCTCTAAGGGCTAAAGCGTAGTATAACACTTAAATATTGTCGACATAAAAGATAACAAAGACTAAACGTTACTCGTTCATAAAAATACAAGGCTCCTCCTTATAAGGGATCAACCTTAACTTTAATAAAGTCTTAGTAAAGTCTCTATACTATAGTACTAGCGAGTCTCTGAGTCCGTAAAGCGCACGATTAACCTCCACTACTATACTGTCTTACTTGAATCCGTCCAGTAAGTAACAACGTACACGAGCACTCGATTCGCTTCATTTAACGTTAATAAAGGCGTTAATAACATTAAATTAGATTATCTCTAAATCAAATTAAGCTACTATTGTCATAGTAGTCCTAAAAGAACGAGCAACTAAGGTTGCCGCATATATTAAGAGAATTGACGTTTCGGGTTGTAAGTCTCCCCTAATAACAACTCGCGAGCGACACTTAGTTAAATACCCTGACGAATCGACTTTGGCGTGAAATACTCATTTCAATAGTATTAGTTATTTAATAGCAAAGCTTTATTTGACGACTCTCTAGCAGTTACGCGACTCTAAGTTAGTGATTTCCTTAATTACGTCGGCTCGGAAGTGCTCTCCTAGAGGGTAATCCTTAAGGTCTCTCTAATTCAATAAGTCCTTTAGTAATTAAGATTAATATATTCGTAAGAGATCAACTAATTATCGAATTTCGACATTTTTAAGAACAGACGCTGAGATTATAACGTGGACTACGCTTAAGTCTTTCCCGTCTCTTTACACTAGTTCTTAACTAAGCTAAAAGGTCCCTAAAAAGTCCTCCAAATGCTCACGGTTACTCGACGGGTTCAACGATTCCGTAATTAACTCTCTAACAGTTACTATATAGACACTTCGATTCGGTTTCGTAATCTTACTACTAACTCGGGTCTTTCGACCGTCGCCAGTTGCTCAATCTTCTACCCTCTTCCTCTGTAGAAGTTTAAGTAAGTTATTATTAGTTAGGGCCAGAAGTAGTAAGTATTACTTTATACTTAATTCTTCCCTTAAGTCTAACGAATTAAGATGTTCCTTATACTCTATTACTTAAGGCGGAGCTTCCGATTACTTAAGGCCGGCACCTTAAGTAAGTACTCCCCGACACTTAAGACCGCGCTCTCGGTCGTATAGCCCTTAAGAATATATAATAACTTGTAGTATTAATTAGCGCTTAACTCCCATATCTCTCTTAAAGTTTAATATGCCACGTAAGACATTTCTCTTAACTATACTCTAAGACACTAACTGTCTTGATTTGTCGACTCATTTTGAGACCTAATCAAGGTACTCGTAAGTAAGAAGTCTAGCACTCTTCCTTAGTTATTTCACCCCCGAGTTTTTACTAACGAGTTTTATTAATCCTAACTTTTCTAGGGGTAATATTAATTACTCTACCCCCGTAATTAAAAGCTCAATCGAAGGCTGTGGCACCCCCGAGGTTATAAACTCAATAGTTTCTATAAAACTCATTACTTAGCTTAATTATTCCGTTTCTAAGGTAATACTTATTATTAATTCTAGTATATCAAGTGCGCTCAGTCGATTGATTATATCGGTTCCAGCGTCCTAGGGTCCCTCCTCTTCTTCTAGTATTTTAATAAGATCTCTTAATATTAAGCGCGGCTAGCCGACCGCTCTCTCCACGTTTAGAGAGCCCGAATAGAAGAGGGATTCGTTAAAAGCAACGTTCCGAGTCACTATTACACACTGTAATTAAGGTACCTAGATCCTATATATATTAGACGAGACGTATCCTACTAAGTATCCAAGGTACACTCTTAAGTTGACTTTAAATACTCTCTTTTATTGAAGAGCCTCTCAGTCCTTGATCATAAGGTAAGCTCTATAGCCGTATGCCCATATATTACTCTAGTCAAGTCGTATATCAGTAGTAAGCCTCTAAATAAGCTTAGGGTCGTAGTACTAAAAATATTACTTAAACCAAGTATAAAAGATCTCATTTAAACTCTTAAAGCCTTTCCGAGTAGCCGGACTTATATTATAAAGAGTAATTACCGCCATAGCTACTTCCGTCCAAAGTTCTTCCGATAAGTTTACTAAAAGGCGCATCTTAATAGACTTTTCGATGATTTCCTTGCCTACGCGCTTAACTCCCTCATTAAGTTAATATATATACGAAGGGGTACCCTCAATATTAATACTATTCTCCGTACACTACTTTTCGTACTCAGTTAATCTATTAATTCCTATAACCGAAGTATCGTTATCTTAGCGTATTTTGCAAATCGAGAGTCCGAATTAACGTCTCGTCCACGCCTTAAACGGTTTAAGAGCTCTTAAGACGGCGATTAACCCTTTGTTTTTCAAGAGCCATCCATAGAATTTCCTATCGTATTAGTCTTTAACTAACAAGAGCCAGCTATTCCCATCAAATCCGACAGGGAAGTCGAATAAGTCCCAAGAAATGTGATAAAAAGGCCAGGTAACTATTCTCTCCGAAGGTCTTCGACTAACGACTTACTACGCGACAATCAGAGAGCACTCTTCACATTCAATTTAAGTAATACCTAAGATCTCGACGTTACGCGCATTTTTGACCAAATTCTCTAACGCTTCCTTCCCTAAGTGCCCTGCCCGTAAGTGCCATAACCTAACGTCGTCTAGCCGCGGTCTCAAATATCGTCGACTCGATTAAAAGCCTTGCCGGATACTCCTTTAAAGCGTAAGGAACATCAAAAAGGTATAAGTTAAGCGAGTCAAAGAGTTAGGAGCTATTACGGGAGCTAAAGAGTAATTGAAAGGCTTATATTTAAAGAAAACTAAATTAAACTGTCACTCTAATTACTTTAATACAATACTCTTCTTAACTAATCCCACGCGTAACGTATAGTCTAACCTATTATACTAAACTCTAGCCTATAATAAACGAGCTTCTAAAATAATATTAACATTAAATCCTTCAACGACAACGACGTTAAAAAGCCTTAAGTCCTTAGTATTTAGTCCGTCAGGGCCATAGAAAGCACCCTTAAAAAGACAAGTACCTCAGCCCTTAATCATAAGGCTCGACGTTCCGGCTTTAACACTGTCGTCGTTCGTTAATCTAACAAAGGTTCCGGGCTCTAATAAAGCAACCGAATTAACTAAATAAGTAGTAGCGCCGTTATCAAGTAAGGTACTCTTTAAGAGTAAGTGTCGATCCATATCAATAGTAGCGTAAATTCCTAAGGTGGCGAGAGCCTCATTAAGCAACTCCGGACTAATTATATATATATTAACATTACTGAGATACCTCAGTAGCTCTAAGGCTTTTGCCGAGGTTATCAGAAAAGACGAGGAGTTTTCGGAAGTTATTCCCTTAGTAATTTCCTTCACCACTACTTGTCTCTACCCTTTCTTGCCGATTACTCGTTTAAGGTCGGGAAACTCCTTTTTAAGCTTAATTTAAGTTTCCTTAATTTCCTCCATAGACGGTAAGTTACACAGTTTGTCCCCGATTAAGCCGTCGTAGTAATATCGAAGTCTGTAACACTCGATCGCTTTGTGTCGGTGAGAGCTCACCTTACAAGGGCAAGTGTTAATCGAGGTATTTGGCGAAGGAGTCCTTAGTACTAGTAGTGCTCCTTAAGCATCCGATCTCCCTCTAAGTATAGCGTATAATCCAATTATCTTATTTCTTCTAGTAACTATAAGAGACTCTTCATTAAGCGCCGATAGTTAATTAACGTATTAAAGTAACAAGTACTTATAAGTAACTCCAAGAGTATTATCTCTAAAGACCTCAAACAGTTGTTCGCGAGCCTATTTAAGTACGAGCTTCTCTTACACTACCTTAATAAAGTTAATAATCGCCAAGGGGCCCTTAACGTCCAGAATGTCGTATAATAGAGTATCTTAATAAGTTAATCGCCACTCTTAAATCCACACCTTAAGATTAACCCGTCCTGTTTTGACGATTTCGAGCTTCTCTCTATATTTAACTTAAGCTTTAGTAATATTACTTGTTTCCGACGGGGCGTAGTCTCTCTTTAACACCTTAAGGAGCATCTATAGAGTCCAAGATCGTAAGTCGTTCAGTTCGTCCGTCATCTTGTCAGGTTACTCTTTCGCTCTCTATTCCTCCTCAATCTCACACTCTCGAACAGCACTTTAGTAGATCAAAGGATCAATTGTCTCTTAAATCCACTTATATACTACTTTATAAGCCCGAGCCTTTTCCGACTATTATACGTGTTTCACAGTATACTCCCTCATTAAGGCAACATATATTAAAGTAACTATAACAACGTTAAACAGTATAAGAGGTGTTACACTTAGTTTAAGTCCCTTAAGTTCAGGTGCTCGTTAGTCTCCATCCCACTTTACTTACTCCCTAAAGTTGAAATCGAGAGCCTCCTTGTCCTATTGTGCCTTCACTTAGTCGATCGTTTGTGCTTAAGGCTCGTTTTCGAGGATATTTAGAGCGACCGGTAGCTCTAGATCAACTAAAGTCCATACCTTGTAAAAGATATAAAAGGATTTAAAGGCTTAATACTATAGGGTCCAGGTTTACCTGTCGTAGTTAAGCGGCGTTCGATTATTAAAAGAAGAGACTAAAGTTGAGTCTACCATGGCGAAGAGAAGGTTACTCTCTCGAGGGTTCGATGGATTTATTAAAGAGGAGAAGAGAATATTAAGTACAAGTACTCGATTTACCCTTTTCTAGAGAAGTTAAAGGGAAAATAGCAGTGTAAACTACACTTATTAATAAGTAGAAAACGCCGACGTTGTTCGTCACCTACTAATCCTACGTTAACAACTTTACCTAAATCTACAGAACACAGAAGGAAGAATACTAACTTAATAACTTCGTCACGGGGCTCATAACTATAGTACAGAAGTAAAGTAAAGCCTTACGATTAACGTAAGGAGAATTGAAGTAGTTAATTGTTCTCTAAAATACATAAGGAAATCAGGGGAACACGTTATTCTCCTAAAAGTAATATAACGTGGCAGAAACCATATCCAGCGTAGCGCGCAGCTAACCGAGCATCAGCCCGTGCCTGTACGACACGGTCTTAAGCTTCCTAAAGTCTATAATCTCTAACTTCTTGCGAGTTACAATTACCTCGTTAGCGTTTAGTATATACTTTATACCTTTAGTAGTCGTTTCGTTAATTATATAACGTAGTCTTTAGTATTTAAGCGGCTTAAAGAAGTATTTGCTATTTATGCCGTATAAGTATAAGTTACCTTAGCCGCGAGAGCGAGATTTACTGGAGCTTGCGCCTAATGTACTATTGTCTATTCCTCTAAGGGTTGAGTATTAACTACTACCCTCTCCTTAACGCCTAGGCTTCCTAAACATAGTGTGCTCTTAGTTTATACTAAGGAGCACCTAAATGTAGTTATTAAGAGTAAAACTATACTTCTTTTTAAGTTAGTCGTCGCGTATAACTATACTAAGGATAGGGTTTACTTAGTTAGGGTGTATATAAGCTCTTATAACACGTAGCTACTTCTTTAAAGCTATAATACCCTTAACGTTAGGGATATTGTACGCTTTAGCATTCCTGTAAGTCTTTAAGAAGTCCTTTATCTACTAGTTAACGTTGACTTTTTCTTTATATGCCTTTCTTAAAACCTTCTTATATTTCGTGACTACTATAGTAAGGACCAACGATTTTAACGGTACTATATCGCGCTAAAGTATACTAACTAGCTTTTGTATACTTAATTCGCTCTTGCCCTTTAGCTCTCTAATCGTAGAGTTTAAAAGCGAATCGTTTACCGTTTTAAAGAGCTAGTTGTATAAAGTCATATATTTATTATTTTAGCTCGTCTATTTAGTAAGTGTATACTAGTACTCCCTAGCTTATACTGTATAAATCTATTATATCTTTGCAATTGTTAGGTAAGGAGGTGGACTAGCTTCTTCTGGACTTGTTCCTTTTATTTAAGTATCTGTCGATGGCCCTAAGGTTAGTGTAGCCCACGTATTATTAGTCGACTCAGGCGTTAAAGACGGTTGTGGGTTTACTACTTTCTAGGCTATAATATTAGCGTAATACTAGCTTAACTGAGTCTTTGTAACTTCTTTCGCGGTGCTTTCGAGCGTTAGAGCCTTTAGTCGGAGATTTAGAATATAACCTGTCGTAGGAGCGCTGGGGTTTACTATATCTAGTGCACCTATAAAGCTAATATAGAAATTCAAGCGCAAGTATTATGTCGCCTAATCCTTTCGCGCCTTTAAATTATAGTCCCTAGGTAGCCTTAGAAGTGACATTATCGGTTTTGGGTATATATATAATGATTTCGAAGAGGTTTTAGTGATTTAAGGGTTATTAACGGGCTTTTAAGTACTACTAGTACGCGTGTAAGGTAGTAGTAAGAAAGCCTCTATATGCCTTTATAAAGCCACGTCGGCGCGTGTATACGACTAGGAAGCTTTAATAGCTTACGGGGCTTATAACTGTCGTGCAAGAGCACGCCTAGAGGCTCTATAGAGGCGAAATTGATGTATTATTAAGGTATGCGCAGTACTGTAATTAATGGTTGTCTATCTACGTATAGTCTATTTAAGCTCCCTGAATATGGAGGTCGCGGGCGCTTTGGCCATGGTGCCTTTGATTAGGCTCGCTTAGCCGGCCTACCATAACCTGCACGACAAAACCCTATCAAAAACGGACTCAAAGTCATAATCTAGGCTATCCGTGGCTAGGCGCAAAGCCCTGTGGATAGCCTTAAATCACATTAAACTCATAGTCTCTATTATATCACGGTAGTACGGCTTATTTGGCTAATCCCTCTAATAATGCGATAATTGATTCTAAGGGTTAATGCCGATATATATACGTATTCTAAGGTAGGTATACCCCTCTCCTAATGACATAGGTTTCTAGTAATACGCCCGTTTATGAGGTTTCCTGATATAGTATAGCCGATTAGCGTGATCGTTCGTATTATTAATAATAATCTTCATTTATTCCTCTAGCCAAAATAGTTCAAATATCTTCTAGGCGTCTTTTGTAGTAATATAAGGGGGTAAGTTGATTTAGAGGGGAAAGTCGGGCAAATCTATAGGTTTAAATCGCCTTCTAGTAGATATTACTTAAGGCAAGTCAGGGCGTATAATAGCGGGGTCCGTAGAATTAGCGACAACATTCTTTAAACCGTTTAGTAGTATATTTACAGTGAAAAGTTACGATTTATTTAGTTTGTTTATATGGTTTGTTTACCTGACTTTTGGTGGGGAGCCCGCCAAGCCGCTAAAAGTCGCAATACCGCCAAATCGGATAAGTCTCTTCTCTTGTGTTGTACTTAGCTTAACAATATAGTTGTAGATTGATTTAGAATTCGTGTAGATGTGTAGTAGAATAGTCGTATTAAGTACTGCCTTAAATATCGACTTAATAGCTAATACTATGTCGAAGCCGTTACTTATAATAAAGAGCTCTAAGGTTAGTACAAATCGAGTAATTCTCTTATATTTTATACTTAACTAATAGAGTATATTAGCTTTTCCGTCCTTATCGGTAGTAATAATGACGAAGCCGATTTGTGAGCTGTAGTCGGCGTTATTGGCGAAGCTTCTGTTTATAAAGACAGCTATTTACACACTAGTAATCTTTAATTTAACAAATTATAAGCCTCTGCCGCTATTATTCTTCTGCTATTAGAGTCTCTTATTTAGCTCTTTAATATAGTGATACTAAATATTAGTTATCTGTGCTACTCGTGACAGGTCAAATGCGGCTTCAGGTTACGAAATAGTACTAAGATAAGCTCCGCGGGCTCGTTGTGCGACGTATTACTCTCGTGAAGTAGCGTTCTTAGTGACTTTGCCTTTAGTTCTAATTATATTTATTACTTTCTCTTAAACAAGTTGTAAAGATTCGGTTCATCGTACTTAGTCTAGATATATACTACCGTCGGTGCTCAAAGTGATTATTCCTTTATTAAATTTAAGAGCGTAGTTTATCGTGAGCTCTTCTCATAGCTTTACCTTCTTTCTTAACTTTAATAGCTCCTCTTCTTCCTTAGTTATAAATTCGCTGTTTACTAGAAAAAGTATATTATCAGTTTATAAACTAACGACACTAAAGTTAATTCCGTTATTAATATATATAAGGCAAGAATTAAATATTAAGTCCTTAGTGTTAAGTTTAACCTCGTAGTGTTTATACTAAGTATTAAACCAATAGTTTCCTAATTCTAATACTTTATATAACGGCTTTCTAACGCGGAAGAAGTATCCTTCCTATTAAGATACGCCTTTTAGTGCTCGAACGTAGATTTCTCAAACAAGCTCTATATCTAACTGTGTGTAAGCTTAGGTTATATCTCGTAAGTAAAGCTTATACTCTAGGAACATCGCTACTAAGCAAAGTAAGATTCTCTAGCTTATATAATAAATTATTAGTAATTAAGTCAGTATAATCGTCTTTCCTTCGTCGTTATATACTTAAACAACAAGTCTTAACTTCTCATAAGTATTTAGTATACCTATGTCCTTAACTTCGTCAACAAAACGTAAGTTAAATATTCTCGTACTAATAAAGATATTATAATAGTTTACGAACTTAAAGGTTTAATTATTAATTAATCCGTCGATCTCCTTTTGTCGCGAATATTCGTAATTTAGCTCTCCGTTAACGTGTATAATAACATCGTGCCGTACGGCACGTGGTCTGCCCCTACGTCGTTAAATAAGTACAAGAGTCGCGTCTAGTAATATAATATCGTTAGTTAGCTCTAGTTATAGTTCTTAGTAATTCTCTTATATTAGTTTAGCGTTATTTTATAGTTCTTATTACTCCCCGTGTATTAATTTTACGTCGTTTTACTCTTATATCTTTTATAAGAATAGTCGCACAAATATTAAGTGTAAAGTTACGGCCTTATTATTAACTTATATAATGTAATCCTCTCCTTAGGTTACTAATAGCATATATAGGCCTATCTACTCGCTACTCTTTTTTCCGGGTCTCTCTTTATACGTTATTACTAAAGACTAAAGTAATAAATCCTTAATAATCGCTATACTTAATCTGTTACGAGTATATAATGCTTTATTAACTTATAACTGCGCATTAAGCTTCCGAGCCTCTACTATGGCTTTCTTATATGTGGCGGCTCTCTCTAATATAGTCTTTAATAAAGCATCGTTTGTTGTCATGCGAGGGTGTAAAATAGAGAATGATGGTGTGAATGATGATTCTATTATAAAGGGGATTTCTAGGTCTATATAACTACTCTAGCTTATCACGTGTGTATTCGCTTAGGTAGCCAAATTAGGTAAATGTAGGCTCAAACGAGCTCAAACGAGTCTTTACTAAATACAGTTGCTTTCCGGTAGTTTGAGACGCAGAGCCCGGAGCTTCGTACAACTACTGTTTTAGCCTAGGAAAGCCGTGTATCAGAAGCCTTGGATTCCATGGCTGTAACCTGTGGACGTCAGAGCTTTGTATCAGACGTATGTGGCTTGTTTTAAGCTATTTCCGGCTGATTAGGCCTAGAATAGGTTTTATTAAGTATATAAGCGAGCTTTAAGCGAGGTAGTTATATTATAATCTTTATAAGGTCCGCCGTAAGAGTACACATTAATCGGTCGTAAGTAGGGGAAGAAGTGCGAGTCTCTTAACGAGGGTTATTAATAATATATTAAGTAAGAGCTTATATAATAGTAGCGGCGATAACAAAGCTAACGAAATCCTTAATTAGCTAATTTACTTTTATTTACTAAGCAGGGGTAAGTCCCTTTATAGCGGTAGTAGGCTCCGGCGTTGTATTAAAGTATTGCGGCTTTACGTCGTTATAAGAGTCTTCCTTAATAGTCTCGACTAAAGGGATAAGTATATTAGTAAAGCCTAGCCGTAAAGGGGCGCTTCTTTCTCTAAAGCTTCGCCGACGAGGGGGAGAAGTCGGTAGTAGTAGTAATGCGGAGTAAAGGGGTGTTTATAATAAGTGTTAATTAGTTTATTAATTAAATATTCAAATCGATAATGCGCGTTAAGTTGTAGTAGGGCAAGTTAATCGCTAAGGGATCTCCAGCTTTCTTTAAGACACTCTACTACTAAGGCAGAGAAGTACTTATCTATCGAATAGGCCAAGGTATTAAGGCTTAATATTAACTTATTATAAGTACAGGTTAATAAGGTAACAAAACCGGGTAAGATATAACGCTTTATAACGAAGGGGTATTAGTCTTTTCTTATATTACGGCTAGCAAGAGGTTAATACGGCGAGTAGACTTTAGCTTTATATTTAGACCTAAAGCTACGCTTAAAATCGAGAAGAAAAGATAAGGAGGAAAAGAAAGTTCTCTAAAAAGAAAGCTCTAGTATAAATACACGGGGGCTCTCCTAATGAGGCCTAGCGTAGTCGAGCGCCATTCACATTAACATATCGCATGCTCGACTCTTAGTCTTCCTAATTAGGCCTAGCGCCGCCGCATCGCCAGCCGATGCTACGAGCCATGTCGGTTAAAATACGAGGTGTATCAGAGGTCGTAACAGAATCTGATCTAGACGACCAAACACCCAGGGGATTTGCCAAAATGTTTCTACGCAGCTTGTGTGACGATTGGAGATCGGGCAAGACCAGGGTCTCTGAATCAGTTTTCATCAGCGTCAAACGCTGTTCGTTCTCAAGACGCTGTTGACATCCTCGAAACGGCTGGTGCGGATTTCAATGCCACTGTTGAAATCGGCGGGGAAGAGTTGACGCTCATGGATCTTGCTGTTGCGGGTAATTGTGTAGAGCTGGTCAACGAACTGCGGAAACGTGGACTTTCTGCAAAGAACGTAGCGGCAGAAGCTCTGATCCCGAAACCGGATAGTATGAAGGAAGCAAAAGATATTCTTGGAGGGGCGGAACCGACCAGGCGCGGTGGTGGCCAATCTATGAACGATGGCCACGAGACGAAAACTGGCCACGCGGGAAAATTCGCGGACATCTTGCAGAAGAGAGACTACAACATTTTCGAAGAATTTGTAAAGATTGGAGGCGATCTCACTGCTCCTGGAAGATGGATACACGTTTCAGGGCTCCACGAACTCGTCAAGTGGGTGCATGCGGACCTCCTTGAGAAATACAGTGTGGAAATCGCCAGTATTGAAGAAATGGAATGGGAGGACGGAGAAGCCGACCCTGGCTCTCTTCTTTGCCATGCTTGCGAGCAACCGCTACCTCGACTGGAGATTATAAAGATGCTTGCCGAGACCGCGAAGGTCGATGTCAATCACCTCTCGAATCGCTATGGCCTCACGTATAAGGGTTCGAAGGCGACGGCCTTACACTGGCTGTCTACCGAAACTCACTTCTGGAAAATAGAGGCAATGAGCTATCTGCTGGATTTTGGAGCCGACATAAAAGCTAGAAATGCGTGCAACGAAACGCCATCGATGACAGCAGTGAGTTCAGATTCGCCAAATGGATTTTGGAAGGAAGAGACTGTCCGCATTTTGCTTGAGCGTGGAGCAAATCCCAATGTGTTCAATAGTGATGGAATGTCATGCCTCAACATGGTCGATCATGCACAAGTCACCCGGTTGCTCTTGAATTATGGTGCCGATATCAAGATCGCGCTCCGGCAAGTCATATCTTGACCCTTGCAAATTTGGACTTCGATTCGGCTGTACTGCTTCTCAAAGCAGGTACAAACCCAAACGAAGAATTTGCATCTCATATGGCAGCAAGACCCTCTAGCAAGACTTGCGATACGTATGAAGCTGCGTTGATCGTTAAGAAGCAAAGAGCCATGATATCACTTCTCCTCGAGTATGATGCAAACCCCTTTGTACTTTTGAGTGAATGCTCGTCTGTCCTGCAGAAGATTATTGAAGACCATGGCATACTAGATCTTTTCTGGGACATACCAAATTTTCCAGTTGAGCTGCGTGGATCAGGTGGACGAACTCCTCCCATATCAGCATGCTTTCCTTCAATTACCCCAGTACCAAGAGACTGGAGTACTCGGATCCATACACCTAAACTTGTGTGCTATCCGACAGCAGCATACAAGCTTCTGGTCATGGGGGCAAACGCAGGGGCAGCGGATGGTATGGGGAGGACTGCCTTGCATTAGATGTGTACTTTGTCGGAAGAGTTGGACGAAGCCCACCAAACTTTGTTTGCGGAACTCATTCGCCGCTCAACTGAAAGTGTTCATCGCCATGATCACGAAGGGTCACCCCGCTGCATATCGCCTTTTCGAATTCTCACACGCATAAATGGATCACTGACGTCTTGATCTCCCACGGATGCGACCCCACGAAAGCCGACCCAAGAGGCAACACTGTGCTCCATTATCTCGCACCCCAGCTCCTGGGGGGAGAAAGCGCAAGCTTTGGCAGCAGTTGAACGATTCCGACATTTCCTCTCTCAGGGCGTTCCAATCAACCACAGAAATAATCTGGGTGAAACAGCTATTTTCCTCTTCATCGCGAAATCGTGGAAGCCTACGATTGGTTGGTCCAATAATCGCAGCATTTCCAATTTCGCATCCGATAACGACATTACCCACCCCAAAGCCCTTCCTATTTTCACAGATGCCGGGGCAGATTTGCAGGTTCCCAACAACCAAGGCAGGAATTTGCTGCATGTCACAGCAGAACGGTGGCGGAAGAAGGAACCATGGTCTGTCGAGAGGGAGCAACAATAGGACATGATAGATCTTCAAGGAGTTGATGAACAGGAGCCTAGACCCAAGGGCTGAGGATGAGCAATGCAGGACTGCTATTGATGTTGCAGTGACGTGCAGGAAGACTTTTCTTGTCGACTTGTTTGGGCCGAAAGAGAGAGGGGTGCAGAGGCTTGTGGTTGAGGATACCGCGGATGAAGATAGCGAGGATAGTGAAGAGGAAGAACTTACGAAGAAGGGGAGGAAGATAGTATGTAAGTAGTCATATTCCCTGGTATCCTGATCTTGCAGCCGCAGTCTACGCGAATCAAAGATGCTCTTTTTAATTGAATTGATGAGTGTACAAAATACTACGGTCCAAGGACAATCATGCTCGGAATTGGTGATGACAAATGGCGGCATCAACAAATTTCGCCTAGGCCACAATATCTCGTCGAGCATCAAGATATCGCGTTTATGGAGCTTGGGAACTTGGGACAGGCTTCAAATAGTTTTAGCTCCTTTAACAAGGATGAAGCCCCTGCGGCATCCCATAAATGCCCTGTACCTCGCGTACGTCAGCACTAGCAAGGGCGGAAGCAGATTACTCTGCAGATAACAAGAACCTGACACGAATCTTTCCCCTTCCATTCTTTCACTTGAGAGGCCACAAATCCGAGAACGCATTTTATTCAAGATGCAAGTCTCTCCAAACAGGTCAGTAGTCGATCGACCTAAACAGGTCAGGCGGAGATTCGGATTACCAAAGGTCAGAATACGTCGCTTAATCCTTCTAAGCATGATTTGAACTAATCCCACTGCTAGGTTCGGACTGGGTGCAAAACATGCAAGTAGGGATGCTCGGTCCCCGTACTGCAGTGGACGTCGAGTTGACATCTTCAAAGGAGGCGGCATATCAAATGCGACGAGATGAAGCCTAGCTGTCAACGATGCACCAAACTCGGGATTGAATGTGATGGATATGATGAAAAGAAGCCAGCTGTGGTGATCAAGAAGCCTGTGCAACGAGAGTTGCGTCCAAAAGGTTGCAAAGCCACAAAAGACTCAAACACAGGAGATTCCTTGCCGCCAATCCCGGCACCGATCGCCTACAACCCAGGAGGCAGCCCGGAAGATCTTCAATACTTTCAGTATTTTCAGCAGGTGTCTGTCAACGAACTCTCAGGCGGCTGGCACGAACCTCTTTGGAATACCTATCTGCTCCAAGCTTGTCATGAAATGCCGTTTATCCAAGACATGGCTTTGGCCCTAGCGGCTCAGGGGCGATTCGAGAGACTAAAGCATGGAATTCATCCTTTCGAAACAGCACACCAGCGGAGAATTTATGCTATGAAGAAGTACTCAAAGTCTCTTGCAGAAATACGGCGTTATCTCGCATCTGCCAGCCAGCCCGACGTGAGAATGTTTCTGCTCGTGAGTCTGCTCATATACATCTTTGAGTTCAAACAAGGGAACATGGAGACTGCTGTTAGACAAGTACGATCCACCCTCGCCCTTTTCAAGAACATGCGCTCCATAAAATCTTCCGTGTATGTTTATAATCACCACGTCCGCTGCCCAGAGACTCTCGAAGATGTTATTGTCGACATGGTTGCTCGCCTGGATAAACAAGGGTTCTTACTCCAGGCCAAGCAACCCAGCACAAAAGCGGAAAGGATTCCAGATGTCAGTGTCTTGGGAATGTCCCATCAAAATCCAGAATCGACGGATGTCCCAACCGACTTCCCCAATGTCTTCGTGGCACGAAGGTACATTAGTTTTATCCAATACTGGGGAAGGCCAAATTTTGCGAGTGATGCTGTCAAGCACATTCTTCGACATGTGCAGAAAGTCCAAGGAAAAACTGTCGATGGCCCGGATTCTGGCAGGATAGTTTCGGCTCGGGAGTTTTCAAATCGGTTCCTTGAGACGAAGCAATGGCTCACTGGTATCGAAAAATTGTTCCAGCGGCTACAGACTCTACCCAGTTCAGATTACAGGTGTGCTCTGTCCGTAAAGATTCAAGGCTTGGCTACTCTGCTCGTCATGGCCTGCGGAATAGGATTCCGGCTCGAAGCGAGAACCAATATTGCCTTGCAGGAAGTGCACACCAAGTATGGTAGCGTCCGAGGTCTCTGCGAAGAAATGCTTCGACTGGGGAGGATGGCGGTCGATGATCCTGCCTTTTTGCGGTGCTATGTCTTTGATTTCGGAATTATCGTTTGTATACTGGTTATTTTGTTTGCTACGAATGACCCCGATCTCGAGAAGCAGACGGTGAAAATTTTGAGAGATATGAGACCTAGGAAAGAGGGTGTGTGGGATAGTTGCGTTGTGACCGTGATGGCCGAAACTATAGTTCGGAGCAGATCGACAATGCAGATGCTGTGATCTCAACGGATTTGGTACCTTTGTGGATGGTACGGTTATTTAAGCTGCTCCAGCCAAGGTTGACCAGTCAGCGGAGGAGAAAATGTATGCATACGGGCAACTGTACCGCTAGAAGAATTTGTGCCAGCCAGACTGCGGGATTCCACGCCAAAATATCAGTCTCGCGCTCTTAGAGATATTGCATGCTGTGAGCATCTTGGGATGTCCAAGCTTGGATTTATCAGCATGGTTTGTTTGTGTGTTGAGCAAGAACAACTAATTTCCACTGCACGAACTCGCAACCTTCAAAACAACCACGGCAGGTTGAACATTGGCTACAAGGTGGACCCTTTGCAAAGTAAATCGAGAAGAATACAAAAGGGCTTTGGAAGTTACCAAAGTGGGCAAATTGTTCCTTTTGGGGGCCTTGTCGAAGAACATGAGTGGACGGAAAGTAGGTGATTTATGGGGACAAGCCGGCCGTTGTCCAGCTACAAGTTACTCAGCTGCCACGACACAATCATCAAGAGACGACAGTAAAAGACCAAGAATCTCGTCGCGTTCAGGTTTCGTACCTCCAGTTCAGGAGGTCCTTGGCTTGAAACAAGGTTTCCATGGCAGTTTCAGTCTCTGGGACGTGTCTTCCCCAGATTGCCCGCGCTTCCAAAAACATCACTATTCATATTGAGTAGTAATAAAAGAATCTTTGCTCGCAGCAAGTGGTCACTGACCCCCGGTATCATTCTAGTCACCACGCTTGAGCAACATCGTGATGTGCATCCACAATACTCGCTAAATTGTTGTGTTTCCCCTGACCCCGCTTCCAAGCTATCTCGTACCAACTCGCTCCCGTACCTGTTTCAGTCTCACTTCTCATCAGCTATCAAACTCTTTGCATCTTGGCAGCTCCTGGAGTCAATGTGCTCCTTAAAGAACCCGAAAGTCCCACAGAAAGATTTGAGAAAAAACAGTGATTTTCCAATCGCCAGCAACCAGCCATGTTAAAATCAGCAAAGTTAAAATCATTCATCGACAAACGTCGCCAGTCGTATCAATTACCCCGCCCAACGATTGGAGAACTCAGGGCGGAGAATGGGAGAAAGAATATAACGTCGCACTCCGAATTCGAAGCTGTGATTGGCTACAGCCGGGCAGTTGTCACGGGTTCTTGGATCGAGGTTTCAGGCACAACTGGGTATGTCTTTCCTGCTTGTTCTTTTTCCATATTGCAAGCTTACAAGTATAATTTCAGCGTTCATTATGACACAGGATTCATTGCGCCTGATGTAATCGAGCAGACGGAACAAGCGTTCATCAATATCGCAGCTGCTCTCGAACAGGCAGGAGCCACGCTGAGAGATGTCGTGCGTGTACGATATATCTTGCCAGACAAAAAGGACTTCTGCTTGATCTGGCCGACGTTGAGAGCTGTGTGGGGTAACATCAGGCCAGCCGCGACGATGATGGAAGCGGGATTGATGAACGATGAGATGAAGATCGAGATTGAGGTTACAGCTAGGAAGGCAAAGCCAGCTCTTGAGGGGACTGTTTGATGAATAAGCAGAGATGAATATTAGGAGTAGATTTGAATTTTGTCGCTTTGCATGTGCGGCTATATGTATCGTTTTTGATAGATGGACTTTAGATTTTGGGGCTGAAGACTCCCCCCCCCCCTTTTTTTTTTAGAGTTTCGTTAACGGGCAGATGGAAAGTCAGGAAGAACTTTCCATCTTATGTTCTAGAAATGAATATAGATTAGCAGAGTTACATCACTTGAGAGTGTTCTTTACAGCAGATGGATAGTTAGGCATTTGTTGGGGGCCTTGTACCAAATATTCTCGACGATATATCTCAGACTCGACGTAACTATTGTGAGCTGTGCCAAATGAATCTGGAGGGGTAATGCATCTGCAGTTGAAAGGAGGTGTGCCAGTTCAGAGCAGGATTGGTTCAACAGTTGCATTCAGCCCAAGTGAGTAAGCAAGAGCAGGCAACAGCAAAGATTCTTTTACAAAGAGTCTTTTGTGAGTAATGAGAAGGAAGAATTAGTTCCAAGCTGAAGCGGCATCGATGGACAAACTGGGATCCAAGAACCGCCCGAAGAATTGCTCCCCAAGAAATATACGGTCAATAGAAACGTCAGCAAAGTACAATGGCCCCTAGAACAAACTGAAGGCAGCCTCGCTCCAAAACGCCCGTTCCTCTAGCTCCTTGTTCCAGTCGTAGATTGAGGGACGTTGAAACCGAAAACTGATTCGAAAGGAGCTCGACATTCAACACATGGCTGCCCGTCAGCACAAATAGTGGGCGTGTTTAAATATATTAGCAAAGTGGAGTAACAGCCTTGACAAATTCTTCCTCCAATTTATCTCCATTGTCTACTCTATACTTGAGATCCCGTATCTGCTCTAAGGCTTCATCATACTGGTCTAGCTGGGCCTTCTTCTTCGTCACTAGAGCCTTGATTGCTTCGGTACCGAGGAATCCGTTCTGGACTTTCTCCCACTTCTCGGTTCCAATGTGCTTTCTTAACTGTGCAAAAGGAATGCTGCTAATATAGTTGAAGCCGGTTTGCAGAAGCATATGAAGCCACATGGCACCCGAAGCCTGAGACCACTCCACTAGCGAAGAAAGTTCCTTGGTCTGGGGCCCCGGCAGCTGTTCTTCTTCCTCTTTCAGGACGCGCTTGAAGATCTCCAGGTATCTGAGGTATCGGGTGAGAATTGCGGCTGACTGGGTTGCCTCTTTCTTGATCTCGGCGTCATAGAGAGTCAGCCTAGACTGAAGAAGCCACCATGGAGCAGAGCCAAAGAGCTGGGCCGGACCAGCATATGACCACTTAAGGTCCACTACCCCGACAATGGTCAGATCATCCTTGCCTTTGATGATCAAGTTCGCTAGGCCAAAATCATCGCAAAGGAGTTTGAATAGACCCTTATCGTAGTCTTTCCAGACGAATTCGGGTATCAGGGCTCGTAGGGCGTTGAATGACGATAGCTTCGCTCGGGCGTCATATTCGCCAGCGACTGAGTTCGACTGGTGAACAAGTTGTTCCCAATCCTGGCCGAAGACGTACAGGAAATACTCGGCTGTCGACGCAAACCCCTGGCTTCGGTCACCTAGATAGAGGCCAGGGAATGACCCGCGGGACTATAAAAGAGCCTCAGCACGTACCGAAAGTGTTCACTCCTCCCAGCTGAATGAAATGATGAGCCTTGAAGGTTAGGGGGCCAACGGGCGCCTGGAAGCCCGTTCTCGGTGTTGGGAGATTGCCAATGCAGTCAAAGTCGAGCTAGAAAAGCTTAAGAAGAATCTGGGCAAACTACCTATAGATGTACTCGATATCGCTGTCGCTAATGTCGTTTCTCATTAGTCTTTTGTCTGTCTTTCCCTTTAGAAAGCTCTCGAGACTGATGCCTTTGATGAAATCCATGATAATGAAAGGACCTAGACCAAGAGGGTTGTGTATAGCAAGACCCCAGCCGTGAATCCTTGGAACAGGGACGTCAGTCTCCTCGTAGATACGACTCATCGTTTCCACCTCCATGGCCACCTTCTCATCGGCCAATGTATCGCAGACAGTGCCAGCATGAGCGAAACGGACCAACCAGGTGGTCTTATCTCTAAAGATTAGCTTCAGGCCCAGGTTGTAGCCGCCGTGGATGAACGGGATGTTGCCATCTGCCCTACAAGGAAGCTGATTTGGGTGAAAGGTCTAAACTCACGTCTCAAGCTGTCCACTCTCACGCATCTGGTGGACCTTCTTGACCCAAGAGGATAACTGTACCTCATGTATGAGGTCGAGCCGCTTGTCGTATTCCATGATATTCGTGTGTAATGGCTTGGAATTGCTCAAGAAGATATGTTGTCTGTGCACATGGATAACGCTGTGAATTGTCTTGGGGCGGTGTTGAGAGCTAATAGTAGGTGTTTCACCCACTATCTCAACCATTCGATTATGGGGTGAGTATTGATTGCTGCGAAGCCTCGACTTCAGTTGAGTGAGATAATCGCATTTACGTGAAGCCAATTTACCTAGGTAGTTGATAGTTTTGCCCGTTTTGCCAAGAACTAGCATTAACTGCCGTTCGTTACTAAAAGTATCGGACTAATTACAATTGGTGATATAAGCTTAGTAGCTGAAGACGCTCAATTTTTGGCTTTGAGCCACCCGCTGCTACCGTAGGAAGAGAAACCACCTCTTCCTTCTACCAACTTAAAATCGGCGACGGCTACCTCAAATCATACCTTCGCTGTCTCAAACCCACCAATAAGGATAGATGTCGATGTGGAGTTATAAAACTTAGGGCTAGATCCTCATCATCCATGGGAATACAATCGGCAACACCTCCACATATAATACCATACGGGAGGCTTTTGATAGTAGAAGCAGTTCGAACACGCCACGCTCGGGAGCAATCCCGGCAGGCCATGGATGACGCAGTAAACTAGACCTAACTTAACCCCGGTCCCGCCGCATCCGTGCAAATATCCACCAACCACAAAAACTGGCCAAGTGCATTGCTTCAAATCGCCTGTCCCTTCTCACACATAGTAGTGGTCGACCGATCTTGAAATTTGCCCTAAATATGCATTTGAGGCTAATAACTCAAAACATCCTGTACAAAATCAACAATGGAGGTCTCAAGTGCAATGGAAATTGACACCCGAGGAAGTTACATGGATTGGTTGGCGGGGAAATGAATCCTGTGCATCATCACCACAACACAACACCAACGTTTCCGCCCTGGTGCAGAGAAAACGTTCGTCTACATTTGTATAACTATCGCTTCCTTAATTGTGAGCCAACACTCCGCCAAATGATCTCAATGCGCATCAGCTAAATCTGCCAACCATCTAGTCTTCGCCATCGTATCTCTCTCCTATTCCAATGCCCAACATCAGCCTCCGCCCTGCTGCTCGATCTCCTGCCGAAGAAAACGAACGCACGTTGCCTGCGTACACGAACACAAACACAAGGAAGTTTATCACCTTCAAACACCCAGCATACTCCGACAGTTACCAGCAAAGCAGCCTCCTCCAACTTTACGCGTGGGACACACAAGATGGAGGGCTGCATGCCGGCACCGCGTTGTTGGCTTGCGCAATCGTTGCCTGTAATGCACAGGATGGATACTTGACACGGCACCGGGATGGAGACAGCTTGCACCTTGAAGATGCAGTACGTTTTGGTCGTTTGGGCTTGAACTTTCGGTTTTAAATTGATATCTTTCACCAATCTCCAGTCATTGGGAACCTGGGATCTCCTTCCATGAATTTGTTATATCATCTTGTCATCTAAATTGGAAGAAAGACAGCTATCATGGAACTAGATACAAAAATACAAAAAAAGGGTTCATTATTACTATAGTTTTTCCCTCTCTCTCTCTAACTTCTTCCATTAATCATATCATATAATGATAACAAATCATACCTTCTTGTAACATGGGATAATATCATCTAAATTTCTAACCTCAACCATTTTCACTACCAAGGGAAAAGCACATTGGCATCTTGCATTTGAATCTCCAGAGAATATAATGCATTTCTCTAAGAATAATCTAAACTATGCCGAAAGAAAGTACAATGCTTCCAAAACCTTCAATGGATCGAGATATACAAAACAAACGCAGGACTTTCTCAGATACATCAGAGTCAACTTCTCGTTCACTTTCCGCTCCTTTTACAATCAACTTCTACACTTCAAACACCCAACTCCCCCACCTTTCCATCTCCCAAAATCATCCTCTCCAACTCCTCCCTCTCCCCACTCATCTCCACCATCGACCTAAAAAGCGCCTCCTCCCCCTCCCCTCCCTTCTTCTCAAGCAACTCCCTCGGGCTCCCAAACTCCTTATCAACACCCTCACCCATGACAAGAATCTTATCGAAATCCGCCACGGTGCTCAACCGATGCGCGATAACAAGCAACGTCGTGTTAGCGAATTCTTCTCTGATGGACCGCTGGATGAGGAGATCGGTAGCCATGTCTACGGCGGAGGTAGCTTCGTCTAAGAGGAGGACCTTGGGACGGGAGAGAATGGCGCGGGCGAGGCAGAGGAGTTGCTTCTGCCCGTGAGAGAGGTTGGAGCCGGATGAGGCGATGGGGGAGGAGAGTGAAAGGAAGGGGTTTTTGTTTTCGGCTACGCTAATTCCGGGAGTGTCGATGGCGGTAGTGGATGTGGCGGAGGAGGAGGCGGTAGGGTCTTGGGTTTCGGGGTTGGGTGTGTGTGTTGTGGATGGGATGAGATGGACTCGCATGAGGGCTTCGCGGAGTTGGTAGTCGCTGAATTCGGAGAAGGGGTCGAGGTTTGAGCGGATGGTGCCGGAGAAGAGAACGGGGTCTTGGGGGATGATTGCTAGGCGGGTGCGAAGGTCGTGGAGCTTGATCTTGGAGATGTCGACCCCGTCAATGGTTATGCTTCCTTTGCGGGCGTTGAGGAAGCGAAAGAGTGCTAAGGAGAGGGTTGATTTGCCTGCATGTGTTAGTGTTTGGTTTTGGGTACGATAAAGTTTGTCCGGAATGATGGCGAGGAAAAGGGATATTCACCTGCTCCAGTCCTGCCAATGACCCCAATTCTCTGATTACCCTCAGCCGTGAAACTCAAGCCTTTCAAAATAGCAGGCAGGTCGTCGGCATATCCCAATTCTAGATTCTTCACTTCCACCTTTCCCACTTCTGGCCAAGTAGCACGCACCCCCTCTCCACCCTGATCTTCGATCGTCAGATCTCTGTATTCAAAGATCCGCTCGGTGGCGTTCATATCTAATTCGAGCTGAGTAGAAATGCTGATTGCCCATCCAACCCTATATCCAAAACTCAATGCGAACGAAAGAGCAAAGCCAGCAAGACTTGCATCGATGCCCCGCTTATTGATGACGAAAGCCGCAACAGTACCAGCAAAGAGCGAGGATGTGAGAGCGATGCGAAGTCTGAGCCAGTTGCGAAATAGACTGTTGAACCAGGTACAAGTCGCATAATCATCGATCAATGTGAACATTCTATCTCTGAACTCGGATGATTTAGCAAATGCTCTAATAGTTGATAGGCCACTCAAAGATGCGGCGAAGTGGGAGATGACAGGCGATTTGTTCGTCGATTCGAGACGTTTCACTGTTCGTGCAGCCACGATGTAACTCTTTCCAAAGTACACGCAGACCAGCAGCAGAAAAGTGGCGCAGATAAGGATGAACGGAGAAACGAAGATGGCAGCGACCATGATTCCAACTGTATCTGCAATGGCTCCGGCAAAGTGAAAGAAGTTCTCTGCTAGAGATGAATCAAGGTTGATGAAGTCTCCAGTGAACCTGTTGAGGATTCTGCCCATTGGAACAGTGTCGAGCCAGCGGAGGGGTGCTCGAAGAACACTGTCCAGGATGTCCTTGAAGATCTTCCGAGAAGCGCGGATAGATCCTGCGTAAACTGTGTAGAGACTACCGACCGAAAAGAGTACCGAAATTGTTGAAATAAAACAATAGACACTGAGATAAAACCATAGATTTCTGTTGTGAACATCGATTGGGAGGATGGAGTTTGCAGACATGGACGTAGAGTTTAGAGAGTTGATGTGGGTGATAGGGTGTCCGGAGAAGTGTGTTTGCAAACTGTTGCCGTAATGGTAGGCTGTGAAGGATGATGCCTGGGGTGATCCAGAAACCTCCGTTCTTGCGTATTCATTCGCCCAGATCCTGACCCAGTAGGTACGGCCAAGTGTGAAGCCTTGCGTTGCTATGAAGAAAATCAGGATGATCGACCAGAGTGGCCAGCCTCCAGAAGCGCCAAGGTAGCCAGTATAGACTGAAGTTTTGACACGGCCGGTCTCCCGTCCCTCTTCCTCGTGCAGCTTCTTCGGCGGAGCCTTTGCGGCGAATGCAGCGTCTTCGGATGGAATGGCTGTAGAACCATTTGTCTTTACCTTGCGTAGAATCTCGTCTTCCTCAATATCAGCTGATTCGGTGATAGCGTTGGCTTCAAGGATCTCGTCTAATTCCCCAGTCTGTCGAAGATCTTCGATCAATCCTGCATGTTCAAGGACACCTCTAGCCGAGAGACGAACGGCGTATTTGGCTCGCGGTAGGCAAAGTGATACGTGATGAGTGGCCAAGATTCGGGTTCTGCCTTCGGCAAGTTCGCCCATCACTGCATTCTCGTATATGTGTTTCCCAACGTGAGCATCCAGGGCACTGAACACGTCGTCCATGATCAATATACCAGCTCTCGAGTAGAATGCTCTTGCCAGTGTTAAGCGCCACTTCTGTCCGCCAGACAGACTGATGCCCTGGGCCCCGACCTCAGTCTGGTCACCATCCTCAAAAATTTCAAGGTCCTGGGTTAGGGCGCATGCATCGACTACTTTTCTGTATCTGATGGGATCAAAAGGAAGGCCGAAGAGAATGTTATCCTTGATCGTAGCGTTCTCGATCCATGGTGTTTGAGAGACGAATGATAATGCGGATGGTATGATCCAATCGGCCGCCGTAGCTTTGGCATCGAATCGCTCGTCTGTAGACTTGGGAACCCGAATATAACCTGATTCGAGGTGAACCTCCCCTAATATTGCGGCAAGAAGGAGGGACTTTCCTGATCCAGTTGGACCAGAGATAACACTCAAAGCATCGTTTGGAAACTCGAGATTGAGCTCTCGGAGAGTGAATGTGTCGGCATCCGAGTCAGCAGAGCCGCGGGGAAAGCTGACCGATGCATTGTGGAAGGATACAGAGTCTCCGGGGAACGTATTTTCAGGCTTTTCCGGCAAGCGAAGAAAGTTCTCAATTCTGTCGCTACTGATTTTGGCGTTGATGGCTGAGACCAGAAGATACGGGATGTTAGCGACGAGGCCTTCGAGTTGAATGAACAAACTGATAGATGTGAATGCCACTGACGGCAAGAGGTTTCCATGGATCCAAGAGTAGGTGGCTAAGGATAGTGCTGTTAAAACAACAGGAGTAAAGTCGGAAGCAATTGACATGAAGATGCTGTAAAGCCTGGATTTCCAGAGAGTGGAAAGCTCCTCTTCACGGATAGAGTCAAGTTTGTCAGCCCACTGGGTTTCGATTGCTGAGAATTTGATCTGGCGAATGCCCTGCAGGGCCTCTGTCGTCACCGCTGTTCTTGTGTCTCGGATTCCCATCAATGCTTTCTGCTTTTTGCCATACTTCGTCGCGAGAGCTTTGTTGATTGGGAAAAGACACACAATACCCAGAAGTCCCGCGCAAAGACTTTGCCAGCCGATGAGAACCCACAAGAACGCAACCGTCACTATAGCCTTGCCCGCAAAGTTGACGTAGGCAGTATTCATGATACCGAAAAGAGCCACCTGGGTGCAATCGACCGCGAACATGTTCAAAACGTCTTGTTGGTTGGCCGATTGGACTTTGTCTGGGGTCTTGGCGTTAATTTTTGCCTCGTCCTCTTCTGGTGATTTCTGGGCGGTTTAATTAGCTTTTTCTGTTTCAAAAATCACAAAACAAGAGAATTCTTGTTGCAGCATTACATCTTACCTCATCTGGAGGCTTGCTCGAGTCCTCAACCTTCAACATCTTTCCGTACACCAGTCCTGTCAAAAGCGAACGAAGAGGAATATGGATATCTGTGCAATACGGATTAGATCAAATCCAAGCAAGTCTTTCAGATCAACATACCTGTTAATCCCCACCATATGAGCCTGGTATCAACAATATTCGAACTTACCGTTGCACCAACGATGCCAGCAACATACATCCACGCTCCCGATTGAGCTGCATCTCCATCTTGCCGAGTCTCAAGATACTTCAACAATTGCAATGTCGCAAATGCTGGAGCAACATCGAAGAAATTTGAGAAGAGGATGGCCAGCCATTGGAGGATCAGCTCCCAGTGAAAGGCCCATAATATCTGTACCCACAAAGGAAGACTGTCTTCTTTGATGATGATGTTTCGGAATCTTGAAGTTGCCTTTTCTGAGCGTACGACATGATCCATTGCAGGCATGTCGGAATTGTTAAACTCCTCTTTGCCCGCGGCGGCCAGAACAGGTGTACCCCAGTAAAAACTGTACTTGGCCCAGAGGCTGACATTCCATTGACGATCAACGAGTCGGCCATCTGGACGATAAACGTCGGGACGCCTCTTGACGGAAAATATCGTTGCGATCAGCACAAAAATCGCCCCAAGTTGGCAGCTTGTCAGAGCCTTCGTGATGATATTGGGGTCACCAACGAGGGTTATGACAGCAAGTCCAGCGATCAAGAAGCATGACCACAACCTGGCTACGATAGCTCTGAATCTCGTGACAGGTTCCACGACTCTGGAGATATTGGCGAATTGCAAGATCAATAGAAACTAAGATTCATTAGCATGGAATTATGCAAAACAGCGGGAGTGGATCCATACCCAGGCGGGTACAAGAAACACAATTCCGTTAAATTTTCTCTCGTTGGGAATATCTGAGTTCGAAGGCGTATGGCCAGATGTATGCACGGTCGTGGCGAGGCAGATAAAGTCCGCAATCGCGAGTCCAAACCCAATCACCAGAACAGCAAAAATGGTGATGATTTGAGCTTTGTTGGAAAATCTTTGAGTAGATTCTGTGGTTGCCACTCCATCTTCGTCCTCATAGAGAGTATCCCCGTGATTGGGACTCTTCGCGATGCGCCATTTTCCTGTCACGAGAGACCACAGGGACGGAATCGAATGTAAGAAGATGAGAACAGCTAACACATATTCGATGTTCAGTAGATCAGAAATCATGCTCATCATGAAATCTAACTCGATGTCCGTGATAGAGAAGGTGTCGCTCTGTCGCTCTGTCGCTCGGCAGCGGGGCGTATAATTGAACAAAACCAGGTACTTAGCAAGAAAGGATATCCATAAGGTGGTAAATATAAATGCGAGTCCTGATGATTGAAAATCGAAGATATATTCGACGAGAGAAGGTGGTTATGTTCTGTTATATTATGGTTCTGGATCTGCGGGAGACCCAATGGCTGGACGGGTGGATGTGAAAGTAAGCCTTGGCGGAATAGGAAGGTGGTAAAAGAACCCGCTCCACTTTTGATATTCGCAATCAAGGGGGATGTGATGAGTCTTACACCGTGTTACAGAAAGTCAGAGTGTATTGTACCTAGGTAAGTAAGCGGCCCAGGTGATACGAAAGGGGTGCATTAGGGAGGATAAACTAGCAAATTGAAGGTAACGATAATGCAGGGCCTCCTTCGTTGGGGATGTTGATTTTGAGACCAAAATATCCAATAATATATCGCGGTGAGAAGTTGAGGCGAGCGGTGGAGAATGTCCAGGCGAGAAGTAAGCACGGAGGAATACCATTGAAGCTGTCGGTTCAGGCGATAACACAATGGGTAAACGGAGTGCAGACTGCCTCGGATTGCTGTGCCTCGAAGAGTCATTCGCGTGTCATATTTACCGACAGTGTGCAATGTGAGGAGTTTTCGTTGGCATGTATGATGAAAACCATCGGATAAGGAAAGCAAGAGCTCAGAAATACTCATAGATTTGCTCGGAAAATGACATCTGTGCAAAGGCATCAGCGGGCCAAACTTACATGAACCTACATGACTTTAGGCAAGAAAGTAAACAAATTGTTGCCGAGAAAGAGGGAGTGAAGAACCCACGAGACAACCTGGTAGGAGTAAACTAGGATCACGTGACAGCGCCTTCTCGGCAACAAGCGGCCCAGCGAATCCCGCGCTCCGATTTGCAAGCAAGAGAGAGAGAGCATTGAGAAATTGTTGAACCCGCCAAACACCACTTCTCAAGTCAATTCCCCACGACGGCGAGCTCACGGTCGAAAATATACACAATGGCAGCAACAGCGACAAGATTCAGGTGCTTAAATGCGCCTCCACTGCGTCAAGCATCTCGCGCATTGTTCCCAGCTTCCATTTCCTCTCGAAGCTTTGCCACTGAAGCTACCTCCCTCGAACCCCCTTCCAAAAGACGCCCAACATACTTCAAAGACAAATTGAACAGCGTGCCATCGTTCAATGAGTTCATGGGATCCCAAGATGAGATTCTGTCAACTGAAGATGCCCTCGAATTACGGACTGCGATGGTAGGACCACCAGGGAAGAAGAAGCAGATCACTCGACTCCCGGAATGGTTGAAGACGCCTATACCGGACAATGCGAACTACAAGAAGATCAAGAAGGATCTGCGAGGTCTAAACCTGCATACAGTCTGCGAGGAGGCGAGGTGTCCTAATATTTCAGATTGTTGGGGCGGAGGCGACAAGAGCGCTGCTACGGCTACGATTATGTTGATGGGGGATACTTGCACGAGAGGCTGTCGATTCTGCAGCGTCAAGACTTCGAAGGCACCTCCACCGTTGGACCCCCATGAGCCGGAACATACTGCTGAGGCTTTGTCGAGGTGGGGATTGGGCTACGTTGTGTTGACGTCTGTGGATCGTGATGATCTTGCGGATGGAGGAGCGAGACATTTTACGGAGACGATCATGAAGATCAAGCAGAAGAAACCAGACATGCTGGTTGAGGCTTTGACGGGTGATTATGCGGGAGATTTGGACATGGTGGCTATGGTTGCGAGGAGTGGACTGGATGTTTACGCGCATAATATGGAGACTGTGGAGGAGTTGACTCCATTCGTCAGAGACAGAAGGGCGAAATTCAGACAGAGTCTGCTAGTGCTTGAGGCTGCGAAGAAGACTGTTCCAAGTCTGATCACCAAGACGAGTATTATGCTTGGATTGGGCGAGACCGAGGACCAACTCTGGGCAACACTGAAAGGTAAGAACCCCCAACAAGCCTCTACATGTCCCTCTACATGTCCATGCTAACCTTCCCCAGAACTCCGCAAAGTCAATGTCGACGTCGTAACATTCGGGCAATACATGCGTCCCACCAAGCGCCACATGAAAGTCGAAGAGTACGTCACACCCGAGACATTCGAACTATGGCGCCAACGAGCCCTCGATCTCGGATTCCTATACTGTGCCAGCGGACCTCTGGTTCGGAGTTCCTATAAAGCGGGAGAGGCGTTCATCGAGAATGTCATTAAGAAGAGGAAGGGTGTTACGATATTGACGGATGAGGCGACGGGGATGCAGAAGGCTGTGGTATGATGATGGGACGATCTATGTGTTGCTGCGATTCAACAGCCGCAGGATGGAGATGGGACATGGATTTGGCGTTTTGAGCAGATGCAGTGCGGGGGGGCGTACTGAGGATTGTACTATAGACAGATTCTAGACTGTTATGCTGCGCGAGCAGGTAATACAGAATGTTTTCAACAAAGTTATGCCCTATTTGCAATTTAGGTGTACGATATTCTGCTGTTTAAACTTCGTCCTGGATATTTCTTAGCATTTGGAGTTCTAATCATCTCCAGACTTCCCGTCAGGCACGTTTAGAACGGGCTGCCTGGTGGCATCTACTCAACTTCAACCCTTGGCGTATGTAAGTTTAATCAGTCATGTTTGAAGATGTGACAGGCAAAGGAGAGTTTTCAGCGGTTATGTGCAGAATTGCGGTCCTGGGAAGTCGAAAAACTCCTTTGACAGAGGAAAAGGCAGCCTCCCGTGCCCGTACCCGTACCCGTCAAATTCTGATTCTATCACCACGTTGATCACAGACTATACCTGAAATAGCCTCTTTCCGTATTACAGGTAGACCTGCCAACCCTCAGATTCAGCGAACAAACGGATCAGGGAAACCGAGGCGATGCTTTTGAAGTTTCTCAGAATGTAAGATGTTTAGAATAGCAAACGGAATCTTACTTGACTTCTGACAGAGCCGAGCAACATTCTTCGTAGCATCGGACAGCGGTCAAGTACTAGATGCTGCCCCGAATTTTCCTTCATTCTCATCAGTGAAATTTCAATATCCTTCATTCTATTCAACAAAAGTCACAGCCCAATACCAAACCCCCATCTCAAAATCCAACCGCTTCCCTCCAACTTCACCATGAACCACCACCACCCTACCATCCCCATTGATCCCAGCATCAACACATCTACAGACCTCCACAACTACTTCCCATCTAAAACAGCCACGACCCTCGAAGTGCGCCGCTAGATCCTAGCGAACCTCGTTCTAGGAGGTATCTTGCTTAAGAATGTGTCATGGGTGAATAGCAGGATCCTATGGAATGGCTCTGATCTTCGACACTGTGCCCAACTCAGCGCATCGATGGCGCTGCAGAGCTGGGGCTGTGAGATAACAGCTTCTGGGCTTCTGGGGAGGGATATTGTTGATTCTGTGAAGTTGTGTCGGCATTTTCTTGAACCTTTGTTGAAAAAAACTGTTGGAAAAACTGTTGGAAAGTAATTGCATTCTACTGACAAAAAGTCTCATTCGGCAGATATACGACGGTACTCATTTTTCCTGGAAACGGACGTTCCATCGTATGCCTAGGTTAATTGCATTCGTCATTGGGCATTTCGTCTTGTTTGTTATCTTCGTTGGGATACTTGGGGAGCTTTGTGAGATGGCGAGTTTGTTGGATGAGGAGCACCAACAATATCAGCGAGGCGGAGGCAGGAACTCGGCAGGTGGCACTCGATATGGACATAATTGGTGATTCGGATGTAGAAGGGGGGTGGCCAGTTATGTGTGGGATTTGATGAGCTGGTAAATATGTTTATGATGTTGAAGGCCGTTGTGTTGTCGCATACCCCTTTTCAGCTCGCTTAATTTTAGCTTGCAAAGTGGCAGTAAAAACATTCATTAGAGGCTTTCTTCATTCGCACGGAGCTATTGAATGTCTTGTATAGAATAGGACAGAATGCGTAATGGATTGCTACAAGTGCAACAGTAAGTGTTTCGAAATAGAACATGGTTCATTTCGGAGACTACGTGAAGCGAGTCCTGGCCCTTGGTCAGTCCCAAGGGGCATCAGATATTGAACAATCAGTGAGGCACATTAATAATTGCGGGCTCAAAAAGATCGATGATGATTAATCTAGGCCCGGGCTGATCCATAGCTCTTTATTCATATCCTCACAGTCTACCTCCATTATTAATCTCGCAAAAGAAATCCGACACCATGTCCACCGGGAGATTACTGAATCGACATTCCAGTCCCAAAACATTCGTCTCGCTTAACATCTATCGCCATCGAATCCTAGATACAATCAGTATCCATTCAAGCAATTCAATTAAAAAGGCCAACAAAAAACTTACCATGCAGCCGACTCCTACTTCCCGCTTTACCGATAACCTCAACCCGGAACCCCAACTTCTCCATTTCAACTACATCAACCAACCCCCGCCCATCAAACACCCACTTCGGCTTCTTCATCTGATACGCAATTCGTGCCCACTCCAAATTCTCACTGGCGATGACTTCTTCCACAGATCCTCTCTCGCAGTCTCTGCATCCCTCCGCACAAGCTGGTTCAGGCAGGTAGCGGTTCAGCGGATCGGTGTCAAGTGGTGGCTCCAGGTCAGTGGGAGAAGTGATCTTGTTCTTGCGGGCTGAAGCCATCATGTGGAGAATATCGAGCTCGGAGGGGACGTGGCTGGTCAAGGTCGTAGAAGAGACGGGCGAGGGGTTGGTCTTCACGAAGACAGATTCCTTGTTTTGGAGAGGTGGGTATCGGAATTGATCCCATTCAGTGAGAATGAGGATGGCGCTGGAATCGGCGCATGCTTCGTAGGAATCTTTGTAGACTGTTGTTTGCAACATGTTAGTGAGGGTTGGCACGTAAGATTTTGGAGGATGGTACCTTCGATTGGTCCATCTGGCTTCAGGAGCTTGAGACCTGTCGTGGCGAACAATCTCTTGATCTCGTCTTTCACGTCTTCAGGGTTGCATCTTGGATCAAAGATCGCAATCTCGGCTGGGTTATCCGCCAACAATGATTTGACGACTTCGACAGCAGGTGACTCTCGTGTATCGCTGGTGTCTTTCTTGAATGCATACCCAAGGATGCTGATTTTCTTGCCGATAAGTGTACCATGAAGGTTTGACACAACACGCTTGACGAATCTATTGCGCTGGAACTCGTTGATCGTGATGACCTGCATCCAGTACTCAGCAACCTCTTCCAGATTGAGAGTCTGCGCTAGATAAACGAGGGACAGAATATCCTTCTTGAAGCAGGACCCGCCAAAGCCAAGACCGGCTTTCAAGAACTTCGACCCAAGACGAGGATCAAGACCGATAGCCTTGGCAATCTCATCGACATCCGCACCAGTTCTCTCGCATATCGAACTGACGGTGTTGATACTGCTGATTCTCTGTGCGAGCATAGCGTTGGCCACGAGTTTCGAAAGTTCGGATGACCAGAGATTAACGGTTACGATTTTGGATCGGTCGACCCATGCGGAGTAGACTTCTTCGAGGGTGGTTGCTGCTGCGAGACCGGCTTTGGTGCGGGAGCTACCGATGAGGATCCGGTCTGGGTTGAGGAGGTCTTTGATGGCGGTGCCTTCGGCGAGGAATTCTGGGTTAGAGAGGATCTCGAAGGGGACTCCTGGCCGGTGGACTTCAAGCTGTTGTCTATGTGAGTATGCGAGTGCCAGGGAGATGCAGGTTCTTGTGAAGAAAGCAATGACTTACAGTATCCCGAACGATCTGAGCAGTTCGGCAAGGAACGGTACTCTTCTCAACAATGATAGCACCAGGCTTAGCAGCAATAGCTATATCCTTTGTCGCACCCTCCAACGCAACCATGTTCGTCGCAGCTCCTGCACCGATTCCAGTGATCTTTGTTGGTGTATTGACACTCAAGAACACGATATCGGCCTCGGAGACAAACTTTGCAACTTCAGTCGAGAAGAAAAGGTTGGGTGGCCGAGCAGGAAGTTCTGCAGTGAAAGCTCCGTCGACGTTGACTTTTGTGGCGTTGGTTCCGTCTCGAGCAACGCGTACGATCTCGTTGAGACCGGGTTCGTGGATGGGAGGGTGTTGAGAGTTCCATTTTCGGATGCGGTTGATGTCTTTGTCAACCACTGTTACTCGGATGTTGGGGTTTTGGAAGGCGATGACTGCGGCTGTTGGTCCTCCTGAAAATGGTGTCAGTCTTTGGCTCTAGACAATAATATGAACCGACTCAAAGCTAAACCTCATCATGGTGTTTCGACGCATCGAGTGTAGTCAAAGTGAGATTGAGGTCGGAGACAACAGATTGGAGTGAAACTTACCAACATAACCAGCACCAACACAGCAGATGTTCTTAGCTTTGGTGACAGGCAAGACCTCAGTAGCAGCTTCCCGAGAGAGCTTGACAAGATTTGTGGTGCTCGGATTGAGAGGCGTAGAAGGATTCGTAGAGAGTGGTGAGCTGTCTAAGAACTCGGATGTATCACTAGATGCTGACTCCATCGTCAATATTGTATGAAAAAGTAGTGAGTGCAGAAGTAAGAGACGTGGTGAATGGACTTATGATGTTTTGGATAGACTTGAAATTATTGAAGACAGATATATGATGTTCGAGCTCTGGTCAAGGAGATAGTTGATACTGGAGGATCTTCCCGATACAATTAGAACAAGGAACTGTCGACTTCGCAGGCCCCTGCCACTACTTTTCTCAAACTCTACTTCATTTTCATCAGATCAACAAGATCTTGCCTATCACGAAGACCACGCTCCACCGAGCGTCCTCGGCTGGCTGCTCACCACAAGTGACCAACAGTCGTCCAGCCGTCGAGTATCTCGATCTGCACTCACAAACCCATTGTCCCGTAACAGAGAGAACCCGAATATTCTCGAGTTCCCAATCCTTGAAGGAGCTGAAAACCCAATCTTCGGTATACGGTGTCGATCTTCGCAGGATATTGTTGCGCTCAACGATACCTCATCGAAACTTCGAGTCGCAAAGAGGCGTTTTTAAGCTCCACCTGAACTATTTCAAAAGGAAGATAGATAGCTTGAAAGCCGTTTCCGGTCTCACATATCCCCTGCCCAGAATGCAGGCTGGGTGACACAGCGATCGACAACGACGCCCCCAAACGGGCGCGCTCAGGCTAGGAAAATAGCGACATGCCACAAAAGGAATTCTCCGTATTGACGCCAAGAACGCTGACAGGGAGTGATGATAGGAGAATAAATGTTAAATGTTGGAATTCCATTCCGCTTCGGGATACAATAAGGGTATTGCGATATTCCATAAAACTCCGAGGTGGTGATGAGATATTCCACGTCAAACGTCGCACGGCAGATAAGGAGAATTTCTACCCTCATGATCAGAATGTCTTACACGTGGGGCTTTTGCAGCCTCTTGTTGACTCGTTGATAGATAGCCAGGAAAATCTGGGCCTGATGTGGGAGTGATAGAGTTTGATGAGGGTATCGCGACATTCTGACCCGTTTGAGGCGACTCAGGGATTTGCTTGATCAACGATTGGTGTGATAAGACTGCATCTGTGTGCATGAGTGGGACAAGAATCGCATGTGATCGTCTGTTTGAACGAAGCTGAAGCTGGAAGCGATCTCGATGTGAGGCGGAAAGTGGCATTTTGTGGGAGGATGTTGTTGATGAGAGAAAATGATGTTCGCAAGAAAACCCTAGACTCGGTCTAACGAATCACTCGAAATATAAACGCTCTGTAGATTCCATTGTATACATAATCTATCTGTTTAAGTTGCCATGATGTGGAGAATTAAAGCGCCGCTGTCTATACGAGGAAAGAAAGAGGTATTATAAATAAAAAAATCCAAGCATCCAAAGCATCCAGCTCTCACTCATTCATCGTATTTATCTCCCCGTCAATCTAACCCTGCTTCTTCTTGACACACAACAAAAATCTATGAGCAAAGAACAAGTTCATGGCATCCAAAACCATCAGCGGAACCGCGTTATAGATTTTGAAACTTTTATCAGTGATGCATCGATATACCAGTGCAGCAATTAATGCACCTAGATATGTGAAGATCCAGCACCAAGCGAGAATACGCATATTCCTGTACTTGTTGTTTCGATGAGATGCATTGTCGCCAGATGGGACCCAGGCTAGAGCTCTGCCGAAGAGCCGATCTTTGATAGCAGTCAAATACGCGTAGGACTGAATAACCATGATGAACTGGACGTTGAGTCCGTATTTTGCCTTGGCCCAGAAGCGAAAGGCAATAAGCGAGTAGATGACAGACGGGGCGGCGAAAGCTAGGTTGTAGTACTTGAAGAATTCCGGACGGACCCAGAGGAGGAGAATGCCGGGAATGGGATTGATGAAAATACTGATTGAGATTGCAGAGTAGTACATCATGCCGGACATGTAGCAGAGCTTTTGGACGATGGTGAGCTTGGATTTCCAGAATTCAGGGTTGGTGAGGAGAGTCGTGGAACCCATGCACCAGCGCATTTGCTGTGAGAAGAAAGCGTGAGGCGTGTCTGGACAGACTCCACATGCGAGGCAGAGTGGGATATATTTGACTTTCCAGCCTCGATTGACTGCGTAGAATCCGGTGTGGACATCTTCAGAGAATCCGATCTCAGCTGTTCCGCCAACTTCAACGAGAGCTTCTCGTCGGTACACGGCGTTGCTACCAACACATATGGATGCACCCCACCTGTTGCGGTTGACTTCGACGACTCGGTAGAAGAGCTCTTGAATGCCACCTGCTCCTTGTTCAATCCACGTTTGACTTTCCATGACACGGAAGAACTGAGGAGTTTGGACGATGGCGGTCTTTTCGTCAGCGAGATGTTGTGGAACCGTCTCAAGAAGAAAGTCAGATCGGGGACAAAAATCGGCATCGAAAATGGCGAAGAAATCTCCCGATGTGCGAGCAAAGGCCCATCGAAGATTGCCTGCTTTCTTCAATCTTGGTCTGTCCTCTCGAACAATGTATTCGAATCCATAGCTTGTTGCGAGCTGCTTGACTGCATCCATCCCGCCGTCATCTAAGACGTACACCTTCAGCTTTCCGGAAGGCCATTGAAGTTCTTTGACATATTTGTAGGTGTTCGCTAGGATTTCCATCGGCTCTTTGCAGCATGGCAAGTAGACATCAATGGTGGGTGCGGTTTCATCGGTGATCGGATAGTCCGCGAGAACTTTTTTGTGGCTTTCGAAGTCGTAATCTTTGCCGACGATGGTAATTGTGTATGAGATGATGAGGTAGATCTCTAGGAGACCAACAAAGAAGCCGAACCAGTAAAAGTACTTTGAAGTGATGACGAACAGCCACATTCCGGCTGACAGACTCAGAAATGAGAACACACCGATGATGTACAAGCCCAGCCGATTGGTCTTCAAGTAACCATACTTCTCTTCGTCCGTGGTACCAGAAGGCAGGATGAGAGGAGGGTCCTCAATGGGTGAGTAAGTTGCCCGAAAGACTGCATACTGCCTTGCCCAGAATCCTTTCGCTTTTGGCTCGAATTCGGGTTCACTCCCCTCATTCGTTTCTTTGCCGGGAGTGGAGGCAGGAAGGTCAGGTTCTTGCTGAGCTTGGTCAGTCTTTTCAGATAGCTCCTCTCTGTTGACAGGAACCGGTTTCTATAAATGTTAGTACCAATCCCATGTATTGTGTCGAATTCCTTACGATAGCATCTTCCACTGGCCCAGCTAGTGGGGACAGTGCTGTTGTTGGCACTGTTGTCGCGAGAACCGGTGCCGAGCGAAGAGATGAGCTTTCAGATGATGATAACGCTTCATTGTCGGCGAAGGGATTGGCAGGATCAAAATCGATGGTCGATGATGTTGCATCCCCAGCTGTGTGAGTAGCCTCAAGACGATGAGGCTCATTGCTGTTGTGGTCCGTCATAGCTCGGCTCTTGATTGAGAGGGAAAACGTATGTCCTCAGAGGTACCAATCTCAGAAGTCTCAAAGTTGCTAACGAGGCCGGGAGAAAGAAAGATAGAATCGAAGATCGAAATAGAGGTAAGTGAGGAAAGCTTCAAGAAAACGGTGAAAGTGTGTGTTACTGGGGATAGAGTAATATCTGAAAATGGTTGTTCAACTGATCGCCAACGACTCCCAAGGCCTGGAAATGTCTTACCTGACTCTACTTGGCCATTTCTCTCTCGACTGTACTGTGGATATCTTTCTGCGGCTTGAGGCTCTCGGTGAGTTACGGAAAGTACCCCTGATTGTCCAGGTCTTGTTGACAACAGAGTTATACCCATAATGCGTTGCTAAAATAAGCACAGCTATCTCTTGCATAGATTCCACACAAGGATGTGCCAGTTGATAAAAATGCGGCCTGAGTCGAGCTCAATTAGATGAACTTTTGTGAAGATCTTAATACGACCTGCATCGTCAACCTCGAAGACGAGAACGAGAACGACAATATTCTTCTGGGGTTCAGAGACACCAAGGATCTTTTGCAAGCCGTATATTTCCTAGAAGCAATGAGATTCTTGGCATCACATCCATCCATAGATTTCACTGATGAAGACTGGAAGTGGGTAAAGAGTGAAGTGGTTTCGCTTGCATCCCTGAAGTTGAAAGTTTGAGGTTATTCAACGCCGATCACCAAGTGCTCGGAGTGAAGTACGCAACTGTTATAGGGGTAGGAACTTCAACTAGAAGTGGATAGGCAAAAATGCAGGGTATAATGATAACAGTGGTGATATTGATCTAAAGGGGCGACGATGTGCCCAACAAATCTTATTTCGACAGCTTCTCGCAGTAATGTGGGCGTCAAGCCTGAAGAAAAAAAAAACAAATTTCAGGGACTCGTTACAGCCCCTGCAGGAGACTTAAGCCGTGCACCACAGGTACCGAAAACATGGATGCTTCGCTGCCGATCTATTGCACAGGGTACCTGTTGATCCGATAAGCCCGCGCTTCAGGGCACATATGGAGTCCAGCACCCCAGCACTGCACGGTGAACAGCGCCTACAGGGTGCAGATATGCATGGGAGAAGTTAACTTTGAGATACGATGAGGAAAAGCATGAGCCGAAACGGGCATCCCGTAACGATATCTCCCAGTACCATAACTGATCTGCAAACGCCATCGAGTGGAATTTGACGGAAACGGGCTGGAATTGAGGCTGAACGTTGGTCAAGACGTGCCTGTCAACAGTCTTTTTGACGATGTAAGCCAGGATGAAGTATTTTGGTCTCATTGCCGGCATGGAAAAATGCTAGGTCATCTCTTTTCGATTGTCCACAGCGGGTCGAGCAACTTTGGAGGTTCAACCGGATTGATCGACAGCGAGGAGTTTCTATCAAACTTTAATAAGGAAAGAGTGTTCTGCACATCGACATGTTGACAACACTATGTCAAGCATACATTTCTCCCCACGGTATCTTCCCAACCTCACCCGGTCCGAGCCCATGTTCACACCCCGGAATATTGATTTCCGTCAACCAAGAGATCTTCATATCCACCATAGATGGATCTCCGTCTATCGCTAGCAACACGCCATTGGGCCCCCTAGATAAATGCTACCAGGAAGACGACAGCTGAGAAAAGGCTGAGAGCTAAATCTGGCATGATCATCGTTGAGGCTGACTTTTCTTCGGATGGTGTTCCTGCCGCGATGCTCAGATTGTAATCGTATGCAGAAAACACAACATTGGACGTTGCGTGGAAAGTCTCAGTCCCAAACTGAACTATCCCGAGATAGTTTGTGTCGTCGATCAACTTGTGCCGCCAGAGATAGTGAAGAAGTGGAGAGATGTCTTCGTCAAAGTCGGTGATGTTGGTATATCCGAGCCAGCTGTAGACAAATTGGCCGTTGGTGTTCGGTCCCGAGTAGAGTGTGCTGTGGAGAAATTAGCACTAGATACCACAGTCGAAAGGGACACGTACAAGTTCGTGCTGTTCAGGCTGTAATGGGGTGGGTTCTTGATGGAGGAGCTGAACCCAATGGGTCTCTTGCCGCCAAATTCCGCAAACCAGATCATGATTTCGTACTTGGGCAAGGTTGTGCTATTGGCTGAGACAGGACTTGGATCCAGGAACATGTCAATAATGACGTTTGCTGTAGTATCGACCTCCTCGACTGTCTTAGACTGAGACGCTGCCGTCATTGACCAGGAAGCTGAGATATTCAGGGAAGAAAGATTTGACAGTTGAAGCGGCAGCAACACAGAATTCAATTTGATGTTTGGAAACGAATGCACCGAGTCGGCGTTGTCACTCCATTTCCATGTAGCATTAAATACGGTATCGTCGTTGGCGATCTTTATGAGGTCAACATTTGGATCAGGAAAGGGGGGTCTGACACCTACTTTGATACACTGAGAACCCGAGCCATCATCACCCCATTGATTTGCGGCAACTGTTGTCTTTAGAATGTGAGCATTGGAAGTTTGAAGCACGCTTACAAGTAAATGGCGACAATGAGCTTGTGTATCGGTCGTATTGGCCACACAAGGTCTCGCTTTTGGCTGCGACTCCATTGACAAGGAGGGCAGCGACAACGAAGTTGGCGAAAGACATAACAGAGATGTTGATTGAAGGTACCCAACACTTGAGAGTGTGTAGGGTGGGTGATTGTGCAAATATATAAAGCTCCAAGAAGATCGTTGAGAAGTATGTGAAGATGAGATGTGAGAATTGGAAAGCCAAAGGATACGATGACACCTTCAGCCTTGCTGGTGGACATCTCGGCCCCAAGAAGAAGCGTAGCCTTCGCCCAGGGTGCTCAGAAGAGTGCCCATAATATCACGTGTATTTTTTCTGAGAACCAATCTTGGGATGTTGCGGGTTGACTGAGGAGATGAGGACAGGAGGCGAGAGAGATCTGCAGCAATCGGCACTAAACCATGTGATGCTGAATGTTAGCTTTCATCGTAAGTAGTAATACCGCGAGCTTAGTCGTTCACATCAAAAGCTATACACTCACATTACGTCGAGTTCAATATTAAGTTCGATCATCTTGGGACGATGGCAACATGAAGGAGCGATCACGTGGATGGCCCCCTTTCTTGGCTCCCTACCTCGGTAAGGGAAGAAGCTCTGTGCTCTTCACTGAGACATGAGTACGAGGGTTCCACATTTTTGATCTCTGTGCTTACATTAACGTCTATTGTTACATCCTTTGCAGTTGAAATTATGCAGATGTTGGATCAATTGCCCTTTGAATGTTTTCTTGGGCTCGCTTGACGAATGTTGACTTTTGGGAATGGCGATGGATTACTTGTAATCAAATAATACGGAAGGTGGGAAATCCATATCCCTTCATCTCGTTTCACTATTATGTTCCCAAGAACTCGAGATATTGGAGTTTTGACATCTCATATGATAAGATATTGATTGGATTTTATGTTCCGACGATTGATTCGATAAACACCCAGCTGACCAGGAGATGGAAGGGAAGATGACACCAATTGAAAGCAAAGAAATACTCACACAACAGGAGTTTTTCTATCATGAAATCTAGCCATTTAAATTTTATCAGAAGAACTAAATACTATTCAAGCACAGGCTACATTCACACACTAGGGGCAACTCATATCAAACAAAACCTCCCCCTCCTCGCCCAGTACAGCAAAACTTGGCACCGCTCTCCAATCCTGGACCGTGAACCAAAAGGTATTTAATCCCCTCCCCGCGTTCGCAAAGGTACTGCACGCAACGCTCTTCCAGTAGGTTTTTGCATTCTGTATGCTTGGGACAGCTAGCCCTTGGGTTGGTCCATTGTTAGGCCTAAGTTTCATGATTAGTTTACCGTTCCCAGAAAACCGAAGAAGAAAACTAAATACGCTGCTATGCTCCCAAGGCAAGTGGGGAAAGAGAGGAAGGGAGCAGGGACGGCAGTTTTAGAAAGAAAGGAAGAAAGAAACATACCACCCCGTCTCAGTGACCCAAACACTCGGCACACCCGCCTTCCTCCCTACACTCGCCTTCCCCACCGCCGTCTTAACCTGCTCAACCCCCTCCCAAAACAACTTCCCCGCATTCTCAATATTATTATTCTGCTTCGTCTGAAAATACGGATAGATATCCGCACCTACAAAATCACACGCTCGGATTACCGCACTGTTCGAGGTGTTAAACCACGCATTTGTGGTATCGACATGGCCGACTCTGATGTCATTCGTATACCCAGGTAGCTTCATCAACATCCCTCTGACATCGTAAATTTTCGCCGCAAGGTCTGATGGAGAGATGTTTCCACGGTAGAGATCCTCACTGCCGATGCTGACGCCTAGCATCCATTCCCAGCCGTGTTGGTTGATGGCGCGGAGGAGGGCGCCTTTCTCGGCGGCGTAGTTCTGGGGGTGGACGTCTATTCCGACGAGGATTTTGGTTTGGGTTGATAGTGCGGCGGGGATGGCTGAGAGGAGGGTGTCGCATGTGTGAGAGCTGTAGAGACGGATGGATGTTATGCTGTTGGGGAAGGTTTTAAGGCGAGTGAGGAGGGAAATGTAGTCTGAGGGTGTTTTGCAGGCAGACCCGTCGGCGAGGTTGGATTTTACGTTGAAGCCGCGGTAGAAGGCGGAGGTAGGGGTGAAGAAGGTAAGGAGGTAGAGGAGGGGTAAGAGGGGGAGGGGAAGGTGGAATCTCATGGTGTTTTTTTGTAGGCTTGACGGTTTTCGGTATTTGAGTTCACTTGGAAATGGAGACAGTGAGTGAGAAAGGAAACGAAAGTGCGGAGCTGTCCAAATGGGTATACCAATCGCCAAGGCGGTCAAGAAAACAAGACAAAATGCATGGCATTTATGGTGCTCAAAATTTTGACCCATTCAAATTCCCATGCTGCATAAGCTGAGCTGATGGATCATCTCAAGACGGCTGAACTGTGGGCTGTCAAAACCCCTGTCTGTTCTACATCCGAGTTGGGACGAGTAAATAGAGCCAAGAAGCGAGACGAGGTCTGATCTACAGCGCGGGACGGGGGCATGGCCGATCCCTGAAAGAGAAAAATACAAGAGCAAAACCCTTGCGAAAATGATAGCATGGATTGATGAATATCAGTTTGGCAAACTACAGCACCTGGTTCTCTTCGAACAGGGCTGAGCTGACTGGCAATTGTTGCTATTGCAAAAACGTCAGATTCTAGTCACGCACAAAAGACAGGATGCTACTACTTATCTTAAAACGAGACGGGGATGCTTTGGATAATGTACAATAGACTCAAATGAAATGAAGTATGAAAACGTCGCCAGTTGAATCATGCTCTGGTGAGTAAAACGGTGCATTATGTGAGAGGTTTGCAATCGTACTGCTAAGCGAGGCTTGCGCACCCTTTCGAGAGAAGTCGAGATCCCATTCATAAGTAAGTCTCCTTCAATTGACGGTGTAGAGTAGGCTATTTCAGTCATTTGCCTTTTCCAAGACACTCGCTGTTCCTCAAACCCGAACTTGGTAATTTTGAAAATCGGAAGGGTATAAGAAAAGAACTGGTAATTACTCCTAGACGAAGATAAGCTTAATTGAACATAATTACATGGCAGTGAATGTCTCTACTGTTGTAATAGCGGTTTGCGACTTTCAGGGAGAATCCATATGTTCATCGAGTCACGTGAAAGAATAAACGTGAGGTGTATTTCAGCTTGAAGTCTGCCTCATGGCTGGCTACCAAGCCCAAAGTCAGCAACCGAGAATGCCTTGCAGAATCTCATATCTACAGCCCACGCATCTCGCACCCATCACTTTTCAGACAACATCTACTCTCGCGACCAGGAACCGCACGCGACGATGTCTTTCGGCTGGTCGGCAGGCGACATCGCAAATGCCATAACCTTGATCGTCAAGCTGATCCAAGCTCTTGACGATGCCGAAGGCTCAGCGGGTGACTACCGCAAGGCTGTGAGCTTCCTCCGCGATTTGACGCAGTCTCTTGATCCGCTGGTCAATTTCCTGCCTGGGATGCTTATCCGACGTATGGCCAGAGCATCGCAAAGCAAGTCGAGCATATCAAGGAACCCGTGAAGCGGTTTCTGGAGGCGGTTCTGAAGTACGAACCTAGTCTGGGCCTTGGAGCTGCAGAAGGTCGCCATCGGAATGTCCTGCGTAAGGTGCAATGGTATCTGTTCATGAACAGGAAAGTGTTGAAGTTGCGGGATAGTATCGATTCGCATATGAGGATAATTGACTCGGAGCTGAAGCATTTGACCTTGTGGGTATTCTTGCTTGCCCGGGAATATTTTGGAGTGCACTGTGACTAATTGCTGGCAGAGATGTGGTGTATAAAATCGAACATACGCTTCCCGATAGTTTACGCGCCATTGTCCGGGAGGCTTTACCACCTGACTTGATGACTCTCCTCCGAGACCATTTGTCTACAATAGACGCGAGGATACTGAGCCAAATTGATACAGCGCAAATCGCAAGCCACGATCGGGTCCTTTCGAGCTTGGACGGGCAATATCAGAAATTGTTTGTGAATATTGATTTCCTGAAGCAGCAATTGAAAGTCACGAACATCACACAAGAACGGATCGAGCTATGTCTGCGACGAGGGGGGGATCGACAATTGGTGACAGATGAACCCCCACCTATCGATCAGACAACTAGAACAGATGGACCGTTTAACATGTTACCAAAAAGTGATAGAAGGACGGCGGGTGCTCTATCAGAAATGTGAGTCACTTCCCTGGGTGAAGAGTTTATCACTAGCTAATGTTTAAAGATACTATATGGTGCTTGTTTACATAGGTCACTTCTTGCAGAACCTTTTGTGAGTGTGATTTTCGGCTGTCAATCTGGTACTAACCCCTCAACGAACAGCCTCGCACTATCGCGGCTCATCCAGCCATCTGCTGCTCTGACATTCCAACATGATGCCCGGTATAACATATCCTTTCTTGACGCTATCGGGTGTGCTCCCAGAATCTTACCATTTGAGTTCTTTCGAAGCTTCAAGGTAGACTTCCGATCCAGTAGTGTCAGGGTAGCATATCACTTACTGTTGGGCCAGATGATGCAAGATTTCGTCGAGTGCGAGTTTTCAAACCTTCCTGGCGCCACCTGGATCAAGAAGGGCCGGTACATGGTGTCTCGACTTGCAGACCACCAGGCTCTAGACGCAGCTACCTGGGCGCGACTTATTGTTCCAGGCTCTAAGGTAGAGATGTCCATAGTTATCCGCAAGCAGCTGAAATCAGGTACAGTGGGAACGGTGGCGTACTGTCCGGAGAACAGTTGCTTGGGATCCTGGGAAATGACAGGTGAGGAGACATGGGTGACGTGGTAAGTAAACTTCTCCTGTGCCATTGACCATGAGACTTACAATGACTGTAATGATAGTCCTGACTGCCAGAAGCGTGTTTTGGTTTCTGTTCGAGGGAAGAAGACAACGTTAGGCATTGATGCGAGTCATCTTTTGCCTTCCAAAACCCAGGGGCGAGTAGCAGACAGCACTGCCCCTGGTATTCGCTCCCGACGGAGGGGTAGACCGATTTCTGATTCCGGATTAGCGAACCTGAACTACGGAATCCGAGAATTAGAAGGTTCAGATGTAGGATCTGTTTTCGACTTGGATTCTGAGTCATCTATCTACGAAGAAACCCCAGTGGATTTCCAACTCGACTGGATCTACGATCTAGCGATTCCATTCGACCATCAAAATGGAGTTGGAAGCGATCCAAACCAAGATTCTGGATCTGAATCTGAACCTGATAAAGAGGACGATATTTCCGTATTCAAAAGAATCGTCCAGCAACTTGTGCCGAAGGAGAAAGCCCCCTTTGCTGACAAGTATGCCGATTGGCGAGCTCGTGACTCCCTCGATTCCGGTTTTGACCCCTTCGATATTATGATTGAGGATGACCTCGAAGCTGCTGAAGGATTGCCCTCGTCTTCGAAGTTCTCACATCTGCTCCAAGTTCCTGTAGTTTCGAGCAGCGAATTTTTTCTCTGTAAGCCTTATGAGGCGAAGGATGTGATGACTGATAAGGCTCATGCTATCAACATGTGGTTGCTGTCAGCCTTGCGATCTAGTTCGCTACAAGTACAGATGCTCGAGAGGATCTTTCTTGCATACTATGGCAACATTGATAGATATGACCGCTGGCAGATTGATGTTCTCTCTTGCTGGTATCAGGACGTGACAAGCTCGGTGTATATGGATTATTTTGTTGGACATGACGACCTGTATACTTACCAGTAAGGGGTAGATTTGGAAAGTGGCAGGCTCCAAATAGGAACTCTGGAGCCACTACTTCAGCCTTCAGGTCTAGTGTGTACCCAATGGGTACACAAATAAAGTTTGAAATATTGGCTTTTGAGCAAAAGAGCAGAAACCACACGGATCGGAGAATGCGCTGCAAAGAGGGGCGAGATTTGATCCGAAGGGCATTAATGATTCTCACACAATTTGTTCGAACACCAACCCTTTAAACTAACGCACTCATCTCGCCTCAGGAACCCAAGTCTTCCAGACCCTCATATCCCCGACCATCTTCTGCGTCTCCCAAGCACCCTCCCTGAAATCCCCCATTCTCTCCCCATTCCTCCGAACACTCATCATCCCCACCCTGGGGACATCCCTCTTCCTTCCTACCACCCTCCCCTCCTCTACATCCTCACCCATCCCCCACAACCTCTCAAACCACGCCTCCAAATTCGCCACCAAAGTCATCGCCCTCTCGGTCTCCCCCTCAAGTCTAAACTCATACCTCCACTCCGGCTCCAGCAAACGCACCTCATGCTCGCGATAATAATACTTATCTGCCAACGCATTCCGCTCATCATCCACCACGATCGACACTTCCTTTACGGGACGACCACGTAAAGCGTAGAGTGCTTCACGGAGGTAATCCCAGGAGCCAGTCGATGAACCAGCGAAGAGTTTCTTGTTCAGAGCGAGGTTTTGGAGACCGGGGAGTTCGAAACTAGGACTTCCCATTGGAGTGGTGAGGAATGTGTTCAGGTGAGAGAGTTGGAATTCTGGGCCGAGGTAGATTGTATCCAGGGCCCAGTTTATGTGGACTGTTTTGGGGGTGTGAGGCCATGAGAGGGGAGCATTGATGTCGTCTGCTGGGTAAGGGTGGCCGGTTGGTATGAAGCTGTTGGGGTTGTTGGGGTGGTGAGTCCAGGATATGTAGCGTCTGTTTGGCTGGATCGTGGATACTGAGACGCCGATTTGGATGGGTGTGTAGAGACGGAGGCCTTCAGTTCGGGATTCATGGTTGATGCGGAGGATGAGAGGGGGATGGTGAGGTGCGATGCTGAATTTAATGGGGGTGAAGGGGGAGGTTGTTGTGTTTCCCCAGGAGCGGAGTTCAATTACTCGGCTGGGTGATAGGAGGGACCAGATTCGGAGACGGAGTTCGATGGGAAGAGAGGGGAAGAGGTGGAATGATTTATGGTAGGGAGGAGATGTGATGAGAGGTTTTTCTGGTTTGGATGGGAGTGCTGTCCAGTAGACCCGCGCGTGGGGATGAGGTTGGGGTGTGTAGAAGAGCAGTTGACCTGCTTGTTGAATGGGGATGGGTCCTGCGATGAGACCTACTATCAGGACTGGGCCCGTTGGATGTTGAGCTGCCATCGTTTCTGGAGTTTATCTCGCATAGAGAAGCTGGCTTCCAAGCAGAGAAACATATATGGATATTGCGGTTGATTGGAAGCCCCTCACTTGAAGGTGGTTGTGAAGGATTGTCAGCTCATATACCACCATTAGGTACCGACGCCCAGCTTCGGCGTGTACATGAATTGCTACCCAGCTGGTTAGGCGTAAATTGATGCCTTTTCATTGGATATACCTGCGAGGCTGCACTTGCAAGGCTTTGCCCCTTTTGAAGGATCATGAGAGTTCCCTGTTGACACAAAGCAAAATTCCAGAAACACTAGCGTGAAATGAAGATACTGTGTGAAAGATTCTCTGTCGCTCGATGGTTTCTTCTCGGGATGAATTGAAGTGACATATTAACACATTCTGTATGTTGATTCGGAGAAGAGAGCGAAGATAGGAACAGAGCTGCCGATGAGTCTTTCCGGCCACCAATTCCGCCCCCACTCTTGCTCGCCCCCGACATCACTCCGGTTTTCCTCGCCTCGCCCAAACTTCAAAACATATGTTCAGCCTCGCACGCCTCACTTCATTCACTTACAAAGCAACACCCAAACACCTCCTCCCAGCATCCAACATTACCCCATTCCTTGTATATATATACCGACACGGATACAGAAGCAGAGCATCATCAACAGGGGCAGAGATGTCTGAGAAGAAGGCAAATGGAGTAGCGATTGCGCCTGCGGGGGATAATGGTGGGCTGAGGAAATTGAAGATCTTGATGTTACATGGTGTGTTTGCCCTTTTGTCATTTGCCTTTTCGGTTTCATGTGTTTCGTATTGCCCTTTTATCAATCAATCCAGTTAGGGCAGCTGAAAGGGAAAGGGCTATCCAATCTGTAGTCCAGGGTTACTATCAAGTCGACCAGGATATATCCTCACTTCCCAGCGACCCATCCCTTCCCTCACTTCCACACCCCTCCGCCAACATTCAACAGCCAAAATACTAACCCCTCTCCCCTCTAACAGGATACACCCAATCCGGCCCCCTCTTCCACGCCAAAACCCGCGCTCTCGAAAAGCTCCTCACGAAATCCTTCCCCTCCCCTCCCAAAGCACCACACAAAGCCCTCCCCGGCACCCTGCCCTCCTACCCAGGCGGAATCCAACTAATCTACCCCACGGCTCCAATCCGACTCCACCCCGCCGACATCCCCGGCTTCGACATCACATCACTACAAGGCGACGCCTCCGAAAAAGACGAGCCCGACGCATGGGGATGGTGGAAGAAAGACAACAGCGGGGTCTATATCGGTCTCGACGACGGACTCGAGACGATACGTAAAGCGATCGAGGAAGCAGGCGGTATCGATGGGGTGATTGGGTTCTCACAAGGCGCATCAGCAGCCGCACTCGTCGCCTCGCTACTAGAAACCGGGCGCGAATCCTCCTTCTCAACATACGCTGCTAACAACACCTCTTCATACACCTACACATACCCCGCATCGTGGAATGCGTTAAAAGAAACCTTGCCGCAACACCCTCTCAAATTCGCGGTTTCGTACTCGGGATTCTACGCCCCTGACGCGGCGTACACGCCATTCTATCTGCCGAAGATCAAGACGCGGTTCTTGCATGTCATTGGGAGTTTGGATAGTGTGGTTGAGGAGGAGAGGAGTCAGGGGTTGGTGGAGAGGTGTGAGGATGCTATGAAGGTTGTGCACCCCGGAGGACATTTTGTTCCTGTTGGGAAGGAGTATGCTGGTGTGCTTGTGGGGTTTTTGAGGGATGTTTTGGGGAGGGAGGGGAAGGAGGAGAAGGAGGAGAGTGTGGAGGACATGGATATGCCGTTTTGAAGTTGGGATACTGGTGGGGCAGATAGGTGGGATGGGGAGGTGAATTGGTCTTTTTGTTGGTAGGATTTTGTGCTTGCTTGGGCTTATTGGCATAGCGCGGTGTTTATAGAGGATACAAGGAACTGCGAATAGAATAGAATAGACAGAGATGGGATACTAAGACTTGGGCCAGACAGGGCGGAAAGAGAGAGATAGAAGGGGATAGAGAGAGCCAGGATATAGAAGATAGATGTCATAAAGGCGTCTCAGATATGCATTGCATTCGATACCTAGAATCTAGACTAGTATACAGCGGTATCATTTTGTCCCTCCACTCGTCACAGCAACACATTCCCACTAGCACCACCCGCACCATCTAATGCGCCTTACCAGTCTTCCCAGACTTAGGAGCCTTAGTAGGTTGAATCCTAGCCATCATCTCCTCCTTGGTGATCAAATGGTCAATACGTTCCAAATGACCCAACAAGCTCTTCATATTAGCACTCCACTCATTCAGCACATCATCCGCATCCCTCGGCTTCGCGAAATTGACAATCCGGGCTGGACGATCGATCTTCGCATACACCGTCTTAGCAGTGACCAGCTCGCTGATGTATTTCTCCGTCTCGTCTTCGGTGAGATCAAGCAGTTGGGTGAGGCGAGGCATCTGAATACGGGTGTAGTATTTTGCGACGACGCGGACGTTGTGTTCGATGACGCGCTTGCGAAGGTCCTCCCAGCGTTGGTGGGCTTTCTTGTCGGAGGATTGGCCGGAGGCGGCATCGAAGACATCGGTGCCGCAGAGATGGGGGCCAAAGAGCTTCGATACTTCAGGCCAGCGCATGAGTTCGTGAACGGTGAAGAGTTTGAGGAGTTGGGCTTCGAGGGGGACTTGGCTGTTGCGGGTGTCTCTGACGACGCGGTGGAGGAGGTCGGATTGTTCGTTGTCGTAGGGGGCAAGAATAACGTAGTAGATGATTCGTTGGAGAACCTGGAATGTTAGCTTTCATCTATCAAAAGCGCGAGAAACATACTGGTTGAAGCTTCGTAGGGTCGTCCTCAACTGCCTCGGTATCCAGAACCTGTCTGTAATGCTTGCAAGCATCCAGGTACTTGTCATCATGCTTTGCCAGGGTGATCTGCTGCTCATAGTATCGCAACTTCAAATCCGTGACATCGTCCTCCACTGGCTCCGGAATATCCTCTCCCTTGTCTCTCTTCTTCTCGCGCTCCTTCTTCTCCTTGGCCAACTGCTCCTCACTCTTCTTCGGCTTTCTCGACAGGTACTTCGTGCTGATCTTTCGGCTCAATATCCCAGCTTGTGTCCAGTCATCGTTCTCTATGCAGAGCGCAACCTGTGCCAGGATGAACTCCGTCTTCTCTCTTCGCTCCATGGAACCAAACGTCTCGACTTGAAGCTCGCAGAGGATATCCGCTGCAGCCTTCAGATCTCCCTGTTCCTTCTTCATATCCGACAGAACCTTGGTAACACGAGCCCGCTCAACTTCGACGAAGATCTTGCCCTCAGTGACAGTTCGCAGGGTCTCAATGACCGATAGCTTCGTCTCGCTGTCAGGTGCTGAATCCAAGAACTCCATAACCACCTGCACCATCTTAGTGATGGCTTGTTTAAGCTGGCCATGCTTCTTGGAAAGCAGCAGGACTTGTTCATTTAGCAGACTCCAATCTCCCGAATCCTTGCTGATTGTGACTATTGCGACGAGGATTCGAGATGTGGATGCGAGATCTGATGCCTTTGGGGTGTTAGCTGTGAAGGGCGCGAATTATTAACTTGGCTGACCTGTCTTGTTTGCTTCTCCAATGCTGTAAGTTTCTCGATTGCACCTTGCACATTTGTCTGCAGATAAATGTCAGCCTTACTTGGTCCATCTTCACAATGTGCGGCGTACTTGGGCGAGCTTCTCAGCTTCAGGAAGCTGTTTGTCAACTTCCGACGTGAAGTCCTTGTCGGGCTTTCTGATGACACCGTCCGACATGATGGCGGTTGTATGTAGATTTGATATGGAATGGAGGGTCAACTCGGTAGAGAATTGAAGTCGAGATGTAGCGAGTTATGGCGTTGAGAAAGAAGGAGTGTTTGGATGAGGCTGGATTTGAAGTTCGTTGCCGCGTCAAGTTGTCAACCTGAGAGCTGAGGTGGATTAAAGTTGTTCCGCCCGCTCTCTCTAGCCTCGCCTCACACCTCTTGATGCTTCGCTTCCGTTTGAATTCTTTCTGCACACAACTTCAACTTCAAGTATATGACAGAGCTATATTGTGCATACCTTGCTCTTCTATTTATCCTTTGCTGACTATGCTCTCCCTGTAAACTTGAACGAGGAGCAGCCGAACAAGCGTTCTCTTCGGTCATTTTATGGAATGTGAACTTTCATACATGCCACAATTCTCTTCTTAGACAAACTTATCATATTAAGTCTACCTTGGAGTAAGTTGAGCTTTTATATATATCTTTATGAGGTTGTGGCCTCAAGTTTGACTTTCATGCACTCACGTATTTCGCTTGGTGTCGACATTACGGCTCGTGCTCTCTAGCCCTTCTAACTTCACAGATTCTCAGTTAAGACTTTGCTATTGCCATGCTGCCTTTGAAAGAAAACGAGATACGTCTTCTCGTGTTCAACGCCGATAGTAGTACTGCTGCGGACTATTCCCTCATCCATGTCTCACTTGATCATCCACCGAAATTCTATGCTCTATCTTACGCTTGGGCAGACGAGAGTCTCTTTCCCAGCTCCGAAACACCGACGAGGCATCATATCCGACTCGACGGAAATGATACACTCGTCGGTCCAAACTTATCGGCTGCATTGGAAGCCTGGCGAACAAATGAGTATAGCTGCATCCCACCCTGGGTAGACTTCTTATGTATTGATCAGTTGAATATTTCCGAGAGAAATCACCAGGTCCTCCGAATGTACTCAATCTACGACAAAGCTGCTATGGTTACTGTATGGCTTGGACCAGATACACATGATAGTGGTTTGGCTTTTGACTTCATGCGAACCTTTGCCAGGGAAGCGGAGGATGTCCAATGGATTCGCCGTACTATTCTTGAGCACACATACTCAAGAGAATGGCATGCTGTGGATCATCTTTTACACCGTAACTGGTGGAGGCGTGTATGGATTATTCAAGAAATGGTAGCGGCTACGGAAATCGACTTCGTCTGCGGAGGACAGACTGTTCAAAGAAACATTGTGTTGGAATTCTTCAGCTCCCTTATCTCGCGGGATGCAACATACCGAAGACTGCTTTTGCGTGAGGAAGGGATTTTACTTTCTGGAGATGCTATCACCCTTGCAAACATATATCTAAGATCAAATGCATGGGAGAAGCGGAACCTGTTGCAAACTATTTACACTACCGGAAGGTCTTCGGCGACGGATAATCGAGATAAGGTCTATGGTGTGCTTGGACTTGCTTACGACGCGGGGAAGCTGATCGGAACCCCCAATTACTCCCTCTCTATCGAGGAAGTGTACAAACGATTTGCCGTGTCATGGGTCCGCGAATACGCAACATTAGAATTCCTAAGCTTATCTGGTCTTCCTGTCTTTCCACGCTCACCAAGTCTTTGCCTCCCCACTTGGACGCCGGACTTCAATCATCGCAAGATATCGTCACTGAATTCTAAAATTAGGCCTGCAACTCCGACCAATGCAGCTCAAGACTATAAGGCTGATGCAACATTTTCAAACGATCTCGAGACTTTAACGGCTCGAGGTATCTGTTTCGATATCATCGACGGCGTAGGTTATTCGACGTGGGGGGCAGAGAATGGGCTGGCGAACTACCAAATGCAACAGAGTAAATCTCAAGCGATGGCTTACACATCAGCAGTCGATACGATCGAAGCCCTGAGTCGAACACTTATCGGGGACTCCATAATCAAACGCAAGCCATACACAGGCCAGGATACTCTCTCGGCTTTCATGCGGTGCTACCAAGCCTGCATCAAAAACAAAGGAGGCGACTCAGCTGATATCAAGGACAACAGTGCCACCAACTTCGGTACATGGTATGAACACCATCGAGATTTTAATATTGGAGGGAATAGTCTCCATGACTGGGTGACATCTGTATCATCCGAATGTCATTTTTCAGACGAAGTGGAAACGACGGAGGAGCGATATATCCACAAGCTAGCTATTTCTCATGGCCCGAACAGACGGCTGCTCACAACCTCCAAAGGATATTTCGGTCTGGGAGTCAACACTTGTATGCCTGGCGATCTTGTCTGTGTCCTATACGGATGCAGTACGCCTGTTTTGCTGAGAAGGGTGGAAGACCATTACACGTTTCTTGGCGAAGCGTATCTGCATGGGATAATGAATGGCGAGGCCATAGGAAGCCTGCAGAGGGGCGAGTTGAATGAAAAGAGCTTCATCATTCGGTAGTTGGTTGTTATCGAGAATGGTCTGCTAAGCAACTGGTCTCGGAGATGTTGGCGGATTTGACCACTGATAGCCTCGTCTTCGGGTCGCCCGTATTTGCCATGAAGTGCGAAAGCAGGCAGCTTTAGAAATCGATGATTCACAAGATCGGTAGTCAAAATCCCAACAAGATTCAATACCTCGGCCCTCGAGTTCTCCACAACTCAACTACTCTCAGCGCCGGCAGATTGTCTCTGCTATACCATGCGTCGTGAGCAGGCTTGCGACACTGTTGCCCAACCCAACCCTGCGGTTGTGGCGTCCACGTGAAAGGTGCCATACAAATAATGCAATGCAGATGCAGATGCACTGCATGACTCCCGCTGGATTCCCGCCCCTTTGCCCTTGCAGAGTGCAGAGTGCAGCACAGGTTGCGGAAAATAGACTGCCGTTCAAAGGGGCGAAGTCACGAAGTCACGAAGTCATTCAGCTGCATTTGTCCCACTCGCTTAGCCAAAGGGGGATAGTAATGCCGAGCCACACTATTCCAAGGTTGACGATAGTTGATGGGGTAGACGGCATCTTTGAGCAATGTCCACCAATGGGCACTGAAAATAGATATAAGATTAATCGCCCCGGACGTTCTTCCCGATACAGATTAAGTTCATCCATAGGGCAGCCGCCGACTGCCGGATCAGCAGTTTGGTATCGGAGCATGCTAAACAACACTACCCCGCTGTCAGAAGTGTTCCCGATACTATCTTGATGTTAACGGGCTCTTGGAATCTTCAGGGAACCGGCGCCGGACGACTTCCTGTCAGCAGTTAGGCTGCCCCTCCTTCTCCCGTCCCATCAGAGACACTACTTCAAGACATGCCGATTGCGTGCACTCCTGAGGTCGATCACTGGCTCTCTGGGCAAGATATCAATCACAAATCTGAGTCAAGTTACCCCTATTGCATCCTTCAAATGTGAATTTCCCTATGAACGTGTGGCCCGTGAACCTAATTTGAGATTTGCTAATCAAGGATTTCCACGCGATCGAACCTATGAGATCACTTGTTGACCCTCCAAAACAGCTGAAGGATTTTCACGCCGAGATCTGCGAACCCAGGCCTTGGGATATAATTATAAGCATCAAATGATGGCCCACCACGATGCACACACTCCCGAGCACCCGGCATTGAAAAGGGTAGGGGCCTCAAAGAGACCGAGGCTGATAAGCTTACTTGAACATCAGTCCTTCCAGCTGTCTTTCTAATCCATTGCCAGATTTCTACAAACTGTTTCTTATTTGTGTTCAACATATAATTCACAACTTCAATTATGCCGGGACCAGAGCGAAGCTTAGGCTGTTATCGATGTCGGTCCATGAAGTTGAAGGTAAGCTACAGACACGTTCTTAGTTCTGGTGATTCCTTCACTGTTACAATGCTAATGGCCAAAAAGTGCGACCAACAGCATCCAGAATGCAAACGGTGTCAAAGGGTGAAAGTCACATGCCCGGGATACAGGCACGAAAATAGTCTCATATTTGTTGATGTCAGCAATAAAATACGAGAACGAGGATCATCACAACGGCCGAGGCATTCAAGAAAACCCACCACCGAAAATGCCGCAGGACCTCTCGACAATCCAAGAAGATCGAGGAATTCAAGCTCTGCATCGGCTTCGCCACCCCTCACTACTTCCCTTCTTCGGACGGATTGGAATCAACACGCTTTATGTCGTTTCATGTCCGAGTTTACAGTGGGCACTGATAATCTGAAAGCGAACCCTGGATTTCTGCACAACCTTCCACAGCTCTATGGAGAAGCGAGGGGTCGGGATCCATTGGTGGACAATGCTGTCATGGCTGTTTCTCTAGCACATCACAGCAACCAGTCTGGATCGTATGATGCAGCACTGCAGGCAAGGAAGCTTTATGGTGTTTCCATTTCTCTTTTGAACAACGAGTTATCCGAGGGAAATTTGCAAAGCGAGACAACTCTGATTGCAGTTCTGTTCCTCAACTATTATCAGGTATGTGGAATCCTCCCCGCATTGGAACAAAGACTGAGATCATATAGGTATTCAGCGACGAGCATCCTACATCAGATGTGGTAAGTTAAAAATGAATTCCTAGGACACCTCAGAAACCTACTTCTAGTGCTAACTTCCGGTGACCAGTGCAGCATGCATTCCGATGCCCTCACCATGCTCCTTCGTACTCGTGGGACTTCTTCCCAGTTTTTGGACCCAAAAGTAGGCGGTATCACTAGAGCCGCTGTCTACGTAGCAGTGAGTCGAGAAGCAAATGATGAGAAAACAACCTGACCAGGTATTTAGATATATCGCAATTTAACCAGGAGAATATTACCAGGACCAGAAGTGGCGCTCTTCGAAAAATCGCTCGAGTCCTACAGAGAAACCACTTGGGCTGACACAACCATCGCACTAGCAAGCATCACTCGACTTCTTTGTAGATGTGACAAATTGCTTGAAAAGAAACCGTCTGAAGGACGAGCAAGCCTTGCTCTAATGGAGCTCATATCGAGATTCAAAGAAGAAGACAAGAAATATCCCGACTGGTACGGCTCCGTCGCCTTGGATCCAGACAGGCTGGAAACGAGCTTTTTCGAAATAGTGTGGGTCAACAGTAGGCGAGCAGCACGTATCACCCTTCTTCAAAGCCTGGTTGACCTCACCCTCCGCACACACATGCACAGCGACTTACAGCATCGGCTCAAAGAAATGAGCCGACTGAGACATATGGCTGAAGAAAACATCCTAGTGATGGCCGACGAGATCTCGATTAATACTTCGGCCTTGCTGGCCGAGTTCGAATCCAGAAGGGCGAAGGCGAACCGTGATGGGGAACCTCTTGGATGTGTAGCTATTGCGTATTTTCTGAGTTTGGCGCCGTTGGGAATTGCGATTGGCGTGAAGACGTTGAGTGAGGAGCGGAGGATATGCATTGCGGGGCAGTTGGCTATTGTGAGTAGTAGGATTGGTCTTAGAAGGCCATTGAGAGAACAGTGGCGTAGATGAACACATGGTGTCATATTCATGCGGGTCCAACATTTTTGTGGTTGATGCTCTGGCTTCGGCGGGGAGCAAAGAATCGCTAGACCATGAACAATGGGCCTTGGATGTTAGAATTCTTGTTTCATTGTCATGAACGAGCTGACAAAATAGCTCTGTACAAGTCTTCTGAGTGTTTTTTTAGATGATACAATGGCCTTGACAGCCAGCGTCATTGTTACATTCATTGGGACCATGGAACAGTGTCCTGAACAGTGGCCTGGGGTCATTTTCCCTTCCTGAAATTTCCTATAAAGATGCGATAAATCTACTAAAATAAAATATCATCACCACCACACATCCTCATTCTACAGACTCATCCCTCACAATGTCTTATTGTGCCTTGATCACCACTCATTATTCCATGTGCGCGCACATCAAAAATCTTGTCGAGCATGCAAATGGTTGTGTCCACGATTCGGTTTCTGATCCCCGAAACGAACACTGTCAAAATGAGGTCATCTACCTTGACTCAGCATGCGAGATGTGCACCGAGATCAGAGCGGCTCAAGCTCAGGCTCAGTCTCAAGGCTCCAAGAAAAAGTCATAGAGGGTTGATTGTATTAACAAGAGCTTTTCAGCAGGTGGAAGATCTCGATAGTGGTGATCCCCACCATACTGACGACCCCTGCACACTTTCAAGTCTATCCTAGCATAGCTCGCTGATGTGTTCAGTCACCCAGAGCAATCGGAAATTATTTTACCTCAATAAACACCTCAAAAATACTTTTTCGAAAACGTAGATGTGATGTGAAAACAGCAGTATAATGCAAAAGGCAAAGAAATTAACCGTAGTAAGATGCTAAGAACGAACAACACCCTAACATGTATATGACGTGAAAAGATTGAATGGTATCGTGGCATATGTGAAAAGGATATTTCAACAGAGAAGGCTCCGAGTAGGACGATGGATGTAGCGGTGTTGTCGAGAAAATTACGAATTGTTCTTGATAACAAAATATATTTGTTCATGAGCCAACTATCCTGCCATGTGGCATGCCTCTCTCTCTATTGAAAACGTCTCCCTTAATTCACATGGGAATTGTCATGCCGTATCATCTTGTAAGACACAGATCGAAGGCGCTATTCCAGGTCCATGCTTCCCATCACACATCCAGTTACAGTTCGTCCCGAGTTTGCCAATATTCCCTCCCACCAGACAAGCTTCAAGCTTTGTATGCTTCTACCTCAATCTCGATCGCCATTCCCGGGAAGGCAAGCTTCTTCACTCCAATGCAAGTCCAAACCGGCTTATGATCCGGCATACGAGCCTTGAAATTATCGACCGTCATTTGCAGCGTCGCATCCAAATCGGCATGATACGAGCGCACCGAAAAAACATCCTCCCACCCTCTCAGACCAGCAGCCCGAAGAACTTTCTCGACATTTTCGAAAGCGCGATCCACTTGCCCCTTGATATCATCACCGTCGAGATTCAGACTTCCATCAAACGTCCAGCCGCCTTGACCGGAGACTTTGACGATGTTGCCGATGGTTACGGATTGGGAGTAGTGGAAGAGAGGACCGCAGGTTTCGCCGTAGCCTTCGTCGTTGTGGTATTGGAGTGACGACATCTCAGATGAATGGCAAGAGGTCTATTGTAGTATTTGAGGCAGACTCCCAAACCTGGAGAGTATTTCGAGTAGTTTGATATCTGGAAGTTGGAGGGGAGATCGTGGATGTGAGTGTTTTTCAGACTTGAGTGGGAAGTGCATATTTATACATGCCCGGTAATCTTGGACTGTTCCAGTGACTCGTCATCTCTACGCCATGAAATATTCCAATTGAAGGTTTGAGACTCAGAAGCTATATTTCTTGTGGGGCTCCGCTTCTTGATGTTTGATTTTCGGTTCGGAATACGTAAGCGAGAGCCTGGGCAGTTACAGAGCTCCTGGGCAGCAGAGTATTCATAAAGACAATGATAAAAATAGATCAATAGATGTACTCAATCAATTTCAGCGCAGTTAAGATGATGAACAGTTCACTGAGAAAGAAACACAAGATATGTCAACAACTTAAGCGAAACGTCACGAGGGGGGGGGGGGGGGGGGTTCACATGACTACGGCCAGTGGCTATTGGAAGATCAGCTCTGCCACAGTTTAATAAATCGCTTCAATAAAATCACATTCTGGATGCCCTAAGATCCAGTCTATCAGTGTTGCGAGGCCAGTGAAATAAAATCATCGAATCACGTGGCGTCGGTGCCAATGCCTCGGCTAAAAACAGTTCGGGTATTACATTCATCTACCTTATCTCCTGACAGTAATCTGACCAGAGTAAGACAATGATCATCTTCGAGCAAATCTTCTAGATCCTTTTGGATATCAACTTCACGATCTTGTGAGATGCCAGCGTGCTGAATAACTTGAGATTGGATGACACGAATATCCTCCGCAATGTCGCCACAGCCCCGCAAAGCATCGAGCTCAAATGAAGGCTTCTTTCAACCCATCCCGGTCATCAAGAACCAATTCTATGACGATCCGGTATTTCAAAGAGTGCTGAAATGTAAGTTAACCTGAGCAGTAAATTGTTCTGGCTGACTTCGCTGCAAGTCTTCCTCCCGCAACCTATCCTGGACTCCGTGACACCCGAGCTCTCAGCTTTCGGCCAAGAAGTATTGTCAAAGCAGATTCTCGACTGGGTGACGGATGCGGAAAGGAATGTTCCGTACCTAAAGGGCGGGGGAAGAGACGCTTTTGGTAAGAGAACCAGTGAGTTGGTTGTGACCGAGGGATGGAAAAGATTGCAGGATTTTGGCATTCAGAATGGGTACGTGACATATCATCGACGATGTGATATACAGACACTGACTCTCTTTTCAGCATCGTGGCTGCAGGGTATGAAGCAAGGTTTGGAGAACATACGAGAGTTGTTCAATTCATGAAGTAAGTCTTGCTTTGTCTTCTCTTGTGTTGGAGTACACATACTGACCGTGTCAGAACACATCTTTGGACGGGGTCAAATGCAAATGTTGCCTGCCCAAGTGCCATGACCGATGGAGCAGCGAGATTATTGAGTCTTCATCTGTCGTCTAAAAATCTAGATTCGTCTACTCGTGCCGTTTTCCAGAACGCATACGACCGATTGACATCTCGAAGCACCACCCATGCTTGGACGAGTGGACAGTGGATGACCGAAAGAAGTGGAGGGAGTGATGTTTCTGGTACTGAGACAATAGCTACTCTCTTGCCGTCACTCTCTGACACTCTGGGACCTTGGAGCATCGATGGCTTTAAATGGTTTTCCTCAGCCACCGATTCCTCCATGTCAATACTTCTGGCTCAGACCTCCAAGGGGCTGAGCACATTCTTCGCACCCATGCGAAGGCCACTTTCAGGCGCCTCTGTACCATCTGGGAATCAAGATACCGAACTCAACGGCATTTTCATCCAACGACTGAAGAACAAATTCGGCACTAAGAGCTTACCGACTGCCGAACTGGAGCTTTCAGGAACACGGGCATATCTGATCGGGGAAGAAGGAAGAGGAATCCAAGAAATCAGCACCATTCTCGACATCACTCGACTCTACTCTGCTGTAAGTGCTGTGGGATATGTTGGTCGTGGCCTCGCCATAGCTAGATCTTTTGCCCAAGTGCGCGAGGTGGGAGCTGGACGAGGCAAGAGAGTGATGCTCGGAGATTCGTCTCTGCATATGAGTACGTTGGCAAGAATCACTGGGGAGTACAAATCGATGATGCTGTTCACCTTCTTCGTTGCCAGTCTCATGGGTGTTAATGAGCATGGAAGTACTAAGGACTCGGAATCGATTCGACTTTGTCCCGGACGAACTGCTGATACTCCGCATCTGATGAGAATTCTGACGCCCGTCCTCAAAGCTTCAGTATGCAAGATATCAATTCATGCTCTACAGGAATGCATGGAAGCACTTGGAGGTGTCGGGTATCTGGACAACAGCGAGAACGAGTCTATCAACATTGCGAGATTGTATCGCGACTGCTGCGTGGTGAGTATTTGGGAAGGAACCACTGATGTTCTGTCGAGCGACACATTGAGGGTTCTGAAAGGCAAAAGTGGGGAAGATGTATTGGATGCCCTAGATCGATGGATCACTAAGTCCTTGAAAGATTCGGCGTTAAAGAATCCTGTCCACGAAACGGCAATTGTAGCTTCTTGGTCCAGGCTACGGGAGTCTATCTCTACATGCAGCTCGGAAGATCTACTCTCAAAGGCACGGGACCTCACTTTTGATATCGCAAACATTGTCATGGCGACGCTGCTACTCGTTGAGGCTGGGACAGACACCGACCCTTCTGTTACGGAGATCTGCACAAGATTCTTCACAGACAAGCGTATTGCACTTCCAGAAGGATCCCGGAAAGTGCGACTTTCAGCGAGTTCGACGTTGAAAATCAACCGCGACATTGTTTATGGTAATGAGGGCAAACTTGAGACTTCTAAACTGTGATTAGGAAGGGGGCCAAATATCAGAATCAGACTCAAAGTCTCTTGAATGAAATTGCATTTCAAAAATTGGTTCAGTACACAAGAGCAAATATATCAATAGTGCCCACTCCACGGATTTTGAGTCAATGGTGCAGCTGCAAATATATCAATAATGCCCACTCCACGGATTTTGAGTCGCTGGTGCAGCTGCACCATTGATGTCAGCCTTGACGAAGATATGCAGCAACTCCGAAGCCAGCAGAACAATAGGCGTATCCAACAACGTCGATGCATCCTTCCCCAATGCTGCCTTTATGAAATCACCCAGAGTCTTCGAGTCCATCTTGATCGCCGTTCCTTCTGGTCCCCATCGATACGGGTAGGCAACCCATGCTGGAATGGAATAAGCATCAGGCGTCCCATCCAGCCACTTCGCGGCCACAACTTGATATCTCTTGGAGCACTCCAGTCTCTTCCCACCATCCGCAGTGGAGTTCAGAAGGTTGAACTCCAACCCCGCAGGAATACCCAGGACCTTCCGATGCTCAGTGAAATTCGGCCCTGCAGTAGGGAAATTTGCATGTCCATTTAGCGACGAGTAGACGACCGGGTGTGTTCCATCCTCCATCTGGAATTGCTTTGCCACTGCCGCTTTGTCATAAAAAATATTCTTGCCGTGCGCCGAGAGGATTACTCCGTTCATCTCTTTGGTGGCATTGTCCACTCTCACAGCAGCGTACTCCCAATCCCCGACATGTTCGCCGAGTGGGGCGAGATTGATATCTCCCTGATTCTTGACCTGATTGAAGATCAAGCTGCTGAACCTCGCCGTCCCGTGACCATTATACGCACTGAAATACCAGAACTGGATATCGGTATATGTCATTCCCGAAGTCCAGAATGCATTGATGTAAGTTTTGGCAGTTTCAAAGTTGCCGGACTTGACGGTGTCTTCGATGTTGAAGTAGTAGCGTTTGTCTTCTTTGGGTGGGCCAGGGAGTTGAGCTTCTGTGGGATGGACGATGTTGGATGTCGGTGCCTTGCTGTCAACCAAGGTGCAGTGGGAGAGAAACCACTCGATCGAGCACTGATCATATTTTTCATCAGGGTGTATCTTGAGAACTGGACCATACTTGGCTATGGCAGTCTCGAGCTCTGATCTAGTCAAAGGCTGAGTAGCCATTTTGGCTGGAGTCTGGTCTGGAATCGCCTCGACGGGATCAGGTTTTGGGGAATTCGACTTTTTCGAAAAACCACAACCCATTTGAAAGACTAGCAGAATTGAATCCACAGACGAAAAAAAATCATAACTGACGAGGAGAACTATATAGCTAAGCTTGAGCAGAACAGCCTTGTGAGGTAGTAGTCACACACCAAGGGAACGATGTGTGAGGCAAGCGTGATGTTCAGCTGACTGCCGAAGGCTTGCACGAGTTGCCGGCTCGCATCGCTATTCGCGGGCAGTCGTACAGGTCTGAGACAGGGACCAACACACCCAAATTATTGCCGGGTGGCTGGCTGTATCGGCTGGCTCCCGTATGGCAGTGATCATGCTTGGGCTTTCAGCTCCATAACTTGGCTGCAGCTCGCCTAAGAGAAGTGGTTGAGCTTTCAGCTTGCGCCTCACGAGCTTCTTTGACAGAGAACACAGAGGAAAGAAGGAAGTTGGGAATCTTGTGGTTCCAGGACTGACGGTGACTGCCAATATGCCTCTTGTATGCTACTGAATTCCGAGATTAACCTAGTAAAAATTCTAAGCAATTCGAGCTCAAGCGTGATCAAAATAAAAACACCTTCTGTGCAGTAGTGAGAAATTGCCTAGCAGTCTGATGCCACAGCCTCAATGAATCGATCCCATCCTTCACCGAACTTTTCATACCACCCCCTCTTACTTTCTGAAACGTAGATGTACTTTGCTCTTCTTTTCAACTCTCGCACGAGGTCTGGGACATCTGACTTCGGTACGGACAAGACCATGTAGCTGCATCTATCCCTGTCATATCGAAGCAAGTTCGTGAGGCGCTGCTGCACCTCTGGATCTTTGAAGTGTTTGTATTCGGTCTCGAATACTGTTGTGAGATCTGGGCCTGGGTTTGCATATTCGGTATCTGGAACGGTCCCTGGATTGTGGATAGTCTGTAGGAACATGAATAAGCTGCTTGACAGGAAGCCGGGAACAAATGTCCCAAAGACGAGAAAACTCACCAGCCTCCAACCCCCCAGACCATCAGCGTTCTTGACTCTTTCATCCGCAGCATCCATAAACACCTTTCTCTTCTCCTTGAACTGATTGGGCGACTCATCAAAGAAGATCCCTTTCATCGCGAACTCTCCATTTCCGTGCTTGCCCCACGCTGCGTACTTGTCGATATCCAGACACACCTTCTCCAGATCACGTTTGCACCAGTCTACCCGAACGTACCCGACGAGGTAAACATTGGGATATTGGTTCAGTCTGACAATTTCCCGAGAGTAGTCTTCATCCGGAAGAGCGGTCTTGCCGGGACCGCTGTTCGGGTTGATGATGATGGTGAAGTCAAGGGTGGGATGGGATTCGATGCTATGTGAGAGGTATTAACACGACTTGCTCAAATTTTGAAATCGCGAAGGGGTGTTAGATCTTACGCTGAGTAGAGGGGGTCCCATGCCTTAGGAAGCGGGTATATGTATAAGGGAAGCAAGACTGAAGATTTGAGGCCAGACATGGTTGTGCACGAAAAGCGGTAACTGGAACTGAGCTGATACAGAGCTGGAGTGGAGAAGTGGTGCGAGATTTGATGTAGATGAGATTTTGTTTGTGTTTGCCGCAAAGTCTTCAAGAGGGGATGAAAGGGAGGTGTCACTGGGGTGCGAGTGATTTCGCCCTCATTAGCGCGATGACTGCGATTTACCGACATTCCGGCTTGGAAGCTTGAGGGCAAGTGTCTAGACCTACTAACATGCAACGTAACCAGTTTGAAAAGGCCAAACGATACTCCTTCGATTAGTCTCGAGGCACTTCTTTTTAGCTAAAGATAACCATGATTTGTTCTTGGGAGTAGGGTTGCAGTTCATACTCGAACACCACGTGACACATTACCCCACAAAGTACTTTAGTACCTAGATAACCCGTCCCCTTTTCCCTTAGTAAACAAAGGCATGGGGGGGGGGGGGGGGAAATTGTTGCATTTATAGATCCTCTTAAACTTCAGATTGCTACGTCGTTGGTTTGATGTGCCCACGATAAGTGACAAGAATCTTGCCGCTTCAGAAACATTCTCTTCAAAAATACTGCTTTCCATTGGCAAAACGAATGTGATTGCCCTAAAGGCTACAGATGTACACAATTGAGAAAAAGATAAAGCGGAAAAGACAAATAAGAATGTGTCAAGACTGACCGTCCACCATGCATCATCAGATCCATCTATGAAACTTTTCCCATATAAGCGCCTGCCCCCTTGCAGAATCCATTCCATTCATTTCCTCCAATGTGGCGGCCAGCTGAGGCGCAAGTTTTGAACCCATTTTTTTCGTTGGTGAACTGTGTTCCACTTAGAATTCACTGCAATAGAAAAACGGTAGATGGGAAAGGGTAGCTTACTACCACGCAATCAGGGCAGCTGTCTTGCTGTAGACCGGTTCCTCTGTTGTATGACCTGTACTAGAAGTGTGTTAGTATGTGATCCGATACCTCAGAGTAACTTCGTTTCAAAGGGGGGATATTTCTCCCCGATCCATGTAGGGGATGGAAATGAAGGAAAGAAGAGCGGCAAATCGAAAAAGACTCACAAAATCACAGGCCTTCTGAGTTGCGTCGTTATTCTGGAATAATTAGTATGCGCACAGGACGTCGAAGGACACAATAGTAGGGACTGACTTCCGTAACTTTATCGCCCTCCTTGAACCCAACGGCCTTGTCAACATCAGCACACCATGTTGAAACATGTAAGTTTCTGTTTGTAAGTGCCGGGCTTGCCGCGATGCTATCGTCGTGTTAATTGAAGACGTCCAGGGAGTTTTCAAGTTTCGTACCCCGAAGCAGCGGCTAGAGTAAGAGCGATGATGTGGAACTGCATTTTGAAGTGACCGATTTGGTCCGAATGAGACTGAGATGCTAGATAGGTAGGTAAAGAGTGCTTGAAGAGTAGAAAGAGATAATGATTGAAGGTGATGAGGAGTGCTGTGTAATATTCTCGATCTTCGCATAATGGAATATCTATCATGCTTCCGATTTTATTAAGGAGAAAAACATCTCATCTCGTATTTCAATTTCACAATACTAATCTAGAGATTTTGAGAGTGACGGTCGTGACTCGGGATAATGCACAGCTATACCGTACCGAGTAATGCACAAACTGACGCTCGACATATAATACCTTTATTCAGTGATAATTGGGCTATCTACTACTAGAGAAAGTGGATTTATTGGTTCGTTGGATATTATTATAATATAAATGATCTATTTTTAGTCTATTGGATCAGGTGAGTACTCAAGAACATAAAACTAAAGAAGTATGAAAAAGCTTAAAAGATTGGCACTTGACAAATATAACCTGTCGTCCTATTGCCACATAAGTCAGACTCAATACCTTTTTTTTTTTTGGGTGCTGGTTCTGTTTTAGTGTTCAGGAAGTTGGAATCTCGATCGAGCGAAGATTGGGGTAGTCAACACCCACTATTATTATTTCCCCTCAAGTATAGTCGACCACGAGTCGTCAACATCGGATAACGTTATTAATGTCACCGTTTTTACGCGGAAAAACATATTTCTCGCTCAAGGATCTGAACTGTAGAACGAGAACCCAGATGTCTCAGGAACCGAAATCATTGGCTATACGACAAGACGACTCGGAAGGGCCAGGGGCGAGACTTGGGATTGTCCCAGCAGCCTAAGACTGATTCGAACAAGTTGTACTCGGGGTGAATTTTGCAACTAATGCCCAAAGGGGCGACTGAGTTCAGCTTGTTCATCCAAATTGGTTGTCTGGCTTGGTAGTCGAACACAACTTTTTTTTGTTTTCGTGATCCCTTCGGTCACGCTGGCTCAGCCACAACACTGGCTGCTTACTCGGACGGATCCGCGGCCCTGTCGACGCAGCTACCGCGCCAGTACAGTACTGCCTAAACCTAAAAGCATAATATCTCCAGCTATCTCGGGTCTTTTGCTTTTTCAACATCGACTCATGGTTTATGTTTAGCCATCCAAGCACCAGTCAGTGACCATGGAGCCACCACCACCCTCCGCGCAATCCGGCCCCCAGGACGAACACAACAGTAGTTTAAGTTCCCTCTGCCCGACATGCCAATCCGTCTTCATCTTCGCCATCGGTGCCCCCTACCATCTCTGGAACCCGGAGCACTGGTTCCAACCCCAAAAATGGCACCTCTCATTCAAGCACCTTTTCGACAGCCTGGAGGCTGGTGCATGTCGACTGTGTATGTGCATTGCCGGGCATATCACCGCTTATAGTAGATATGTCAGTCAGATCCAGGATCTCGCGCATGCGGGTGTAGTCTTAACAACGTTACGGTCCGAGGCGAAGACGTTGCTGCTGGTGGAGTGGGGTGATCTGAATACGGAGGTTGGTGAGTTGCGCTTGGAGATTGAGGAGACGCTGGGTAGGTGGTCCTGGTGACTATGAGCTGGCTAATGTAGTGGGTACTGAGTCCGTGATACAGGTCATTTCAAGCAGCTCGCTCCGGTTCCGATGTATACTGATGACCCATCAACATGGAACACAATATTGACCTGGTTAGATGACTGTACTACCACGCTCCGAGGTGCTGGACAGGCCGCACGAGTGCTCCACTCTGGTGAGGAATATGATCCAGAGACGTGGCGGGGCTACTTCAAAGAACATCACCCATATCATCACAACTGCCACAAGGCGTGTATGGAAAAGATACTGCCGTCGCATCTTATCGATGTTGCAGAGCACGAGGTGGACATTCGTATCGTGCAAACCGAGATTTCTGCCATTGACAATGAAGTCCGATACGCAGCTCTGTCACATTGCTGGGGGTCATCTGAGCTGATGCCGATACGGACCTTGAAAGCCAACGTCCAGAACACACCGTACGATATTACCTACGAGTCTTTGAGTAAAACATTCAAAGACGCGGTGACAATCACAAGGAAGCTTGGACTCCGTTACGTCTGGATCGACTCCCTCTGCATTGTGCAAGACGACGTAGATGACTGGAATCGGGAATCGAAAAAAATGGGCAACATCTATGCCAACTGCTACGTCAATATTGTGGCTTCGGATGCCGCAGACTCGTCGGTTGGATGCTTCTTCCATCGCTCTCTATCAAATGATACGGGATTCAGGATTGCCGTGACGAGTTCAGACCAGGCACATTTCAGAGACCAGGCTACCCAGCACACGCACCCCTCAGGATTACCCTTCCTACCAGAGATCCAGATTAGAACTCCTGTTTCAGATATCCGGGCATCCAATGGACAGGATCTCAAGGCTATCTTTACTTGTGGAGTGTCAATTTCCAGTCCCTCACGACTGACCTCACAGAGAGCTTGTAAGTACGGCCTATTCTTGCATGAAGAGAGATAGATATTGACTTAATAGCAGGGTGTTTTCAGGAAACGTTTCTCGCACCCAGAAGCATATTTTTTGGACGTGACCAAGTGTATTGGGAATGTAGATATGTCCGTGCCAGCGAATCAATTCCTGAAGGCTTTTCGTGTGCCGGTGAAGCTGGTTCTCGGTTTGACTTGGAGCGCGAGGAAGGGCATCTTCGGCAGCTGCTGGAGTGGTTCAAGATTGTGCAAGAGTATTCCAGCCGCAATCTCACATATTGGTATGACCGCCTACCGGCATTGTCTGGGATCGCGCGAGCCATGTACCACAAAACTCCAGACATTGCAAACAGAGAGTACAGTGGGAAAAGACGCAAGGATGGACCGGATTATCTGGCCGGGCTGTGGAACAGCCACGATCTTGAGAAGCAGCTATATTGGTACCGTGCATCAAACCCCGAGGCTGCTCCCTCCGGACCACCAAATGCGCCGACATGGTCTTGGGCATCGGTAAAAGGGCAGATTTCGTTGATCCAAGGATGGCATGCCATGTCTTTAAGGACGCTGCACGTCATCAGCGCTGACATTGAGTTGGCGACAGACGACGAATTTGGCTCCTGCCGGGGAGGTCGGCTAGAAGTGAGCTGTCGGGGCCCTTTCACGGCAACGATTGTGCAGAGTGGCGAGCTTAACTGGCTGCGCGTCGGTGGCACGGAGTACAAGGAGCTGAAAGTGTACTTGGACGAGCCATTGAAGTCTTTGGATGTTTTTGGCGTACATGGGATCTATGAAGATGATCCCACTGGTCCAGTGCAGGACGCGGGATTGTTGCTGCAGCAGATGGAGGAAGGCAAAGACACGTATCGCCGGGTGGGCATATTCGTTGTCAATGAGAGAGATTGGCGAGTGAATAATTTTGAGTGGGGATGCACTCTCAAGAACCGTATCTTACCGACCAACTCAGATATACGGATATGGATTGTGTAAGTATAGCGGAAGATTGTGTCACTCTCACGTTATTTAGGTCCTACTCCAATCGATGCTGGACTCTAGGTTGTGGGGATGGTTGCTCATGAATCATTTTGAGCAACTTTTAACGCGGGAGTATGTGTTAGAATTTGGTTGCAAGAATATTTGAAGAAGCTGGAAGATCTGCTCTCTCTAACACTGGAAACTTCACACTCTTTATCACCCAGCTTTACCAGCTTGACGGGTACTAGTCATCATGCGGACTTCAAAGAGGACAAGATTGCCACACCCCTTTGCCGCCACCTCGGACGCCCACGAAGACAATCGGTTAACGAGTACATATTTAGCTAGCTCATTGGCAGCTAGTGATGATGCCAGAAGTAATGAAACCTGCGTCCAGTTGCGGCGCAAGCAATTTCGTTTTTCTTTTGCCTCGAAGATTCCACATGACTTCTCCGAGCAAGAAACCCATTTATTCTTCCACGTGGACGGATCAGAAATAAAAGGCATCTGGCGGCCGTCACGCCTTCTTCGCATAGATCTCACACCATATAATTTCGCAATCGAACACGAAAGGAAACATCCAATAACCAAAGAAATATGGCAGAAGGAGGAGTTTAGATGAAAGCGCGGGCTTGGTAGGAAAGTCATATAGCTTCGCAGGTCAACAACGTAGAGCCTTCGCATTGCTAATAGCCTACGTTGGCGCCTGAAAATATATCCTTCTGTCCTCCAGAGGAATTGAATTTTGGCATTGGAAATCAAGATCTAGAATCCCTCGCTGAGGCACGTAGAATCCTGCGCGGTGCGCGGTCCACGAGCAGTCCGCACCCACAAAGCGGGACATCACATATCGAGTCACTTTTTCTGAAGTGGTTATGAATCATGATTTGATTGTCAATAAAGCAACGAAGCGTTTCTGAGTGTCTCAAGAGGCTTAAGAAACATACAGTCATCCGGACCAAAGAATGGAATGGCAATGGAAGGTCCAGCTCCCATCCCATCCCTGTCACACCACAAAGAAGTAGCTATCTCCACCCGTAGAGCACCTACCCCCAAAACCATCAGGGACTATTCTCCTTCCTGACATGCAGATTGATACCGTAGAAGTCACGATAGACCTCTGAGAAGTCAGCATGCTCTTTTGTGTCTTTTTCGCCTACCTTTTCGAGGAAGGATGAGAAGCTGAGTGCAGTGTAGTCAGTGTCCATTGTCTTCTGTAGGAATTTGTCTTCGTTGCTTTTTCACATGAAAATTAGCTCCTGTCATGGAAAATGAAGTATCGGAAAGAGTTCAAAATATGGACTTACATGCCAAGTCCAGGTATTTTGATTTCGGTCCCAGAGCGGTCGTGGATTGTAGTTGAGTAGGCCGTGTACCACATTAATTTCGGATTCATGGCTCCCAAACGAGATTCGTCTCTCACAGAAAAGAAAGCCGCCGGTCTCGTGATCTCGAAAGCCAGAGGGCAAAGAATTATTTCCGCTCGAAAGTTTAGCACAAGCGTATCTTCATCGAGCTCAAGCCAACCTTCCTGGTGGTCGGCCTCGCCATTCACAATCTCCATGTCAAAAGCGGCTGCAACCTTCTTATCTTCTTCCGAATATGCAGGATCTTGCAAAAAGATAGGAATATTCTCGTTTGAAATCTCGGATAGTGCTTTTCGAATATGAAGGGCGGCTATATGCTGATGCTGGCAAAGTAGTGCTTGGCTGGCACCTGCAGGTATGGGGTTGCCATCGGCATCCAGTTCCCGTTCCTCGTAGGGACTGTCCTTACCAATAGTCATCGAGTTAGCTCCGAAGACAACCATCTTTTTGCAAGACAATGTCTTCAATGACTGCTGTAGGAATTTGGAGAATTGGCTGCTTAGCGCTGTCCGTGAAAATATCTCGATGTGTTTTTGCATCAGCGGTATTGCTTCGGTTGCATTCATTCGTGCCTGTAGCTCTGTGTCGTCCAATGCGTTGGATATCAAGCTAGGAGGAAACTCGCCCGGTCGAAGTAGTCTGTGAGTGGTGAATAAGACATTCCTTTATCCACTATAGATCCTGACTTACTCTGATGGGAACCGTATTGGCTCAGAGGGCTTTGCAAAACTGAGACGATTTTCTAGCGCTGCTTCTTCAAGCTTGTCTGTCAAAAAAAAATGGAAGTGATGTAGCTTGGTAAAAGAAGTTCGCCCGTGTGATGACCATTCGGTCTCTCTTCTCTTTTTCCATCGCTTTCACTGCTCTCCAGTCAAGCTCATCTTGATTTAGATCATAGTTAGGAGGAGATCGATGCGAGCTAACACGATAATGTTGGTTTTTTCCCTCTGCGAATGAGTGTAGTGGCCAAGTTTCCTGCAAAGTTTCCCGTTAGGCTCTTGCCACAATGATGAGAGCGATACTCTACCTACCTGAATATTGTCAAAGTATGCTTTGGCATCTTCCTCCATAGGCTGCGACATGGCACTCCAATGCTGTGGTTAAGCAAATGTCTGGATGCTCTGATTTTGAAGTCACCGTTTGGGAGTGACGCTTTCTGTCAAAGGTTTGGGCCTCTATGCTGGTTGGGTGGATTATTTTGCCGTATCGGGATGGTTTTCAAATTTTAGGTCAGTAGTTGTCTTTTGAGGCAAACCTTTGGTTTTATAAACATTCTGGTCGGTCATCTCTGCGCAAGATGCCGCGCCGACAAAGTCGTGAATCGTCGCAAGACCTTGTGACTCCTGTCTTAGAGAATTATTGACTCATCAATCTGACGGTATTGATCAGAATCCACCAAACCCCCGTGTAAATGAATTCTTGATCTAAATACCGCACCTCTCGGGAGAGCACCCAATCATTTCAACCTCATGCACCAACACCTGAATAGAACGCTGTATTTATGTTGACGCCAATAATATGGGCAGGATTTGTGACAAGAAGGACTCAATTGGTAAATAACGTAAGATACCTGGTGAATTTCTGGCAAAGATGGGGTAAATCCCGATATCGGTTACCGCAACGCTGTCGATACGTGGAGATATTTAACCCGTTGGAAGTGGAGCTCCCACGTTCGGCATCGAGACCCCGAGACCGAATTTTGTGCTCCAATATCTCTCACAACTTCCTATTCTTTCAAAACAACATCCATAGAAGTGCATCACCAGCAAAAATCCATATACCCCCACCACGAAAACATGTCAGCTCCTCACGTTCCTCCTTCTGGTGTGTGGGCGCCTGCAGTCACATTCTTCAATCACGAAGACGACACACTTGACCTCGCTGCGCAAAAACAATACGATGCCTACCTCAGCAAATCTGGTCTGGCTGGACTTGTTATTCTCGGAACAAATGCCGAAGCCTTCCTACTCACCCGTGAAGAGCGATCGCAACTCATATCAACCGCCCGTGAGGCCGTAGGCCCAACATTCCCAATCATGGCCGGATGTGGCGCCCACTCTACGAAACAAGTACTCGAACTCATATCTGACGCTGCAAAAGCTGGTGCAGACTACGTTCTTCTCTTACCACCTGCCTATTTCGGCAAAGCCACAACACCAGCGGTCATTGAGAAGTTCTATTCGGACATCTCAGCAAAGTCGACTCTACCGATCATCATTTACAACTTCCCAGTAGTCTGTAACGGGATTGATCTCGACTCGGAATTCATCACCAAGCTGGCGAGGAAGCACTCAAATATCGTTGGGGTCAAATTGACTTGTGCCTCGGTGGGCAAGATCACGAGACTGTCAGCTTCACTGCCAGCATCAGAATTCGCAACGTTCGGAGGACAAGCTGATTTCTTGATTGGAGGATTATCCGTTGGATCAGCAGGATGCATCTCTGCTTTTGCGAATGTCTTTCCCAAGACTCTTTCACGTATCTACAGTCTTTACAAGGAAGGCAACTTCGATGAGGCATTGAGGCTTCACCAGATCGCTGCCCTGGCAGAGAGTCCATGCAAAGCTGGAATCGCGAGCACGAAGTATGCTGCATCTATCAACTCTGCCAAGGCTGCCGGGATCGAAGGTGCGGAGGAGAAATTGAAGCCACGGACACCATATCTACCAGCGTCGGAGGATGCCAAGAATCAGATCAAAGCTGTCATGACTGAAATGGTAGCTATCGAAGGTACTTTGTAATGGTACCGCGTTAATGTGAGTCAATTGGGTATTGGGAGACTTTGGTCTTGTTAATGTCATAGACATGAGCAGTCAAGTTATTCGTTGAGACTGCGTTTAGAGACGGACGATAGACTTGATTCACTCGACATTTTGATTATTACTTCCTTAATTTCCAAGATTCAAGCGTCAAAAACTGATCTTTCGCTTGCTGTATTCATTAACTTTGTAATTCGTACGCTTACCTGCTTGTGTGGTAACTCGTAAGCGTTGTGAGTGACCTCGATTACACTAAGATGACAGAATTGATAACAACACGGCAACACCCCGAAACCATGGCTTGGTTAAAGCTGGAAACTACTAAGGTTGGTTGATCAATGACCAGATTGGGTTTATGGCAAGTGCTCATTAATGCCCAGGTGAGGTTAACCTCCCATTATGTGTTACGGTGATTACTTTAGCAGATATTTGAAGCGAGTGAATCCATATCTTGTGTAACCCGATACCTCTCAGTGTAACACAGGAGCAGCGCTGTTTTGAAATGCGCGATCGGAGAAATAAGCACTAGGAGTGCGCTAGAAAGGTTGTTCGAACGAATTTCCTTGTCCAGCACACGGTTGTTTCTGGTGTCCTGTTTGCGCTTCATCTCGAAGGCTAAAAATCTTACTACAGCTTTCCTCACTTCTCTCCTATTCTTTATTTACACGAGCCTATTTTCAAGGACAGGGGCGAGAAAACAACCATATGGCCTACACGCCCTTGTTTTGTGTTCCCTTTCCGGTTATATGTACTTTTTTGGGTTTTGACGCCCTCAGTCAGCAAGTAGCACGGCAACAAGCCGCGAGGAAGACCGAAAATTGTGAACAGGGCATGTTTGCTAGGGAAAATCTATATAAAGAGTCTGAATGCCCCCATTTTCCAGGGGATCACTTCACAATCAAATACTTGACCTCAAACATCAGTTATATCCACCAGCTACACCTCTCGGCCAAAACCTATCACAAGAGCCCAGACTCATTTTACCCAGAACTCTTCATCATGAAGTTTCGAAGCACCGCCATCCATATTCTTTCCACCTCCTCAACAGCTGTTCTAGTTAAAGGCATCAATTGCCAGGGCAGTGCCGACTGTGCTGGCCTCGGCTTCTCACTCGCCTCGCTCTCCGACATATGCAACAATCTCTGTTCCCATATCAGCGACACCGTCCGCCCAAATGGCTATCATCTCGCGGAGGCTTGCAACAACGTCAAAGAAGGACTTGTCGCCTTCTATCAAGGCACCCACGGGGGAGGAAGCACTAGGACGGCCTGTACTCTTTGTCGAAGATTGGAGGAGCATGGGTGTAAGACTTGTGGAAGCGCGCCCTTGGTCGCGAATGATATCAATCTCGGGGGAGAGTTGACGGTTAATACTGTGGTTGGAAGTTGTAATGCAGGATGCAATGTCAATTGTCCGTCTTAGACAGAAAAATTGGACCTTGGAGGGCACTGAATGTGGACGAACTATATACACAATAGCTATAGTGCAATTCCAAAAACTATGTCTTCCATCTTCCGGATTAACGTACATTTCTATCGCACATCCCTACGACTTCGATCGCTTGGGGAGGTGATTTCAAAAGAATTGCTACACAACTCAAGTCAAACCCTGATCTCTTTCAGTGTGCGAATTGCAACAGGATAAAGATTGATTTAATATGGACATGGAATTTTGTTTTCGCACTGACAGTTTGTTCTTGCTTCTCCCAGGGTCCGTTCTAGACATCTGACAACGATCATGTGACCTCCACTTCATTCACAATGAGAATTGCAAGCTTACACGCTGCAGGGCGGAGAATTTTTTTTTCATACCCAGTCAGACTACATTAAAACATCAAAAACATGTGAACCGTTAGCTAGGCATTCTTGCGATTGTCGTTGCCGGAGCTCAGTTCAGGCCTAAACGTAAGGTGGTGGCAGTGCTTGGTGGCAGTGCTTGGTGGCAGTGCTTGGTGGTAAATGGCCTATTAAAGTGACTTGGCTCTGATGGATTTTACCAAGAAATAATTAATTGCTTCGACACTGATCAAATTCGCTTACATTTACCGAAACTTATGAGTGGAGTAAAATGGAGCCCGTTGAAAGAGCACTGGAAACTCGACTATCCCCGTATAAGTATAAGCAACTGCCGACAGTGCGTAGTTGTAGATTGATTCGTCTGAAAAGGAAGCTTCATCGTAGGACAAAGGCTGTCGTAGTTGAATTGGTGGAAGCAGACATCGACCATCCCCCGATATATAATGCCCTTTCATACGCGGTAAGCAAGAATGTCATCTAAACTTATTTTTGCCTGATTTTCCTAACATCTCGCAGTGGGACTCACCACAGCCGAATTCATTTGTCATCTGTAGCGGTTGCGCCATTCCAGTAACCATAAATTGCCAAGAGGCGTTGAAAAAGCTTCGGAAATGCGACTCTGGCCAGCTCCTCTTTGTCGACGCCATTTGTATCAACCAGAGCTCCACCGAGGAGAAAAATCATCAAGTTGCGGCTATGGGTGACATTTATACAAATGCACAGAAAGTTATATGCTGGATTGGAAACATCAGCCATAGTCTTGTGGAATGGGAGTCGAGGCTCAATCATTTCATCTTTCGCAAGATCGACTCGTTGGGTCGGTGGATGAATCCTCTGAGCCATTTCTTTTGGGCCCACTCATGTGCGTTATTTCTATCTCGAGACCGTAGGGGTTCGCCGAAATAACTGTTAAACAGATAAGGAGTTTCTACTAGACATAACTGATGCAATCAAAGCGTCGTCTTGGGTTGAACGTGTATGGACTGGTAAGACCGCTATCACTCGTACGTCTAGGCGACACTATATTGACGTAATTAGTCCAAGAATTCGCATTAGGGAATGAGATATATCTGCAATGCGGTAGCCACAGATTTTCACACAAGGAATTGTACCACCTCCTCGAGCACGGAACACCTGGTGTTGTCAGCACCATTCCGGAAATCAAGGATTTACTTCAGATCCATGAATTAGCACGGAGAGTCACTCAAGAAGGTCGCTCCGCACGAGCTTTCAACGGCGACCAACGTGATGAAAATGTGACAGCAATGAACCCTTCAATCGTCATGTCCACTGTGATAGGGAACCGGTCGAAACTGTCATCTCAACCAAAGGACAAGATATTTTCGCTGTTTTCAATTTTCCAACTTGCCAGTGTCTCTATCTCTGAGCCGGACTACGAGCGCTCACTAGAAGACATCACCTACGAAGCTACCTCAGCCTTGGTTCGCGGAGGTTGTGGGCTACAGTTTCTGGAGAGCACGTGCACGCCCGAGCCATGGCCATCCTGGGTTCCCGACCTTTCAAAGCACATGTACAAGCGGCAGGGACCTGGGAGTTTCAAAATCTTTGACAGAGAGAAGTCAGATCACCAAATCCAGGGACGGGAGGTCCGAACACGTCGCGCCACGAGGGTAGAGCACGTCGTCAGTGTTTCCATGGCATGCATTCATTACGAATTAGTGCCTCTAACAAAAGCTCTTCAACTTTTATACGAGCCAAACACTGGAATTATGCGTGCCGGAATTAAAACTTCGCCGATGCTGGAAAATCTGATTTTATGTCAACTGGTGTACCTCAATCACCTTCGTAGCTTTCTCATCGACGTGGCAGAGATCTGGAATGACAGCCAATTTAGAGACTTGCCCAAGGACGATCGATTTCCGCCTGAGAAGAGGCCACCCAACGCACGAGTTGTCTCAGATGTTCTTTTGCGGCATCTAGCGTACAGTATCAAACGCGGGCACTTCTTGGATGATGTGGTTGAAAGCATACCCCATTTCCTTTGGGCGATTATGGATGGAGTGTTCATTCCCATAGACGATAAAGTCCCCGACCATCATAAACCATCGTGGAGAACGGAAGTTCTTGAAGAGCCTCTCGGAGCGGAATCGGATTGGGACACTCTCGTTTTCCTTGATAACTGTTCACCTTACTTGATGTTCTCGCCTTACGATCATTTTCGCGAGGCATTTATGGGCTCACGAGCCTTTGTCACGTCATCGGGGCTTTGTGGATTTGCTACTGCAGAGGTGCAGGAAGGCGACTTGGTAGTGCGAATAATAGGGATGTCCACACTGGTTATTATTAGGCCGAGTGGCGACAACACTTTTCGTCTCATTTCCTCGGCGGATTTGGATTATGATATTCTGTTGCCAGAGATTGAGGCCATGTGGAAAGAGGGAAGCGAATGGATCACAATTTCTTAGAGGGGGTATCTCGGTCGGCCCAGCCAGCCCATGGAGCAGACATATCATCCTCGCCCTTTCCACTGGTGGTTGAGGATAGCATCTCAGTCACAGTTGCGCTCGGCTTTCGATACTTATGGTCGATCGATATGTACGTATGATGTAAAACCTATAAGGTCTCATCCTGTACTGACTAATATGGCTCCAGTGCGTTGACCAAAATGATAACCGAAAGCATATACTTGGTCAAATGGACAAAATCTACTCTTGCGCGCAGCTTACTATAGTTGCGGCTGCTGGTGAAGATGCGAACTACCGCCTTCCCGGGTCAGCTCAAGATTTCTCCAGTCTCAGGCAATTCTTGAGATTTACGATGTGAAAGCTGTTCAGATATTTCCTCACCCAGCCGCTGTTCTCAAGAACTCGAGCTGGTCGAAACGAGGGTGGACATACGAAGAGGGCTATCTATCCAAAAGGCGTTTCATTTTTACCGACACTCAGCTTTCTTTTCTCTGCAACGGAATGCGTGTTGCGGAGTCTGTCAGAACGGCAAAATTCGCCCTCGACTGTTTTGATAACGTGCCGTTCCTGGACATCATACCAAGCAAAGAGCAAATTGACTTGCACAAAGCCGGAGAACACGGCTACAAAATGAAAGGAGTTTCGCAGCTGATCTCCGAGTACAGCTCCCGACAACTCACGTATGATTCTGATGTGGTCTTGGCATTACTTGGGGTGTTTGGTGTCTTGGAACTACGGCCAGTTTATCATGTTTGGGGGGTCCCATATGAGATAAGCGAGTCCCAAAATCTCCGTCTCGATTGTCCCCTAGTACGCGACGAGTTGGCTTCCCATCATGGTCGTGGACTGGATGGATTGAGTCCGTTCGAGTAAACGATACATCTGCAGACTTGCTACATTTTGATGTCGAGGTTGGATCTAAAGAGTTGGCTATCACGACGTGGAAATGGAGTGGCTCCTTATATGGTTTGGAAAGGAAGCCCCCAGATCTTCCGTTATATCGCTACATGCATCTAGCCGATGCTCCACGGGAACATCAGTTGTACACTCAGAGAGGTAGAGAATGGAAAGTCCTTACGGAAGGCTGCCTTAAAGTGGGGAGTTCCTAGGTCTACCTTATAAGGCCGACAATTCACTTCCGAATCGCACTAGGAAGGCGCTAGTTATCTTTAAAGGCTTCTTATAGTAATTGAAGATCGATTAACTAAATAGGTTCTTAATCAGGAGGCCCTTAGTCGTGGCGTTACTTATACACAGATCAAGGTTTTATAGAACGACTCTTAGCTCTTTAAGAGGACTATTTACTATTCGGAAAGAAGTAGATATACTAGTTTTTGGCACGCCACTTTATTCTTAAGACTAAAAGGCAACTTAACGTCGATTTAGTGCGTGTGAATTACGCTATAACTAAGGTTATTTAATTATAGTTTCAAAAACTAGAGGTCCTAGTATTAAGGCAATTCTAGTTGCGTAATAATAGAATATAAACGAAGCTGGTATTATAGAAAATTATAGAGCTAATAGATATATTATAGGGCATACTAAATGAGTAAGAGTTCAAGGGAAATAGCCTAGTTCACGTGCCTAGACCTCGTTAATCGAGTGTGTGTTAGTTATAAGAACGTTAACTAAATCTCTTATAATTTATAAGGGCAAAACTGTTTAATAATAATAGTTTCTAGCTCAATTAAACTTATTTAAGTCTAAGTACTTTACTACAATAGAGACTAAGTGGATAACTAATACTACTACTCTTAAATAACTTAAGAAGATATTTATTTCGTAAACTAAACCACGTGATTATTTAACTCGATTACTTATTTTAGATAGCTATAGTAATTATGAGACTACTAAATTCTTATAGAGGTATTGTGAGCATAATATATACCTTTTATTTTTACTTATATATATGTTATACGTCTTATAACCTTTGGATTTGTCGATTTTCTCTCTACTAAAAGCTGCCTATTAAAAAGAGCTATATAAATTAAGTTCTTTAATTAATTCAACACTAATTAGAAAGCGTAACTTTCTCTTATGTTATTAAAAGGCACGTAAAGTTAGTATTACACCTAGTAATATTAAGGCTAGTTAGAAAGCTAGTAGGTTATAGCTAGTCTCTACTGCTAAGCCTTTAATAAGTCGATTATTACTAGAGAATAGTAATAAACTAATTAAACCGACTTCTTAAGAAATACTTACCTTACTTTTAAAGCCTTTAAAAACACCTTTACCTTTCTTTGCTTTAAAAGGCCGAAGAGATTTTCACTTAGGATTACGCACTTTAGCGAATTCGTTATATAACTACCTTTTAACTCAGCGTGTACTCTTTAAGAAGATTACTAAGGGGTTTGACTAGAAGGATTTTGATTTAGGGCAAGCTAATATGCGGATTTAAGAGCTAGAGGTTAAATTAGAGCAGTTGAAGCCAAGGAAATGTAAGAAGGTTTAGACAAGTCTAAATTCCAAGTTTATTATAACACGTACTATTTAGGAGGCTCAAATTACAGCTAGAGATCGTGAAATTGGAGCTATAAAATCAGAATTAGAAGGAGATTCAGATTTTACGGAGTCAGTTATAGAAGTTAATATAGCGTAGAGTTATTAAGTAAAGAATAAAAGGCACTGAAATTAAGCGAGGTGGCCGGAAACCAGGGGTGGCCGGAAAGGGGGGGGGGGGGGGGGGGGGGGGGGGGGGGACTTAGCAGAAAGACAAGCCCTCGATAGTTCGTCGTAAATATTCTGATACTGATCGCAAAGACGAGACCTACAAAATACGACGTCAAGACGGCTTACATGCTATTCTTCCTATCACAGAAAAAATCGTGGCCCGAGCTTACGTCTACATGAATGTTTCAGTGGAGTCCATGGAT